>CM042412.1:6911215-7318715 GCA_023634145.1 Thymallus thymallus | reverse complement strand
CCTGAGTTTCATACTTCACCGAACGGGCAAATTTAAGGACCTTAAAAAATGTTTTTGTTTAAACAAGCAATGACTAATATGATTGACCACCACGATTTCACAAATACACTGAACAAAAATATAAATGCAACATGTCAAGTGGTGGTTTCATGAGCTGAAATAAAATATCCCAGCAATGCTCCATTTACACAAAAAGCTTATTTCTTTAATTTTGTGTACAAATTTGTTACATCCCTGTTAGTGAGCATTTCTCCTTTGTAAAGATAATCCATCCACCTGACAGATGTGGCATATCAAGAAGCTGATTAAACAGCATGATCATTACACAGGTGCACCTTGTCCTGGGGACAAAAGTCCACTCTAAAATGTGCAGTTTGATCACACAACACAATGCCACAGATGTCTCAAGTTGACGGCGCTTGCAATCGGCTTGCTGACTGCATGAATTTCCACCAGATCTGTTGCCAGAGAACTGAATGTTAATTTCTCTACCATAAGCCGCCTCCAACGTCATTTTAGAGAATTTGGAAGTACATCCAACCGGCCTCACAACCTCAGACCCCGTGTACGGCGTTGTGTGGGCGAACGGTTTGCTGATGTCAACCTTGTGAACAGAATCCCCCATGGTGGCAGTGGGGTTATGATATGGGCTGGCATAACCTATGGACAACGAACACAATTTCATTTTATTGATTGTAATTCGAACGCACAGAGATACTGTGACGAGATCCTGAGGCCCATTGTCGTGCCATTCATCCGCTGCCATCATCTCATGTTTCAGCATGATAATGCACGGCCCCATGTTGCAAGGATCTACTTTCTGAGGAGGCTCAGGTCCTTCAACATGTGCAGTAAACTACTGCATACCTTCTACCAGTCTGTGGTGGCCAGTGCCATCTTTTTTGCAGTGGTGTGCTGGGGAGCCAACATTAAAGCCGGTGATGCTTCTCTGGTAAATAAGCTGATCAGGAAGGCTAGCTCTGTCCTGGGGATGAGCCTTGACACTCTAGATATGGCGGCGGAGAGACGGATCCTGGCCAAACTGCTGGCCATCATGGACAACGTCACCCACCCTCTGCACGCCATGGTTATGACGCAGAGGAGCACCTTCAGTCACAGACTGATCCCACCACGGTGTGCCAGAGAGCGCTACAGGAGGTCCTTCCTGCCGGCGGCTATTAGACTATATAATGCCTCACTGGGGTGCCGTGCCGTCGGCAACATAGATCTGGAACTGTTGGGGTGCTAGGACCTAGTTTAACAATTATGCATCCATCCGTGAGTAACTCTGGTCCGTAATCACTCATTCACTCAGGACCTATTTAATCATGCAGGTCTGTATATACATACTCATGTACAGTTGTTATATCATATCACGTGCAATATTGCAAGTAATTCTTGGACCTAACTTACGTAGTCATTCACTCAGGAATGCATATTAGTATCCTGTCAGTTGCACCTTTTCTCATTGCTTTTAGTATATCGAATGTGCAATACGTGCAGTTTAATTAAACCCTACGCACTAAGGACTACATTTTAAGGGAATTACTATTATTACCCCAAATTATATCATACACACATTTAGCTATTTAAGTTTCTCTTCCTGTCATTTACCTGTACAGTTTATGTAACCATGCGAGTATTCACTTCTGTAAATATAACTGTATATTTACCTGTACAGCTAATTTAACCATGCAAAATATTCACTTACCTGTTCATTTAGCCAGTCTGTCTATTAATTAAACTATTATTACCCTCGCTCATATCATACGCATTTTTAGCTACTGAAGTATTTCTCTGCCATCGACCTGTATAGTATAGTTAACCATCCAACATCCACCAATGTATAGTGCACATATTCAGCCAACCACCCATACTATGCAATGTCTTTTTATAGCTTTTTTTGCACTCCAGATATCTTGTATTTCTATACTTTTTCATACTGCCGCTCTATGTATCATGTACCGTGTATCTGTCTTTTGTGTACTTTCGTTGTGGCATTTTGCACCTGCCCTGTGTTTTGTTGTTGTAGCTGCTTGACAAAGAAATTTCCCCCTCTGGGATCAATAAAGTACCTATATCTATCTGTACACAATTCCTGGAAGCTGAAAATATCCCAGTTGTTCCATGGCCTGCATACTCACCAGACATTTCACCCATTGAGCATGTTTTGGATCGACATGTATGACAGCGTGTTCCCGTTCACGCAAATATCCAGCAACTTCGCACAGCTATTGAAGAGGAGTGGGACAACATGCCACAATCAACAGCCTGATCAACTCTATGCAGAGGTGTCGCGCTGCATGAGGCAAATGGTGGTCACACCAGATACTGATCCACGCCCCTACCTGCATTAGTGATAGATAAGATTACAATTATGTGACAACTGTTGTTACATCTTGCCTGCTCAACGGTGAGGGTAGGCTGCTGGGCTGGGGCTGAGTCCATTTTGTGTCTGAGAAAACATGGGATATTGCAAAAAATTATGTGAATCAGATTTAGATACTTAGCTAGCTAACTAATGCATTTTTATGTACAGTGTCAGTGAGTCTAATACTTTCCTGTGTCCATTTCTTACACAAACATAAAGGGGCATATCCAATATGAACATATCTGAAAGGGCATATTGATCCAGCCATATATTTGACTAATCCACAACTATTGATGGAGAATTTTGACATGAGTAGGATTGTAGCTAAACTAGCTAGCTAGCTGTTCTGTCAAGATTAGCTAGCTAGTTGTTGTTTCAAGATTAGCTAGCTAGCTGTTCTGTCAAGATTAGCAAGGTAGCTACTTTACACTTTGAATTGTACTATATCATGCTCTGGAATGCGCAATTAAATACCTAAATAATCAGTCAATTGCATATTTGGTTACTTACATGCATACATTTAATGAAGACACAGTCTATCAAGAAATGCTAGTTTGGCTTGTCAACTGGATGATGGGGTTGACAATTTACGACAATCTACGTCATTACGTACGCCTAGCTGAACCGGAAGGTAAACAAAGGGAAACAGATGAAGGGAAACAGATTTTGTAAAGATTTCTTCAGTACAATCCTTTCATACTTCTTGTGACAGTGAATTCGTTTACCATGAAAACACAATTTAGACAATATTTCCGCGGTTGAGAAGACGGGATTTCACTCGAACAATCTTTTTGTGACCTATCAAAAACTAGCTATCTAGCGAACGTTACCACGCCGTATTTAATTGCTGCTTCACATATGGAGCAAAAGCTTGCAGAGTTCAGGGCCCGACGAAGGTCTGATGTGGCCGCTAAGAGCGAATATTTTCAAAAACGGCCCATAACATCATCTGACAGTGGCAACACTTTGAAGTCGGCCAGTAGCCAGTCATCAACAGCTGATCCAGACACACAAGAGTTGACAGATAATCTAATCTCTGCTGCCCATCAGGCTACAAGGACTAAACATTGGGGGGTAAACTAAAACTCAATACTCAAAATACTAGGGGGGCGGTTACCCGGACACTGTTTAAGCCTAGACCTGGACTTATAAACACTTTCTTTGGAGATTAATTGACCATGCTTTTTAGTCAACCAGGACTATTCTTAAACCAGATAGAAATAAACGTTGATTCCATCTGGTCAATGTTAGCTAACTTCATTTCCCTCACCCTTTTTAGGATGACTGGCTGCTGGAGAGCACTCTGGGTCAATGGCTTGGTTCGAAGAGACTGGCTTTCACAAATCTAACTTTGCTGAAGGTGTTGCTTTGGCTGGTTTTACTTGGGCTGTTTGCCGAGCTGGAATTTGGGTTGCCTTTCTTCCTAATCTCCCTCTTCTACTGGCTGTATGAGGGGCTGCGGAGCCCAACTGCACGCCAACCAGGAGAAATGAGTGCTTACTCCGTGTTCAACCCAGACTGTCAGCCTCTCCTGGGTGCACTTACAGCTGAGCAGCTAGAGGGAGAGATGGGCTACAGACCACTGGCCAACAGATGAGACCCCTCAAGACACTCAAACTGACTTTAATCTGAAATGGAATATCTACTGTACTTTAAGCTTTCCATTGTACTAAAAAGGAACTGGAAACTTATTTCTTTGAATTAAGCAGATTGCTGGTGTTGATTTTGAAGTCACATGGAGCCTATTCCATACTACAAGATCATTCACCACTAGTGCATATTGATGATGCTGGGAAAGCACAATCTGCTTGTAAAATGTTATTACTGTACTGGGACCTGTTCTCTTTACTATTTATATAAATAATTCTGGTCTTAACTTTAATAGTTATCTGTATGCAGACGACACTTACGTATGCCATTTCCAACTGTTGTCTAGACTAAAGCTTCAATGTGACTTTGTTGCCTTACAGAAAGCCCTGGTTGGTTTAAAACTTGTACTTAATGTGGGCAAGACTAAATATATGTTCTCTAATTCTAGCAAAAAGAAAATCAGATGAACTACATATTTATTCATTGGATGGTTCTCCCATTGATCGGGTTCCCACCTATAAATATCTGGGCATTTGGATTGACAAAGACCTAATGTATAAATGAACATACAATTGAGCTAATTAAAAAGCTGAGATTTAAAGTGGGTTTCTTTTTTAGAAATACAGTGCATTTCGGAAAGTATTCAGACCCCTTGACTTTTTCCACATTTTGTTACAGCCTTATTCTAAAATAGTTTTTTCTCCTCCATCTACACACAATACCCCATTTTGACAAAGCAAAAATATTTTTTGGCACATTTATTAAAAATAAACTGATTTTACACATTTACATAAGTATTCAGACCCTTTACTCAGTACTTTGTTGAAGCATCTTTGCCAGCGATTACAGCCTTGTCTTGGATATGACGCTACAAGCTTGGCACACCTGTATTTGTATTCTCCCATTCCTCTGCAGATCCTCTCAAGCTCTGTCAGGTTGAATGGGGAGCATCGCTGCACAGCTATTTTCAGGTCTCCAGAGATGTTAGATCAGGTTCAAGTCCGGGCAACTCAAGGACATTCAGAGTCTTGTCCCGAAGCCACTCCTGCGTTGTCTTGGCTGTGTGCTTAGGGCCGTTGTCCTGTTAGACTGGGGCAAAGGTTCACCTTCCGAGAACCTGCTCCAGAGCGCTCAGGACTTCATCAAGGATCTCTCTGTACTTTGCTACGTTCATCTTACCCTTGATTCTGACTAGTCTCCCAGTTCCTGTCGCTGAAAAACATCCCCACAGCATGATGCTGCCACCATGCTTCACCGTAGGGATGGTGCCAGGTTTCCCCTAGACATGACACTTGGTATTCAGGCTAACAAGTTCAATCTTGGTTTCATCTGACCAAAGAATCTTGTTTCTCAAGGTCTGAGTCCTTTTGGTGCCTTTTGGCAAACTCCAGGCGGGCTGTAATGTGCCTTTTACTGAGGAGTGGCTTCTGTTTGGCCATTCTACCATAAAGGCCTGATTGGCGGAGTGCTGCAGAGATGGTTGTCCTTCTGTAAGGTTCTCCCATCTCCACAGAGGGACTCCGGAGCTCTGTCAGAGTGACCATCGGGTTCTTGGTCACCTCCCTGACAAAGGCCCTTGAACCCTGATTGCTCAGTTTGGCTGGGAGGCCAGCTCTAGGAAGAATCTTGGTGGTTACAAACTTCTTCCATTTAAGAATGATGGAGGCCACTGTGTTCTTGGGGACCTTCAATGCTGCAGAAATGTGTTGGTATCCTTCCCCAGATCTGTGCCTCGACACAATCCCGTCTCAGAGCTCTACGGACAATTGCTTTGACCTCATGGCTTGGATTTTGCTCTGACATGCACTGTCAACTGTGAGACCTTTATATAGACAGGTGTGTGCCTTTTCCAAATCACATCCAATCAATTGAATTTACTACAGGTGGATTCCAATCAATAAATATCTCAAGGATGATCAATAGAAACACGATGCACCTATGCTCAATTTCGAGTCTCATAGCAAAGGGTATGAATACTTATGTATATAAGGTATGTTTTTTCTTCTTCTTCTGAATACATTTGCAAACATTTCTAAAAACCTGTTTTCGCTTGTCATTAAGGGGTGTTGTGTGTAGATTGATGAGGAAAAACTCTTAAACTGTTGGCTGCTGTCTTCCATAAGGCCCTTCGCTTTATCACAGGTGACAGTGTTAATACTCACCTCTGCATCCTGTATCATTAAAGTCCCGTAGATCACGTCATTATCCCCTAACCACACTGCTAATCTTATGCCTAACCCTAATATTAAACTAAGAACCAAAGCAAATGTTGACTTTTCCGTTTTTGATAATAATTAAAACACTCCAGCTCTGGCAGTTGGTTTCCACTAGTTACCACAACGTTAAAATATTTTAGATGGGCTATATCGTAAAAGTTCAGAACTAAAATGAGATTTTTGGTTTAAGGTTAAGCATAAGGTTAGCAGTGGTTAAAGTGTGTAACTAGCGACGACACTACATTTTCGGTTGAGTCAAGTTTATTTCCCTGCGCTTTAAGACGCCCGAACCGGAAAAAGGAAGTAAACAACGCAGGGTTAGTTATACATATTTGCCGAAGTAGACGAGTAGATTTTAAGATCTCTACTCATTTGTCATATCACTTTGTAACAGTGAAACTTTAAATTATATCAGTGCATTGAAAGCACCTTAACATTTTCGCTATTGAGAAGACTATTTCACACGATCGAGGGACAAACTGCTAAAACAAAATTACGCCTCAAATCTATTAGTTCGCTAGCTATCAGTGCTTGATACCCGTCGTTCAGTGCACTCATTGCCACGCAATTCATTTCTGCATGAGTATGACTCAGAAGTTGTTAGTATTCGCAAAAGCTTGCGAAGTTCAGAGCCCCGTACAAGGACGTGTGAGATGCATCCCATAACATCACCTGGCAGTGGCAGCACTTTGAAGTCAGCCAGTTGGGAGTCAACAGCTGATAAAGACGCACAGGAGTTGACAAAACATCAGGTGCCTGCTGTTCCTCAGGCTACAGGGACTTTACAATGTGGGGTAGGCTATAACCAAACACAAAAAAATGCCCAAAACGTCAGGCACTGAGGTAGCGTCATGGCATACATAGTTAATTTAAATGCCATCCCTCAATGTTAGCTAGCCAACTCTTGATTGTCTCTTCACGTTTTTTTTAGGATGACTGTCTGCTGGACTGCATTCTGGGTCGAAGGCTTGGTTCAAGGCAACTTGGTTTTGTAAACCGGACTTTGCTGAAGGTGTTGATTTGGCTGTTTCTGCTTGGGCTGTTCGCTGAGCTGGCCTTCGGGTTGCCTTTCTTCCTAATCTCCCTCTTCTACTGGCTCTACCAGGGGCTGCGGAGCCCAGCTAAGTGTCAACATGGAGAATTGAGCGCTTAATCCGTATTCAACTCTGACTGTCAGCCTCTCATGGGCACCCTCACATCAGAGCAGTTGGATTGTGAAATGGGAATACTTCAGCTAACCATGTAAAGAAATAGCTACAGATTGTAATACCAGATAATGTGATTTAACCCCCCAAAATTGGTATCCATTATACTGAATTTCGAAAAATGCTGTTATAAAAAAAAAAAAAAAAAGTTTGCTCTAGGAAGTAATCCAACAATGTGTATGCTGCCATCTTGTCTATTTCAAGTCTTCTCTCATTGATCGAGACAGGTGTCAGTCATCATGACATGTGACACTTTGGGGTGGACCCACCTGTCTCGATCAATGAGAGAAGACTTGAAATAGACAAGATGGCTGCGTACACATTGTTGCATTACTTCATGGAGCATCTTCTCAAAATTCAAAGGGACCCCCTGCAACTGGACAAGGACTTTTTGAGACTCCTTTACACGAATCGAGGACGTAGACAGTATCTGCAAGCTAAATTGGTCTTAAATTCTGTGCTACACTAAATGGTACCTAACCTGTAACTCCCAGTATAATGGATACCACATGTTTTGGGTTAAATCACATTATCTGTAGCTATCAAAGCAACTGTTTTAAATGTGAGCGAGTTATTTCTTTTCTGTTAAAATTATCTTATGATGGTTGGTTGCACCTCAACTCTTTCAATGAACAAAACACTAGTGTTGGTTGTAATGTAAAACTGCTTGTGAATTAATACCTTTCTATATCTCACTAGTTGGAATTTTAAAAAGCATTTATTTGTGTTACTTGGGTGAAACCACAAAGGGTTACACAAACACCAAAGAAAGACTGAGTAGTTGTCCATCATTTGATGTCACAGAGCAAGGCAACACCACGTAAGATCCAGTGATCGGGTGACTGCACCGTGCGTATCACCACCCCTGTGATGTAAGTGAGATCTGTGCGCCGAGGCTTCTTGTAGACAGGGCAGATGTAGAACTTGGGATCCTTGGGGGCGGTGGAGTTGATGGCAAACATGTGAATAACGGGCAGGGGGCAGAACAACACCTTGGGGGTGGCTTCGATGAGACGGCAGTTCCTTCTGTCCCAGCCGGCCCCGTCCAGGTACAAACCATAGACGTAGACCCCCTCCTGAGAGACAGAGATAAGAGTATGATGGATGACATTGAGAGGTAAACGGAGAAAGCTGTATCTAGTACATGTGCTGTCAATTACACTTTTGCATGAGGCTACTTACAGCAGGAGAGGCAGTGATTTCCTCCTTGCTCTGTTTCAGCACGTCATTATGCAGGGTGACTGTGTCCAGAGCCCAGCCCTTGTGAGCCCTGGTTACCTCCTGCCTCATGGCTGTCAGGAAACCTGCAGTCATACAGAGAGAGGATTATAATGGCATATCAGACACATCTAACAAATGTATCTCATATCTTCAGTGATGTAATAGGATGAAGACATTACAAAAATGTCCTTGGTAAATAGATTACACTAATTTATGCTGAACTATATTTGAAATATTACAAGTAAATTGAAATTACCCTGCAAGTTTGATCAGTTAGCCTACTTCATGTTTTGAACGAGACTCACCCTGAGGGTTGAAGAAGCCAGTCATCCAGAAGGTCTTGGGTCGGCCTTCAAACACCCAGCTGTAGAACTGTGTGTTCCTCTCCAGCAGCTCAGTGAACCAGAAGCCCAGAGTGGACGACTCCCACGAGATCTTCTTCCACATGTTGGGGATGCGTGCATCAAACATGTTGTCCAGTGCGTCACGCAGGTTCTAGAAGGTAAAACATGAATATGACATTGAATATTCAAGCACCAAAATAACACACAATTTCAGACATTTATTACGGTTTATTACAGATTTATAGCTATAAACCTATAAATAATCATTTGAAGTATAACACAATGTTAAGTGTTCATGTAATATAGTCCATTGTTCATGTAATATAGTACATTATAGTGGTCATTCTAGCTAGCTCTTACTTCGCTCATGATGATGGTACCGTCGATGGCGAGTTTGAGGTCGACCAGACTGGTGCGCACCACTCCGATGATCCTCTGCATGCGGTCTACCTCTTGGCGTAGGAAGATGTTCATGGAGTTCAAGGCACCCATCTTCACCAGCCTGGCTTTCACCTACAGTACACATCACAGTAGAATTTGGTGTGTGAGCATACAGTGTATTAGCTATTTACAGCCCAGGGCCCGGTTTCCCAAAAGCATCTTAAGGCTAAGTCCATCATTAGAACCATATAGGCTTTGTTCAGTAGGTGGACATTGTTTTGAAACTGAGGTATTACTGGAATGTATCCAATGAGAGCATAGATTTGTATTATTCGTTGCAAAACATTTTGCTACATTGTGTTCCTACTGAACATGACTTGGCATCATATCCTCCATAAACAGAGTGAGCACTGACCTCATGAGGTACGTAGTTGGGGGGCAGCTTCTCCAGCATGTCCTCTGCCAGTCTGTAGACGATGGACTCTCTGGTCTCCCCTGCTCCTCCTCCACTTTCCTTGGGCTGGATGTTGGTGATGGTGTCCAGCACCTCAGCAGACGTGTTGGTCTGATATCTGAACAAGAATAGATATATAATATTCATGTATTCATATTGAGTATTAAGACTCACACACAGCATAGACATGATAAGAGAGAAGTGTTGTGATGATCTACGGCAGGGCTGTCCAACCCTGTTCCTGGAGAACTACCCTCCTGTAGGTTCTCACTCCAACCCCAGTTGTAACCAACCTGATTCAGATGTTCAAGCAGCTAATTATTAGAATCAGGTGCGCTAGATGAGGGTTGGAGTGGAAACCTACAGGATGGTAGCTCTCCAGGAACAGGGTTGGACAGCCCTGGTCTACGGTGTCTTACGTGATGTCCGCGTTGGGATGCAGACCAAAGACCTGAGGTGTGTCCA
Source organism: Thymallus thymallus (assembly GCA_023634145.1). Taxonomy (NCBI): domain Eukaryota; kingdom Metazoa; phylum Chordata; class Actinopteri; order Salmoniformes; family Salmonidae; genus Thymallus; species Thymallus thymallus. Next base: position 7,308,468 of record CM042412.1, on the reverse strand, counting down.
GTGCAGGCAGGGTCGCGATGTACTCCATGTACTGCTCCACTGTCTTACACACAGGCACTTTGTATCCTGTGTAGAAGCAGAATGTCGGCTCAAAGATCTTGTCATTGAACCACACCTGTTGGGAACGCATAATTCTTAGTACACAAAGTCTGTGCTTCCCACATGAAAAACAGATTGATCAGGACAGTTGCATTAACTGAAAAGGAAAATGACATTACCCGAGAGAAACAGTTAAGCAGCCGCTTGTCGTAGTCATCAGTGACCCTTCCTCCGTACTGCACCTCCCCTAACATGTAACGAACTGTGACCCATGAGACACCCTGGAGAAAAACACAGGGAAATCGTTACGTGTAGATCTGTGAGCACACTTATAGTCACTGTAGCTTCAGATAGGCCTAGACTATTTTGATAGTACCTTCTTGGGGCTGCATTCATCCAAGTGGTTCTGGACAAACTGCACACTGGCTGTGAAGTCAGCCGAGTTGAACTCATACGGGATGTTCCAACCCAGGGGCCCGAATTTACGACGTTCCTACAACAGAGTAACAAACGAGGCCAAATCAGTAAATTACAGTATATATCTAGAAATACAGTATATATCTGGAAATGTGAATGTATCAAGACAGTGTGCTGAGTCTGTACCTGCACCACAGTGTGTAGGAAGGCTACGTTGTAAAGCATGGGTTTCCACATGGGCAGGTTGCAGATTTCCAGCTGATCCTGAGAGATTCCGGCAAACGTACGCTTCAAGCCAGCCCGCACCCCCTGGGGGGGATCATTGGTGAACTTTATAGAGGACTGGAAAAAAGAAACAATCATGTCAGCAAATATTTATTCGGGATGTGATTAGGACAATATAAGAAATCTGGATTTTGGCTAGGGGATAGGTCAGTTTCACATGAATTAAGGATCATGTCAGATTGCTGGGGAGATTTCTGGTGTTGTCTGTGTAGGTGTATACAAGGCCTTTACCTGTAGCAAGGTGATTGAGAAGCGGTCGTGGGGCTCGGTGGTGATCCACACTCTGAAGCTGTCATGCATGGTCTCCACTGTGGTGACCGTCTCCAGCAGCTCATCCATGAACTCCAGGCCCAGATGGCAGTTCTGGAGCAGGACCCAGCCACCCTGTGTGTGTACACACGCAAACACTTTTAGATAGGTGAAAATATTTGTATACGCTGTACACTACATATATTTACAAAGAGCCTTCACCTGTGTCATTGACATCTGTAAGAGCCTCCTTGCATGGATCTCCTGACCTTGGCCCATTGATATTGCTCTAAACTCTGCAACATATAAACACAATATCACAATGACAGTCTTGTCAGTGACTCATGTTAGTGATTCATTCAGGGTCTCAGACTGCTCTTAAACTAAAGGGTGATCGGCATGGGGCTAACCTAGCCGGAGTTTCTTGGCCAGAGCGTCGATCTGGTTGGTGGGATCAGAGCCCATGGAGAGGAAGCAGATGAGGGGGGTGCGGGTGTCGCTCTCCTCCCAGGTACTCTCCAGGTTCAGAATGACAGGCTCAGCGAACCTCATGCCCATTGAGTCTCCAACGTACTTCCTGGCCTGGGACAGAGTGCGGTCAGGGCACCATGATCTGTGAGGAGAGAGTACAACCGAACCAGGGTTAGAACCTGAATGCGCTAGCCACAACCTCGAGATATCTGTTTATAACAGGTTTGTAAGAGTTTTTTTTTTTTTTACAATATTGAGATCTGGATAAGAGAAGGTCACCTTGAGAAGCAGGAGCTCACCTGATGAGCAGTAGTTTATGAAAAACATCCAAGGAGTCGTTGTATCCATCAGGAATCACACCATCCTCAGGGTTGTCCATGTCAAACCACTGCTTCCAGCCCTTCTCATTACGAGAGACCTACAAGATGAATAGAGAAGTAAAGTCAATGCAGTGTACTCCTCAGACAAAGCTGTGACCATTGCCAATTATATAATTAAGGGTACTGTAGTGTTCAGTCCCACCTGGTTCATGATCTCAGTGAACTGTGACAGTTTGCTGAGTTCCACCAAGTTGAGCCAGGTCAGATCCAGGATCCAACGGAATGGCTTGGATGGACATGCCTTCAGGTCTAAAGCAGCACCCCCTATAACACACAGAGAACATTACATATGTACTATTACTAAACCATGACATTATTACTACACAGCTACCTATACAGAGATCTGTTAACTAGGATCAGTAGTGAGGATACCTTTGATGAGGATCTGGAACTCGTTCTGCTTGACGTTGTTCTTCTGTAGGTCGATCTTAAGCGCCAACAGCAGGGTGAAGATGAACTTGTGGTTTTCATACAGCCCTCGGACCGTGTAACGGAACACCTCAAAGGACAGGTACTCGATGATGTTAGCAATACGCTTCTGGGTGAGAGGAGACTTGTCTGACCTGCATGAGGAAAACACCAATAAAGGGTTCAAATCTAGAGGTTGATGAGAAAGAACTATACCTATAATGAATATTGATAAAAGGGTATAGGTCCCATGTTTGTTATTTTATACATTTATAAACACTTCTGTATTTAGGTCTATGCCATTTGTCATGCTCATCTATTTCAGTTTGTATTGACCAGCGGTCTCTAACAGGTCGATTGCAAGCGGTCATTAAGAAATCACGCAAGTATCAGACAGACACCGCAAGCTACCAGCTAATCAATGCAACATTGCCAATAAATTTCCAGCAATATTGCCCGTCTGTCTGTGTGGTGTGTGGTTATGTTTATCACTCTGTGTTGCCAGTTGATGTGATAACCGTCTTGTGGGATAACAGAAATACTTTCCCCAAAACCTTCTCAATTAAATGTTAACTGCAAAGTAGGCTTACATGGCAGAAGTACACAGAGTATACAAAACATTAAGAGCACCTTGACATAGACAGTTATGATCCCTTATTGATGTCACTTGTTAAATCCAATTCAGTCAGTGTAGATGAAGGGGAGGAGACAACTTAAAGAAGGATTTTTTATTCTTGAGACGACATGGATTGTGTATGTGTGCCATTCGGAGGGGAAATGGGCAAAACAAAATATTTAAGTGCCTTTGAATGGGGTGTGGTAGTAGGTAACAGGCACACCGGTTGGTGTCAAATATGCATGAACAATTATACATTTTTTGGAAAAACAAAAAACACAGGAAAAAAAAAAACACAATTTGGGAAATGAAAATCACAGATTTTATAGGGCCCCCCTTACTTTCTCTTGCACACTAAGGACCCGGGGAAGAGTTGCAGGGAGAGGAGAAGAGAAGAATGTGCCTATTTGAAAGCTAATAGTAGCTTGTGACATGTTTAATTATGTTAAAGGTAGTTCTCATGCTAGAAAAGGTTGGAGACCCCTGGTATGGACTGATATAATGTGGGTGTACATAAACTTGATAAAAAAAAATATATATATAAACAAGTTGGTGAATTTCCTATGTGTTCTGTGTACTGAGGGATTTGATCAGGAACATCTGGATTTTGGGATAGGTCAATTTCTACAATATTTGAATGAAGGATAATATCAGAAAAGCAGGAATTCCTGATTAATCAGGAAAAATTCCATCCCTGGTACTGACTTGGCCATGGAGAGGTCGAAGATCTTGAGGAACTGTGCCAAGGATGTCTGGTACATGACGTTGACCATGCTCATTTCGGTGATGAGGAAGTAGAGGATGCTGCCACGCGACGCAGCCGGCCGGTACTCCTCTGAAGCCGTGTTGATCTTCACCTCCGTCTCGGCCGCCACGTACAGCTTCTCGCTCACCTCAGCCGCCGTCAGCTTGGTCACTGACAAGATGCCAATCATGGACTCGTCATCCACCAGGGAACCTGGACACACACAAGACGCACCCACACATAGATGGAAACATGCAGAAAGAAACGCAAACACAGACAGACACACACGCGCACACACACACATTCTGAGTATTTGAGACATTATCCAAACATCAGATGTAACGCTTAATATAATTAGTTTATCCTAGAAGTCAATACCCTTGGTGGAGCTGAGCTTGTACAGCAGGTTGTCCTCTAACTCCTTCATCTTCCTCTTATTGGCCGTCACATCCTCCATCAGCTTGACTCTCTCTGCCTCCAGCTCCTGTCACAGCACCATCAGAACATCCATGTAACGTATTGCCAACACCTAAACCAATGCCTCTGAAGTCCTGAGAGAGAATGCGGCAGGTAGCCTAGTGGTTAAGAGTGTTGGGCCTGTAACTGAAAGGTTGCAGGATCGAATCCCCGAGCTGTCGTTCTGCCCCTGAACAAGGTAGTTAACCCACTGTTCCTAGGCCGTCATTATAAATAAGAATTTGTTCTTAACTGACTTGCCTAGTAAAATAAAGATTAAATAAATCATTTAAAAAAATGCTCATATTAGGTTTTATAAAGGGATTATGAATGGTTTATAACTGGTTTATGAAGGCTTACGTATTTCTCGGTGAGGATGACTCGGCCCAGCAGCTGGTTCTCCAGACCCTTCATGGTGACGGTGAAGTCTATAATGGAGGTCTTGGCGCTGACCTCGGGCGTGTATGCTGGGTTAGGCAGCTTGGTGGTAATGTACAGCTGAAAGCCATCCATCACGTCGGTCTCCTTGTCTCCCACTTTCACCTACAACCAATGAGCACAGGTTTGAATGGGAGCCTCATTTCCCAATTAGCCAACTGGCATCCAAACAGATTTCGCTACGTTTCATGGTGAACACAGTGTTCAGTCTGGTTTAACCAGGCTATTTCACAACACTGCTGTTCAAGTCAAACTGATCTGAGAGCTGTGGTATGTACCTTATAGGTGGAGCCGGACTTGATGAAGTTCTTCTCCAGCACATTGTCCAAGGCTGGGTCCAGATCCTCTCGGACGTCCTCGATGAGCAGCGGTCGTCCCATCGACAGACTGTCCTCCAGGTGGGTACGGAAGTACTTGTGGTTTAGGGACGTGACCTGCAAGAGATCTCATGGTCGTGTTCAGTAGGGGAAGGTGTGTTTGTTTATAAGAGTGTGAATGTGAGAGGCTTACCTGCAGATCATTGGCTTTTTCTTTCTTTTTAATCCACGCCTTGCCCTGGGTCTGAGGGTCGATGAGGAGAGGGAACCTTGTGGCCTTGGTCACGATGATGCCGTTCTGCACTGACAAGTCGTCTCCAGGCAGTCCCTGTAGGTTCCACTCGCTTATCTGACACACAGAAAAGGGAAGGATGTTTCCACGTGGTGCTTTGGAACACAACAAAACACAATTCGTACAACTTCTGGTTCAATTAAATGGATCGTAAGAACCACTTTGGAAATAAGTGTTTTCATTCATATTTTCATGTGTTGTCCTCTGGGATTCAAATGCACATTTTGTCGTTGACTGTTTTTTTTGCAACTCAAAAGTAAAATTCAATTAAATTCACAACTGTGTTCATGATTTGTTCTTACAGTAGGTGGGTCCACCAGCATAGAGATAATATTGAGGTTATCCGTGAAAGGGATTTTCCTCTTCCGGAGCTCTGCTTCCCAGATGTCCTTTAGGAGCATGTTGCGGAAGTTCTGGTTAAAGGGTCCACAGTACGACAGGAAGCCAGTGAGCTGGAGGACGTCCCCTACGAGTCTATACAAAGCGAGGACAACAGATGGTCAATGGTCACATTGAAAAGCTTCTGAGGGAAAGAACTAAGAATTGATATTGTCTGTAGTTTATTGTATTACATTGCATTAAATCTTTGTACATAGTAATAACTTGTCCGAATACTGAAGGTAAAGAAACTTTATGCTATCCTTCTCTTATCTGTAACCTGCCTGTTGATCTGTGATTTAAACTGTTTGCTCTGCTCTGTCCAGCGTACTTTCTCTCCACTAAGCCCATCAATGAGCGCTGACGCTGCAACCATTTTATTCCTGCACATCTCTGCGTCGTCCAGCAAATCCTGTAAAGCATCACAAAATCAACTGTTAGAATAGCAGAATAGAATGCAGTTCAAACTATACATTACTATTTATTTTGCAATATTCCTCATTTAAGGATTGAACCTCCACCTGTTTCTCTTTCATGGCAGCATTGAACTTGGCCTGTACTTTGTCCAACTCGGCCTGTTTCTCATCCAGCTGAGACTGAGCACTGGCTAGCTCGGAATTGGCTATTGTCAGTCTGCCCTCTTGCACAATCAAGTTAGCCTGTCCACACGTGGAGAAAAAAATACTGTTCACAATGATTATCTAAAGGGAAAGGGGGAATACTAGTCAGTTGTACAAATGAATGCATTCAACTGAAATTAGTCTTCCGCATTTAAACCAACCCCTCTGAATCAGAGCGGTGCGGGAGGCTGACTTAATTGGTATCCACGTCATCGGCGCCCGGGGAACAGTGGGTTAACTGCCTTGCTCAGGTGCAGAACGACAGAGTTTTACCACGCTAGCTCAGGGATTCGATCCAGCAACCTTTCAGTTACTGGCCCAACGCTCCAATATATCGGATCACACACAAATAGTGTACTCATGCTACTTTATGGAGGGTAGAATCATTCAGTGTCTGTTCCCTGTACCTTGAGTGGCAGCACTTCCTTGTTGATGCCGAAGAAGGTGGCCATGGCGGAGGTCCAGGAGAGCAGGCCTGCCACGTTGCCGCACACCTTCTTGGCACACTCAAACGTGTAGTCCTCCATCTGGAAGTAGGGCTGCAGTAGCTCCACCATCTCCTCGTTGATGCTGTCCTTGGGGAACTGCTGCAGCGACGCCATGAAACCACTGGCACTCATCAGCTAAAAAGGCAAATACAAAAAGGTTGGCAATTGAGGTAACTAAGAAATGTAATGTAAAGTCTGGGTGATTATCTAATGGTTTGGTGTGTGTGTGTGTGTGTGTGTGTGTGGTGCACATTCTTGGTAAGAAGAATATCCTTCTCCGAGGACAATATACAGTTGAAGTCGGAAGTTTACATACACCTTAGCCAAATACATTTAAACTCAGTTCTTCACAATTCCTGACATTTAATCCTAGTAAAAATTCCCTGTCTTAGGTCAGTTGGGATCACCATTTTATTTTAAGAATGTGAAATGTCAGAATAAAAGTAGAGAGAATTATTTTATTTCAGCGTTTATTTCGTTCATCACATTCCCAGTGGGTCAGAAGTTTACATAGACTCAATTAGCATTGTTTAAATTTGGGTCAAACGTTTCAGGTAGCCTTCCACAAGCTTCCCACAATAAGTTGGGTGTATTTTGGCCCATTCCTCCTGACAGAACTGGTGTAACTGAGTCAGGTTTGTAGGCCTCCTTGCTCGCACAACATTTTCTATAGGATTGAGGTCAGGACTTTGTGATGGCCACTCCAATACCTTGACTTTGTTGTCCTTAAGCCATTTTGCGACAACTTTGGAAGTATGCTTGGGGTCATTGTCCATTTGAAGACCCATTTGCTACCAAGCTTTAACTTCCTGACTGATGTCTTGAGATGTTGCTTCAATATATCCACATAATTGTCCTTCCTCATGATGCCATCTATTTTGTGAAGTGCACTAGTCCCTCCTGCAGCAAAGCACCCCCACAACATGATGCTGCCACCCCCGTGCTTCTGGGTTGGGATGGTGTTCTTTGGCTTGCAAGCCTCCCTCTTTTTCCTCTAAACATAACAATGGTCATTATGGCCAAACAGTTCTATTTCTCAAAAAAGTATGATCTTAGTCCCCATATGCAGTTGTAAACCGTAGTCTGGCTTTTTTATGGTGGTTTTGGAGCAGTGGCTTCTTCCTTGCTGAGCGGCCTTTCAGGTTATGTCGATATAGGACTCGTTTTACTTATAGATACTTTTGTACCTGTGTCCTCCAGCATCTTCACAAGGTCCTTTGCTGTTGTTCTGGGATTGATTTGCACTTTTCGCACCAAAGTACGTTCATCTCTAGGAGACAGAACGCATCTCCTTCCTGAGCGGTATGACGGCTGCGTGGTCCCATGGTGTTTATACCATGGTGTTTATACTATTGTTTGTACAGTTGAACGTGGTACATTCAGGCATTTGGAAATTGCTCCCAAGGATGACAATTTGAGGTCTTGGCTTATTTCTTTTGATTTTCCCATGAAGTCGAGCAAAGAGGCACTGAGTTTGAAGGTAGGCCTTGAAATACATCCACAAGTACATCTCCAATTGACTCAAATGATGTCAATTAGCCTATCAGAAGCTTCTAAAGCCATGGAATTTCCCATGTGTTTAAAGGCACATTAAACTTAGTGTATGTAAACTTCTGACCCTTATTGTGATATAGTGAATTATAAGTGAAATAATCTGTCTGTAAACAATTGTTGGAAGAATTACTTGTGTCTTAACCGTCTTGCCAAAAATATAGTTTTTTAACATGAAATCTGTGGAGTGGTTGAAAAATGAGTTAATGACTTCATCCTAAGTGTATGTAAACTTCCGACTTCAACTGTATCTAGGCCTCTTCTATTTTATTTTGTTCTACTATTATTACCAGAGTCATACATAGTCTGGTAGCTGGTTTCTGACCTTGAGTGCCTCTCCCCAGGAGGGCTTGTGGCAGGGCCTCTCTGGGTCCATGGTGATGGTGTCTAGCTTCTTCTGGAAGAGCAGCACACAGCAGTCCATGATCCTCATGATGAGGTGGGGAGGTTTGGCCAGCTTCCTCACCGTGGCTACGTCAGCCGCTTTAATGGTCTGAGGAGAATATATAAGGTTGAGATTATTAGGGCATGTAACAGGATGTTCCCTCCCTATTTCATCTCTTTTTTCTTCCCATTTTGTTGCCTACTGAACATGGCCCGAAACGACAAGAAACTATTTAAAATGGCCCAAAATCTTTAGATTTTCTTTTTCAAATTGACCTATTCATGGACTCACATTCAGAGCGGCCTCTGCCTCCTCTAAAGCCGGTTTAGCTGCTTTAAGCTTGACCTCGGCAAAGGCTTTCTCCTTCTCAATGCCCTCCACAATCTTTAGGGCTCTGTCTTTTACGATCTGGACCTCAGCCTTTACGATGGTGGCTGCTTCAGCGCTTACTGTCACCTCTGCCAGCACCTGTACAGACAAGACAACAGATCCCGGATCAGCAGTCAAACTTTTCATGAGAGTATTCTGTGAATAGATGTGAAAGGGTGATTCTTACATTAAATTATATTTCTATGGATTCTATTTTATTTCCCATTTACCTTGTCTGCTTTGATGGAGGCCAGAGCCAGCTCTTTCTCCTTAACCACCAGGTCTTTGGACAGCTGAGCCACAGACTCGCTAGCCTCCAACAGTTTGGTCAGACCTGCAATACAAAGCATTTACACAACACTGCAATCTGACAAGAAATCAAAACATTTATTTTCTTTACAATATAATAAGCAATTAGTACGTAGTTCATCATTATTTTTTGGCTAGTGGCCATTCCATTGGATTTCCATACCAACATTCATGCGCTCAGCCAGTGTGTTGATAAAGTTGTAATTTTCACTGTATACCGTCTTGTATCCATTGATGAAAGACAGGTAGGATTTAGGGGTCACATGAGTTCTTCTTCGGAACCTGGGATGGATAAATTAAAACACACTCGTAGGTTAATCAGACAGGCTTTGGGTATAAGAAATGAACGCCATTTGTTTGACATAACTGCACTATCTGACATGTAAATTCTTGTCATTTATAGATATAAATGTGGTTAAGACTAGATTTGCATTCGAGTTTCCAACTTCAGTCGACTACCTGTCAAAGTAGCTCTCGCAGGTGATGGACACTTTGTCGTGGTATATGCCCATGGTCTGTACCACTGCGGCTTTGACCTCAGGGGAGCACACCATGTGGAAGTCAGAGAGGAAGTACTGGGACACGGCCACTAGAGCCTCGCTGGGCCAGGGAGTGAACCAGTCCATAGTACAGCCTGAGATCAGACCTGGGAACTTCAGGGAGCGCGAGCGGAACTTCTCACCAACCTGTCATGGGAAATAAAGGGATGGATGGATTAATTTGAACGAATATGCACAATAAAGAGATAAAATAATGTAATTTCACTGCTCTCAACGACTGATGCCAGCAAACCTATCTACGCAACTACTCTGGCAATTACTATTAATGGGACACTACATAACAAACTCTTGAATTCTTGAGTGACAAATCATGGAGTTGGTGTTTTTATGTTTCCAGTATTACTAAATCATACCGGAGAGAAGCAGAGCACCACATGCAGGTTCTTCCTGGCCCGGGAGATAAAGTAGTCGTACAGGTTGTCGAAGGTGGGCGCGACGCGAGGCAACTCTTTCTTCATCACACCGATGAGGTTCTGAGTGATCTCGTCCAGCTCATCACGAGCAAACAGGTTGGACACCTGCGCACAACATGCTTAATAATTAAGAATGACAAATGTGAACTTTTTCTTTCACTAGAGTAACGTGATCATAGGGGAAAATAATAAAGGAAAATATATATTTTTAAAAAGTGTGTGTATATATATATATATATATATATATATATATATATATATATATATATATATATATACACACACACACACACACACAGCGGGTGAAATAAGTATTGAACACTATTGACTTGAAATTTTCACCAGATGTTGGTAACAACCCAAGTAATCCATACATACAAAGAAACCAAAACAAATAAGTTCAGAAATTAAGTTGTGTAATATCCCTGAGTCATTTCACATTATTACACATAACTTAATTTCTGAACTTATTTGTTTTGGTTTCTTTGTATGTATGGATTACTTGGGTTGTTACCAACATCTGGTGAAAATGTCATGTCAATAGCACCTTTGGAAATATATTTACTGAGAAAAATGGTGACGTGTTCAATACTTATTTCACCCGCTGTATATATTACAAAAGAATATATGTGGGATTGGAAATGATGCAGACAATTGATGGAAGCTACAATCTATCTGCAGTATTAAAACTGATCTACCCCCTAAAAAAATAATAAGATGCATCACCTCCCCAGATGAGAGCACGTTATTGAGGTACTCCAGGAAGGCCTCATCCTTGATCTCGTTGTCTGTGAAGGTAAAGGTGATGCCTTTGCCGTCCGCCCCGGCTGTTCTGTACAGGACCTTAAGGTCATCCATCAGGTTGCTAATGTTGTATGTCCTAGGAGATAGAAAACATAGGCATTAGGGACCAATTGTCATTCTCATTATCTCCTTAGTATATGGAGCATCAATTAATTAATATTATACTTCAGATAGAAATATAAATACATGTTCAATACAATACAGCTGGTTTTGAGACTGACTTGCCTAATTTAAATGCCTGCAGAACACTAATGGCTGCCCTTACTATGCTCCTTTCATCTTTTCCAAATCCTTTGCTCACATAGAATTAGGAATTAGAATAATTCTGCATAAGTAGAAACAGGAAATGCATCACCTATGCCTCTACTGCCATTCATTCCAATTAGACTGGCTTGGATTTCCTTTACCACAATGATAGCCATTATCTTATTCTGGAACTTTGAGGGTTTATGACATAGCCCCTCTAGTAATTTAATAGGATCTCTATGATCCAATGTTACCTACTTTACCTAACTTTTATTGACAATTAACCACATACCCCCTCGTACTTACCTGGTCAGGGTGATCTGGAATATACTGTATCCGGCTATAAAGGAAGCCAGGCGGGTGAGACTCTGTTTTCCTGATCCTCCCACTCCCACTAGCAGAGCGTTGCCACAGTCTGTCCGGATGATGCGTGAGATCTGTGGGGGGACCACAGGATAGATAAAGATCTAAAGATGTTGTGTGAAACCTTATTTTAATGAAACAAATGTCTGAAACACAGATAACAGAGTCATATTGAGTGATTATGAATAACATGGCAGCCAGCATGTTAGTTTAACCTTGATGAGATGAGTCATGGCATCAGTAAAGAACACAAGGTCCAGACTGGCCCCTCTAATATTCTCATTGTACTGGCTCTGATAGATAATCAGCTTCTCACGCAGGAACTCAAAACTGGGCACCTAATGATGATACATCAAGACACATTTATTTGGTTAAATAGATACACATTTTTCAAATTGATGAAATCTAAACCTTCAGGGATGGCTTCCCAGACACAGATTAAGCCTAGTCCTGGACTGAAAAGCATGCAGGAAATATTTTCAGTCCAGGACTTGGCTTAATCTGTGTCCAGGAAACCAGCCCTTCTGTCTAGTTTGGACAACATAAGACTACTGAGCTTAGTGCCAATGTGCCTTGGCTCTTTACCAGTTCGTAAACTTTGGGGGCATCCAAACAGACGTCGTCTGCCTCGTCTCCGGTGGGCTCGAGAGCCTCTCTCAGGAAGTCCACAAAGTAGGGGTCAGGGTGGAGGTCAGGCACCAGGCTGGGGTCCACGTGTTCCTGGATCACTCTGGATATGGCCTTTTCAAACCACACCTTGTCCTCAAAGCAGACAAACCTGCAGCACAGGGACACAATCACCATATGGTCATTAGTTTTATTCTCATGGACTGTCGGTCCTCCATCTATGAATTTAAGAGTGGTTACGTCCAGGGGTGTAGTGCTGCCGTCCGCCACTTCTCACAATGGTGCTTGTTTACTAAAGTTTGATCAAAACTGAATCAGTGTCTCGATTCATCACATAATGATGAATTGGTATTCTACATAACAGAACAAAATATAATAGCATAGTATAATGTTACTGTTAGACCAAAACACCACCTCATTTCTTATGAGATTTTGGGATGATTAGCTGAATGGTTATGTTTTTCTAGAGTATATTATACAGTATAAGCAAATCCATTGCAAGTCAATGGAGAGTGAGGCATGCTACAGCAAAGTGCTCATATATGACCCATTTTGCACACCCCACCCTACCATGAGACATCCATGCACACTCATGTGTGTATGTCTGTGGTATGTGTGTACACACGTGTGCTTGTGAGAGAGGGAGAGAAAGAGGGAGAATGCTGTGGCATGCCTCACTTTCCATTGACTTGTACAAAGCTCTACAGCGCAAGCATTTTACTTGCATATGCGCCTAAACATTTTGTTGTGTGACCTGGAATTTTAATTTAGGATCACCTAGAAATATGTCTTTATTACCTCAAATATTTTTTCATTGTGCTCCTGGTAAAAAAGGTCAGTGTACAGCCCTGTTGCATTGTATTTGCTTATACTGTATATTATGCTCTAGGAGTTATTGTTGTTATATAGGTTTTGGTTGAACATCTAACATTCAGTGTAAAAAATATGCACAAATAAAAGAAAATCAGAAAGGGGCCAAATACTTTTTCACAAATCCACTCTCTCTCTCACACACACTCCCCTACAGTATATGCAGTATAAGCAAATTCAATGAGACATATTCAAATCTTAGACATTGTCTGAACCAATATATATATATATATATATATATATATATATATATATATATATATATATATATATATATATATATATATATATATATATATATATATATATATATATATATATATATATATATATTGGTTCAGACAATGTCTAAGATTTGAATATGTCTTTGTGAAAAAGTATTTGGCCCCTTTCTGATTTTCTTTATTTGTGCATATTTTTTACACTGAATGTTAGATGTTCAACCAAAACCTAATATTAGATAAAGTGGCCAAATAACATTAAAATTATACTTATTTCATTTATTTATTATACAACGGGTGGGTCTAATCTGGAAAATTTAGAACGAATGACTGGGTCGCGTACAAACATTTAAAACAAACTACTGACTGGTTCGCGTCACTGGCATCCGAACCGATAGAACGAATGACCAGCCGGCTTGGGTAGCAACCCCAGATTTGTGTCGGGACTATATCTCGTGGAATGCAGCACTGCTTTGAAATAGCATGAATAAATTAATCAAAATAGCGTTTTTAATAAAAATACGTCAATCATTATTTGAATATGTTGGTAACCTGTTGTATAAAAGTGATAATGCCCTCTAAGCCAGTGTTTGGAGGATATATTGGCACGTTTTCAACACCCATGCCAATATATCCTCCAAACAATGGCTTAGAGGGCATTAACACTTAAACAAAGTTATGCAACACCCAATCCCCCTGTGTGATAAAGTATTTTCCCCCTTACACTGTGCCACCTTTAGTTGTGCCACCTTTAGCTGCAATGACTGCAACCAATCACTTCCTGTAGTTGTTGATCAGTCTCTAACATCGCTGTGGAGGAATTTTGGACCACTCTATCAATGCAGAGCTGCTTTAACTTAGCACATTTGTAGGTTTTTGAGTGTGAACTGCAACATTTCAATCAGGTTAAGGTCTGGGCTTTGACAAGGCCATTCCAAAACTTTAAATGTGTTGCTTTTCAGACATTCTGATGTAGACTTGCTTGACTTTATGGATGACATGGGTCCCGTTATGTCGGGCGAAAACCAAACACTGCATTCCACAGTAAGAACCTCATACCAACGGTCAAGCATGGTGGTGGTAATGAGATGGTTTGGGGATGCTTTTCTGCCTCAGGACCTGAAACGTGCAGTTAATGCTCAAAAACCCACAAAGCAGTGCTGCATGGAAGAGTGGGCCAAACTACAGGAAGCATTTGATTGCCGTTATTGCAGCTAAAGGTGGCATTACCAGTGGCACCATTTTTCAAGACATTATGTGTAGGTATAGGCAGACGTTGCATTTGGAGGGTGCATTTAATGCATATGCTATACTGATATTCAATAGGCTACAAACTCTGACTGAGAAATTATGACGTTGTTAAAAAAGATAAATGGTGCTCCGGCAGCTAAAAAAATTGCACTACATCATTGTTTGCGTAATTTCTCCAGCCCCATCCCTCAGCTTTAGAAGAAACCAAGTGGCAGGGCTGCCAGTGTTCTTTTCATCACAGGGACCACATTCATTCCAGTACTGTACCTGTCTGCGATCACCCTGGTGCATTCACACTTGAACAGCGCCAGCAAGGTGGGGATATCATCACACTCATCTGCCTTGATGATGAGCATGCCCTGCCAGATCCTTGACAAGTCTCTCAAGTTGAAGATGTAGTGGAACTTTGAGGGCGTGGGCAGCATTTTCACCTGAGAGGTCATAGTACAGGGATACATTAACATTTAGGAACTTCAGTGATGTTGTGTTCATGGACTGGTCGCAGATCTGTTTGTGCTGTATAGCCAATTGACCCTTCGCTAAGCCCCGCCACCGAAATCTGGCCAACCAATTGTCGCTAACCATGCTCGAGATCAACCAGCCAATCTCTAGTTTCAAATGCATGGAAGCCAATAAGGGCAGTGGCAAAAACAGAGAGTTTATCAAAAAAACATATTGTTTAAATGGCTAAATAATTTAACAGTGCACAATTGCTACTTGCGACTGTGATTCCTGAAATGCAGAGCCTGTTGGAGTAATTTTTGAATCTGAAAATATACTTTTATTGCAGTGTTTTCTAGCTGGTTAGCTAGCTCTCACTGACCACCATAAAACATTTAGCTAGCGCTAGCTAGCTATCCAGTTAATATAACTTGTTTTCCACAAATGTATGTTAGCTAGCTAAGTTAGCTATATTATTAACATAACTCATCTGCTGTCAACATCAGGATACATTTGAGAGCACTAATTAGCTCCAAAAGTGGTTAGTAGCTTTGACTGCATGCTGATAGTGTATAGTCAGAAACCATCCAGTCGCCACACTACAAACGTAATTTTACCAGGTTCCCGTGAAGACATTCTAATGACATTCCACCACAACATACCTGAGAATTTTCTGATTAGCAAGGGGTAGTCTGTTTTTAATTTAATTGTCTATTAAAAACACAGTGATACAAGTAAAAGGAGGGCTGTGATTGGTTACATTGCCTACAATGCCATTTTATCTGTTAGTTTTACATTTATGGCCCATTTTACAGAGAACCCACTCTGGAACTTTGATATGCCCGTAGAGAATATTATGTTCAACAATATATACAAAAAAATTGCCAAATACGTTATTAAAAACACAGTTTGAGATCATTTTGAGGGGTTTTCTCCAGTGCTTTGAATGGGGAATTGGGCTTCACAGGACAATGTTGTCGGAGGTTGCAACAGTAACCAAGGAGACGTGGCTTGGCAAAGTGTAAATTACTATGGTCATTAGTATGCCAAACATCACAAAAAGATTTGGGACCAGGTGAAATATATTCAGTAAAAAATGTATTCTGCTTACCTTGGTCCACTGCCACAGGATCCTACCAGCGGAGACCAGATATTTCACAGTTTCAGAAATCTCAGACTTGAACTCCCTGCATTTGTTGAAGTATCCACAGCCCATGATACCTGTGGGAATAGAGACACATAAAGTTATATTTTGTGTGTGTGCGCGCACGTGTGATATTGCATTTACTTGATTGCTGCATCACAGCCAGTCAGTAAGTAATTCAGAGGAGAGTAGCCTACCAAAGATCTTGTCGATGGAGGTGTTGGATGGCAGGGTACAGTTGATCACGGTAAACTGTCTCTTCAGTCTCTGGGGAATGTCGTTCCTGCCTCCCCCAGGGTGAATCATAGCAGCCAGCATCTGCATGTCCACAATGGTGGTGAAGTCTCCTGGTTTGTCCAGACTGTACATGCCAGTCATCTCCATCATCTGACGGACTATCTCGTTGGTGATCTGTGTGTAGAATAAACAAACACAAACAAGGGAATCAGTTATTCTGCAAATGCAAACCACTGTAAACCATTCCTGTTGTCACTGTGAATGACTTTATAAAAGGTGATTACACATTTATTCTATTGTGTGACGCAATTTCTTTTGGGTGCAACCAAATCTACCTAAGTGATGGCTATATGGATGGGTTGAATTGAAATGCTATGACTACAGTACCTGGTCGCCCCACTCATTGACAATGGGCATGTTGATGTCATCCACAAAGATGGTCATTCTGCGTCCTCCAGGAGGTCCGTAGGTGCTGCCCACACGCTTCTCAATGTAGCTCTCAACTGTGCGCTGTGATTCATACAACACTTCCATTACTATTCAGCAGAAACACTAAAGTGATTCCTCATGAAACCAGGACAAAAAATACCATGATTTGGGGGATTTTCATGACATTTTATCCATAGAATGGTCCTTTGGAGGAAGTATTGTTATATATTTGACAGTATCTAAAAGCATAATTGAGAAATGATGAATCAAAGTTGGCATATTTCTGACGTTTTGGCCTTACTCAGGCCTCCTTTAATTTAAGACTCCATTGTTTCATCTGTATGTGCTACATAGCAACAATTGGTGTCATATGAAGCTTTACCGCTTACTCTGTAATGAGTAGTATTTAAAAAAATATATAATACATTAATATATGACTATTGAAAAATGTAAACATGAATATAGAAAAAAACACATTTTGATTTAGCAAATGTTTTCATATATTGTTGAACATAATATGCTCTAGGTAGGCATATAAAAGTTCCTTTTAGAGTTATGATCCAATTTGTAAGCATTGCCAAGAGTGAATGTGAAAATCAATGCAAAATGGTCCTCTGCTGGTGATTTGCAGGATGTGCAATGATACAAGTAAAAGGAGGGCTGTGATTGGTTACATTGCCTACAATGCCATTTTATCTGTTAGTTTTACATTTATGGCCCATTTTACAGAGAACCCACTCTGGAACTTTGATATGCCCGTAGAGAATATTATGTTCAACAATATATACCAAAACATTTGCCAAATACGTTTTTCTGTATTCATGTATATATTTTTTAATTTTCACAAATGAAATCAAAATACTACTCATACTACAGAGCAAGGAGTATATCTTCATACGACACCAGTCTTAAATGAGGCCTGGGTAAGGCCAATTTGTCATAAATATGCAAACTTGGATTATTTTTCAATTATGCTTTTAGATACAAATGTAAAATATATGTCAACAATCCTTCCTCCAAATTTGGTGAGAAAATCCATAAAATCATGGTATTTTTTTTGTCACACTGTAATAGCACTGAATCATCTTCTCTATGTAATACTGTATTATATGATGTATATGTAAGATACTGTGTAATGTATATAATGTAGCCATATCTCACCTGAAACATCGTAGGCTCAGTAGCAGAAGAAAAGTTCAGTGATTTGGACAGGTCTGTCTCAGGGTCGTACTTTTTGGTGTAGCCTTTAATCATCACTGTCTTGGCAGTTCCTTGTTCACCGATGAGTAACACTGCCTGTCAAAAGTAAAAAAAACATGATTACACCAACATGTTATTGAGATGACTTAACCCAATTGACCCAACGTGTGAGTGTGTGTGTGTGTGTGTACAGTACCTTGCGCTGTTTTGCAATAGTCTCCAAAAGGTAACTGGTTCTGGTGTTGTCCACATTGGGAACCAGGATGGCAGCGTAATCTGGCACGTAGTCAGTGGGATAGATGTACTCCACCACATAGTTATTCCAATGGTCCCAGTCACCTGAAACAGAAATGCCTGCATCATATACAGAGCCCTGCCCACATACAGTACGGTACAGTGCAGCAACCAAGACCCATAGGGATCCAGGGAAAACAGCCCCAGTGGACACGGGCCAAAACAGTGCAATGATGTTATTATGACGTCTTGGTCAAGTTGTATACGGGTTGTAAAAGGAATTTTGTCAACATATGTTTACGATTTCTGACCTTCTGGGCTAGGTTTAAACTTACCGTTCTGGTTGACCATATACTCGAAGATGGTCTCTCCGGGCTGTGTTTTGGGAATGTCCACCTTGCTCTCGTGGGCCCTGATGAAGGCCTCCAGCTTTTCCCTGTCCTCCAGCTCCAGCAGGGCTCCCACACTCCACATCAGGCAGAAGACAAAGAGGCGCTCCAGCTGCATGCTGCTGACCAGGCCCCCAGACTCCTTGGTGGGGATCAGGCCCTCCAGCAGGTTCACTGACTGAACACATACAGTCACAGACATGGGGTCAGTTATCATATGTAGTAATATGTATATAAAAAAGGGACAATTCTTTATCTCAAGAGACTATTAGGCTATGTTCCAATATCCATACTTGAATAGCACTGCCCAATACAAGGCTTCATTCTAAGTGGACTGCTAGTGTGGATATTGGAACAGAGTGATGGTTAAATTAATGTTACAAAATACTGAAGGCATTTAATTCATACCTGCAGGATGTAGTTGCACTCCAACAGCTCCATTTTGGGCTTGAGGTTTTGCTTCAAGTACACATAGGCATCCTCAAAGACTTTGTCGTATAGACTCATGATATTGTCTGCCTGCACTGCGCTGCGTTTGTAAGCCCATCCCTACAACATACAGAACATTATACTTTAGTCATAACTAGGTCGTCATGAGGATTAACCACATTAGGGGAATCTGAAGCTTTTTACTGTAGTAATGTAAAGTTATGCCACCCTGACATCCTTCATCTGTAACACAAAGCATATTGCCATTTGGCACATATTTGATATTGAATACAATGGCCAATTACAAAGGTTTGTTCAAAATTTCACTGGATTATTGATGAAAGTCTTATACTCAGTGTGTGGATAGTGTAATAATAAGGAACACTTTGACCTAACATGGATGATTTGTGTTATTGCATAATAAGTCCTGTACCTGCAGTATAGGCCTCCAGCTGAGAGCCGAGGAGCTCATGAAGACCATGCCCACGCGGGACACGGTGGCTGGGGAGGCGTTGTCCATGTTGTGCACCTCAAACACCAGCTTACAGGCCGGGGACATGACGATCCTATCACCGTTGGCCAGGGTCAGGGTCTTGTTGTCATCCAGAACAGAGTTGAGGTTCTCAATCCAGATGGCGTCCACAGGGCCGTCCAGGACGATCCAGATGTTCTCTCCTACAACAAAAAGGGTTGAGTTTCCCAAAAAACGTAATATTTAACATGGTACTTAGTTTGTTCACCCACAGAAGACTGACTCTCCAACATAAATGTTTCTAACTGTTACTCTCTTGGAATCTCTGTGGCTGGGCTGTTGAGAGACAATCCTTATTCAGAGGTTGGACCATTTGAATACTGATTCATCAAACAATGCTCTCACAGATGGTAACACCATATCAATACTGTATCCCAAGGTGCATTCAGAGTCAGACGGTTCTACCCTTCTTGGTTTTTAGAGTCTTCCTCCACAGTGTGGAGAAGATGCCATCAGTCCAGTCGTTAGTGGCAGCGTCCAGACGCCCAAACATCTGGGGGGCCGTGATGGCCTTTGGGTTCATCCTCATCTCCCTGTGGGGTGTTCCACACTCGCTCAAGGCCCGCATCAGGATGTTGATGACCGCGGTCTTCCCGGCCCCACTTGGGCCGAGTGTCATCAGGCCATGACGCACACGCGACGACTCGTAAAGCTGACACACACAACAGCACATTTTTTTTATTTCCCCCTCTTTGGAGGGTAACTTTATTATTGTAAACTTACTTTTTAAAATCAATCATCCAAACATATATTCACTTTGTGTTCATATACTGTATATCTTTGGTTACTCACCAGCGCACTCAGCACTTGTAAAAGTATATGACTGAGCACAGAAGTAAAAGTATCACCTGAACAAGTTTGAGGTTCCACGAAGGGTGGTTGACGAGGCCTGCCAGCTCCACCTGGTTGGCCACGGCAACTTGCAGCTCAGTGTAGGTGCTCCCATCCAGCTGGATCCCTGGGAACAGATCACTGATCAGACTGAGGAAGAGAGGCTCGTCCTCATCCACCTGGCAGGGAGAAGCACCAAAGAGGCAAAATATTTTACCGTGTTAGCATCCTCATGCTAAAAACATGTTAGCATTAGCAGGTTAAAAACTAGTTAGCATCTTCATGCTAAAAACATGTTAGCATTAGCATGTTAGAATTAACATGTTAAAAACATACTAATGAGGTTATTTTTGCTGATGATGTCTCTTTTCATACCAGCTTGGAGAGGTTCATGTCGCGCAGCACTCTCATCACAATGCTGGACTCTGTGTCTTGAGGTCGGGCTCTCTTATTGGCCCCTAGGGTTCTCAACACTGACAGGATGTTCCTCAGACCAAAGTCATAGTGGACCTGATAGGATTGATTTATTGTCAGTCTCAATGTAGCAGTTCATTTATTCTTGTTCTTTCAAAGGCCAGTACAGACAGGGATGACTGCCTCTGCATTCACCTGCTTTGTCAGTTGCTCCTCGCACAGTTTGTAGAGCACAAAGAACTTCTGAGCCAAGACAACGTTTTCAATGAAACCGCAGCTGGCCAATTTCACCCTCATGATGATCTGGAAAACAATGGGGAACAGTGTTGACCGACAGCTAAGGCACAGTGGGTTACAATCCCATAAGGTTAAGGGAACTCTTTGCCCAGTGTGGTAGTTGACCTGAGGGAAGGGAACTTAACCCACCTGTCTGTCTGGCACCATCATGGACACAGTCCTGAACTGAACTTTCAGGTTCTCTGGCAGCTCCTGACGCCCAGCATAACCAGGGTTCTATGAAATAACAGGATAACATGAAAACATGATTGTATTCAAAAGTTTTATACATGCTGCTTGTCAAAGAGCTTGTACTCAGTGACTAATGGCAAAGCTTTGTTGTCTTGCCTCCCACTCACCATGGTGATAAACAGCCCAAATTCTGGGTTCAGACTGACTAAGTCTCCGTCGGTGAAGATGAATTGTGTTTTGCGGTCTTTACGGGATGAGAGAACAATGTAGATCTGCTGTGCAGCTACAGACAACACAGGCAAGTCAATTCTGTTAAACTCGTCAAAGCAGCCCCATGAACCAGACTGGGCAAGACCTGGAAGTAAGCAGAAGACCGACATTAACAAGTGACATTAGACCAGGGCTTCCAAAACCTTTTCACCCGTATGCACACACGCGCCATGTCTATTCTATGGGCACAAGCACTGTTCATGACAAACTGTTCACACCCCATTGTTGGTGGAGAGAATTTTGTAGTTTTAAAGCAAATTTTCTTGCAATTCTATACATTTTGCCATGTCTAATGTGTATTCATATGATATTTGAGTGACAAAAATAAATAAATAATTATATATATATATATATATATAGATATATATATATACACACACACACACACACACACACACACACACACACACACACACACACACACACACATACATCTATGGCCTAAAAAAGTTAGCTGACATGGGCTAGTTGATCTGGACAAGTTATAAATAGCTCTCGAAGGTATTCAATGACTAACATGACAAGGGGAACTGATAATGCACTACACAATTTTGAAACTGCACCTTGTGCATTCTACTATTACAACTTTCAAGAGTAAGTTTAAAGCCGGACTGAGCCCTCGCACTCCCCACAGTTTGGTAACCACTGCATTAGACAACTGACTACTAACATTAGCATCCCAAAATGATTAGCCTAGCTAGCCCATAGAGAAAAGAGGGCACACCTCCAATTGTTGCCATTGAGTTGACACAATGAAATCAACTCAATTGCATTGATTGTTCACCTTTGTAGATTCTACCAAGTCCTCTGAAGTCCATCTGGTCAGAGCAGTTGAAGACCACCACGTATTTCCCCAGGCAGCGGCCCATGTCTTTAGTGGTCTCAGTCTTCCCTGTACCAGCTGGCCCGGCTGGGGCGCCGCCCATGCTCATGCCCAGAGCCTGAGACAGTGTGATGTAGCACCTATAAATGGATAGTTTGACATCATGGTTATTCAACATTTCACTAAGGAAATATCTTCACTACACACACACACACACACACACACACACACACACACACACACACACACACACACACACACACACACACAGAAACCAGCATCATCTTCTCTTGCCTGTCAGTTAGAGGGGTGATGACCAGACGATCAGTGCAACCCAGGAATTCGTTTTGGTAAACAAAGTCGACGTCGGTAATGGAAACTAAGACATGATCCAAGTCCTCCTTAAAGTAGAACCTGCTCTGCTTCAGCCACTCAAAGTCAGTGATTGATTTGATATGCATTTTGACCTGAAAAAGAAAAGTCAAACAATTCAATAGTTTTGTGTTTGAACACAAAACCCAAAATGTAAATGTTCTAAAATGTAACTTAGAGACTGTGGTTTTATTTTCCAGCGACTCACTAAGTCATCAAAGATGTCCCTTTGGTGCACATGGATTGTGACGAGTGTCTCGAACTTGATACGATCAAACTTGGTCAGGTCGTGGGTGGTCTGTGAAATCAGTGTGTTGAGCAGATCCAGGAACTTCTGGTTGGTGGTTGGCATGATCTTCTTGTCGTCTTTGGCGTTGCGCAGCGCCTCCTCCGAGTCCCGTGTCCACAGCATCTGGATGCCAAGCAGGCCCACCTGAGAAAACAAATATATCAACGATACACTAATTGTAATTACATATATATATTTTTTTACAATTGATCGATCCTATGATTCAACAATTGATCCTGAGTTGACAATTGATTCTAGATGGATATTCTTCATCATTCTGGTTCATATAATGGATTTCTAAGTTGCTCCCCACCTGTGCTTGGAACTGGTTGAGGAAAGTGAGGAGCTGAAAGCCTGAGTCGTTAATCTGGAGGTCAGCAGCCTTGATGACAGAGTGTAAAGAGGACTGTTGCTGCATCTGCAGCTCTCCCAGCCACAGCTCCACAGGCCCCCTCGCCATCACTGGGTGGTCCAGCTGCAAACGCATGGACAGATACATGTGTGCTGTCACTCACACACAGAGACACACAAATACACATGCACGCACACCCACACACAGAGGGTGGCGAAAGGTTTGGTTCGAATCTCGGAGCCGACAAGGTGAAAAAATATTTTGATGTGCCCTTGAGCAATGCACTTAACACTAATTGCTCCAGGGTTTTGTTGATAATGGCTGGCCCTGGCCCCACTCTGTGTGTGTCTCAGGGAGAGTTGAAATATGCAAAAATCTGATTTCCAATTCACGCACCTACCAAATAGTTAGTATTACACACACAAAAAAAATCATAGTGAGTATTGCATTTGATTATACTGATAATGTTGCATACCGGCACTTTCTCTCCCTCTTGTGAAATGACAGCCAAAATCTTGTCATACTCTTTGGCGTGGAATTCCACTTCGTTAACATTGTCAAACACACCAAGGAGATGAGGCTGGAAAAGAGTTTCCCTTATCTGAGTCATTGTGCATCTCTTTTTATTTAGACACATCTCTGCTGTTCTAAGAGCCTTTGCTACCTGAATTGTGTGTGGATCGCTAGCTTGTCCCAGGATTTCCAAGAGGGAGGGATCAGACACAAAGAAGAACCTGGGGAACTGGAGCCTCTTTTTCTCCAGGTACCTGTTGAGTTTAAGTAACATAGTCAGTTGAAAGAGTAAGCTGCTAATGCTAAACAGTTTGAGCTGAATAGTCTTTATCCGTACCCAGTGAGAGACTTCTGGCAGAGCTCCAGCTGCTCCTGCAGGTGCGGCAGCAGCTGACCCATGGTCTCGTCTCCCACGCAGCACTGCACCACGTTGGGGATCTCATGGGCACGCTGCATGATCTTGATCCACGACTTGTCAATGTTCTGGAAGCGCTTGGCTTCCTAAAGGGAAAGAAAACGACAGTATAATGTCAGAATCAGAATGAGAAACACAAAACTAGAGTACATTGGCATGAAACACGACTGCTGGGAATATTTCTTCATGTTGAAGACATGTTTGAATATTATACATTATGTTTTGCTAGACACGCGCTGAGTTCATACAGTGTGGAGATCATTTATATGATCAAGATGCATAAATCAAATGTTTTGCTGATCTGCAGATGGGCAGTCGTGCAGTACCTGTGGCAGTTGTTTGGCAATGTCACCTCCCACGAACACAGCCTCCAAATACACCCACAGGTTCTGGACAATAAGCCACTGCTCAATAATGTCAGATGAGGTAGACAGCTTGAAGACCCAGTTCTGAATGTCTTTCTTGAACGGAGCATTGTATCTATGCAAAGATGTAAGGACAAGGTAAGAGTCTATTCTACCAACAACACAACCTGACTTTGATCAAGTGAAGGTCATTATCTGTAGCAGAGTCAGTTAGTTGTTCATACCTGTTGCTCAGCAATGATCCCAGCAGCATCAAACTGTCCTCCATGGTAGCGACTATCTCAGAGGTCTCTGTCCCTTTCAGCATCAGCTCTCCTCTGCCCTTGAAGGTCATGAAACTCAGAGTCTGACTGGACCACACATCTACCACCTGGGCCAGCTTGGCCTCAATGTCCTTCTCCTTGACCGCCGAGATGCAGATATCCTGAGACAGTACAACAAGACATGTTAACATATCACAGTAGGGAAGACCACTACAGACAGTTAACATATCACAGTGGGGAAGACCACTACAGAAACACTAAAAAGATTAAATCATGCTTTAAGCCTGTAAATAAGCAAATATAAGCAAACATAGCTATCATCATGGATTTCCCTGTAATAAAGATTTAATTGAATTGTGCATTATAACACTAACCTCAATGTCCTCCTTGTATTTCAACAGGTTTGCCTCCATGATGTTCTGCAGGGCGAAAGTATCTGACTCCACCTCAAACTTTTTGCCCGTCAGGCAGGTGATGCGGTCCCAGTGCCTCTGCTTCATTGCCTTGTTGGCCATCATCTCCAGCAGTGGGCAGGACTCGCTGAAGTCATCAATCCTCTTCTTCAGGTCCAAAAACGCCTGCCAGTCCTTCAGGCCTTTGGGCAACTTCTTACACCTAGTGGTCAAACGATCCGACAACTGGGTAGTGTTCAGTAGGCACAATAAAATAAAACTAATAATAAAGATTCCAAAGAGTGAAATTGGGAGGTACCATCTTTTTCTATTTTGCGCCCTAATGAATAAGACAGGGGAAAGGAAACAGCTAGGTCATTCTGAATAAGCAGAAATATAACATGACAGCAAAAGTACAGTACCTATTCTGGAAGTCCAAAAGCTCTGCATTGATCACCTCAATGTCCACCTCTGTCCAAAGAACGTCGTAGTATCCACTAATTTTGGCCATCACGGTGTCGTAGAGTCCATACAACTTCTGGAGTAGACTCAGCTCTTTTCTATGGTGACAAAAGAAACAGGATCATCTTTATCTTGTCATCTATCTACACTGTTGATGAAACAAGAAGTATTGAAAATCATACAGTCATCATTTCAGTAATATGATCATTCTACAAGTGACAACCAATTATGTATTATATGTAAACCTAGATGACCTATGCGTATGTCTGTATATGTGGTGTATATACACTCAGTGTCCAGTTTATTAGGTACCCCGACAGTGAGCCACGTGGCCGTGGTTTGCTATGTCCAGCAGGCAGACTGGACATAGCAAATGTCTAGCCTCCTTGGTTTTTCACGCACGACAGTGCCTAGGGTTTTACCAAGAATGGTGCGACAAACAAAAAGCATCCAGTCAGCAGCAGTCCTGTGGGCCAAAACAGCCTGTTGATGAGAGGTTGAAGGAGAATGGCAAGAATTGTGTAAGCTAACAGGCGGAGCCACAAACAGACAAATAATGATGCAGTACAACAGTGGTGTGCAGAACGACATCTCAGAACACACAACTCGTCGGTCCTTGTCACGGATGGGCTATTGCAGCAGACGACCACACCGGTTTCAACTCATATCACCTAAAAACAAGAAGAAGCAGACTGGTGGCGGTGGTGTAATGGAGTGGGGAATGTTTCCCTTCTGGCACAGGTTAGGTCCCTTGATACCAATTGAGCAACGTTTCCATGTCCCAATGAATTCAGGCTGTTCTGGAGGCAAAGGGAGGTCTGAACCAGTACTAAATGTACCTAATAAACTGGCCACTGAGTGTATGTCTATGGTGAATAACCTCCATTAGTGTACCGTGTTTTTTGCAGAGCTTCATAATCTGTGACTGGTAGGCCAAAGAGCTGCTCTCCTGACGAGTAGGTGATGAATTTCCTCCACAAGTCGTCAAATCTGGCCTGAAGATACGGAGAAAAAAAAAAAAAACATGAAGCATGTAACACATCTGTGTAGACTACCTGCTGTAAAACCATTGTGTGTGTCTATGCGCGTCACGTGAGAGACAAGTCTATTTGTTTTGTGTATATTACCTGGAAAACTTGTCAGAGTGCTGAGTATATGTGTGGTGTGGTATAGTGTGTGTGTGTGGTGTAGAGTGTGTGTGTGGTGGTGTAGTGTAGTGTAGTGTGTGTGTGGTGTGGTGTGGTGTGGTGTATGTTAGTGTTACCTGGCAGATCTGCAGCCTGGTGCTGGCCTCGTTGGGAACTATCCCGGGCACCATTGGGCCCTCCTACAACAAACAATGACCCCAAGAATGACCTATGTGTCTACCGTGTGGTAACTGAAGTAAATAAATATGAATTAATTTCTTCTTTACCAGTTCATACTGGTCTGTAAACATCACAACATCCTTTTGGAAAACGGTGACTGATTCCAACAGGTTCCGTTTGAACTTGGGCTGCACACGAACCAACTCGTCTTGCACTGATCTCTGGGGAAGCAAAATAAACAAAATTGCTATTTTGAAGTCATAATACCGTAGGCAATTCGTAAATAAATTTACAACTGAGTTGAGTTATTCCACAGAATAAATGTACAGTGCATTACAACTGACCGCTTTGGACTGCAGTTTGATGAAGGAGTATCTGAGAGTATCCACCCCCTCCGCTTCCTCTTTGGTCACCTCCACTTCAAATCTATTCAGAATCCCATAGGCTTCCTAGTAGACATCACAGATAGCATGAGAGAAGTACTTCACAAATATGTGTCTGTGCAATCTTCTACCATTGCAATTCCACAAATAATAAGCCATAGTTTAATTCATACCTCAATGGGTCCCAGGGTCATGTCTATCTTGATCTCGGAGTCTCGTATTTTGGACAGGGCTTCCATGGCGAAACGCACATCCTCCAGGTCTGAGATAGGCCTGGAGAGCTTTTTCAGGTGTTCTCCAGTGAAAGTCATGATCTCCATCATTTTCTTTTTGTACTGCTCATTCAGGTACTTGCACAAGAGCTTCTTCCAGGCCTTTGCCTCGACTGTCAGAGACATCTTCAGAGGAGCTACGAGAAAGGGAAAGGATTAAAAAAAATAGCTAGTTAATTATTTGTGGTTTTGTGAAGGATTTACAGTATGTTGGCCTTATAAAGGGCTTATGAAGGTTTAATTAAGCCTAGTATGTAAACACCATACCTGTTGACAATTCAATGGACCCCAAAATAATGGTATGCTTGATTTCATCAATCTCCTGTTCGAATGCCACATAGTGCAGAATTTCAGACTTAATCTGAGTCAGGTAGGGGCTGCTGTCCATGAACTCCTATTCAGAGAAGAGTTAAGATTCCACTGGTTAGTGAGAAGGGAAAAAAACTCTGGCGATGCACCAAATAAGGGCGGCAGATAGCCTAGCGATTAGAGTGTTGGGCCAGTATCCGAAAGGTTGCTTGTTCGTGTTGAGCCGTCAAAGTAAACACCTGCCGATGTGCCCTTGAGCAAGGCAATTAACACTAATTACTCCAGGGTCTACGTTGATAATGGCTGACCCTGGCCGTGACCCCACTCTCTGAAGTTGTCTCAGGGGGAGTTGGGATATGCAAAAAACAAATTTCCAGTTCACACATGCGTATAATAGAAACGTGTGTGAAATAGAACAAATATCAGCACCCACCAAATTATTATATTATTATTACATGTCAACTTAGTTAGTAGTAAACAAGGAAATAGTAACTAGAAAAACAAAGTTAGTAACTTAGCATTGACACACCTTGACCTTAATCTGTCTGTCCTCAGCCCAGACCACCTTGAAGGGATGGAACTGCTTGAGAACATCACTGGCCGGTTTCCTCAGAGAGTTGACTGCTGATGTGAGGAGGACCACTAGCTTACAGATGTCCTTGTGTTCAGCTACGCTCTGATAGAAGTTCTTCAACTTCCCTGCTGAGAAAACAACAAGTTAAATACTCATTCATGTCATCAATACTCATTCTGTAATCAATGTCAACACAATTCAAAGAACTCTGCAAAATACAGTATTCTATTTCCTGGGAAGTTGTATGATTCCTGATTCTAATAGTGAATTTTCACAATTGCAGAAACGTACAATCTGTGTTTAGTAGTAAGATAAGATGTTGGCTGAGACTTACTGCCAGACTTGGGCTTGTCTTCGTGGTGGTGCTCCTGTCCCCAACGGGCCACTCCCCGGCTCACCTCAAGCACCAGGTGGACCAGCCGGTTGATGGCCTGCTGAATGTCATCCAAACTGGGCACCATCACCTGGTGCAAAATGTAAAAATGTAATTATATTACATTGATTTGGGACTTCCTTATATGAAATTGAATCTGAAATGAACTCACCACGTTGGGTATGGTCAGGTGGACTTCGGATTTGATAAAAGTCACCAGCTCCTCTTTGCTTGGTTGTGATTGGCTGAAACGGCCCTTTCTTGCTGACAAGCTGAACAGAGAAGTAAGACTGAGAATAAAATCTTTACACTCCTTCAAATTACTCAACTGAGAAGATTAGGCCAACATTTCGAGCTATAGAGAAGCAATGCACCTATTTTAGCTAAACCAAGGGATAATACTGTATATGACAACCCATGCATACTTACGTCGCAACGAAGATTCTTCTTTTCAAAGTGTCCAGAGATAACCTTGTTGCTTTGACCAAGGCGTCAAGTAGCTTGGTGCTGAACCAGGCGTACATCTCTTTGCACTCCTAGGATCAGGATTGTTGTTTAAAGCATTGACGCATCCTGTATTCACAAATGTACAGTATATTTTGGTTGAGTCAGTACAGGAAGATAGTTACCTTCTCAAAGTCATCTTCTTTGTCACATTCTTTGTCATCACTATGATCATCATCAATGGAGGTGTCAACTTCTTCTGAGAATGCCACATTCTTCCGCTCTGGAATACAAAATTACTTACGCTTATATTTGATGAGGATCTTTATGTATGATTATGTTGATGAGATGAGATGTTAAGAGTTTCTGGTTCTTTACAGGTTTTTTTTAATGAAATACCTTTAACAACCGGTACTTCCACAGGTTTCTTGACTTCTTTTGACTCGTAAATAGTATTGAATATCTCAATCAGCTCCTTCACTGCCTCTTCAACATGTCTGCTTTTGTGGTCCAAAACGTCTGCCCACTCCTTTGACTGGTTCTACAAAACAGAGTCATAGCAATTTCATGGTAAGAATAGAAGTCTGACAAGCAGACAGTGCTTAGAAGGTGGTCATAGCAACTGATTAAATCTGTAATTAGTGATTAGGAATTATGAAAACTTTGGATCAGACTATTGTCTAATTTATTCAACATTTATGTTTTTATTGTAACAGCAAAGTAACAACTGTTTTTAAAAACCTGTAATAATGTTGAAAGTCCAATTAACTAAAGTAAACTCCATTACAGGTCTCCTCATTCCATTTGTACATTTTAGTCATTTACAGGAGTAATTAGGGATGTGTGCCTTGCTCAAGGCCACATCAACAGATTTTTCACCTAGTCAGCTCTGGGATTCCAACCAACGACCTTTCTGTTACTGGCGCAACGCTCTTAAACGCTAGGCTACCTCGTTGGTGCTGGGCATACCTCATTGGTGCTGACGAGGCCTTGCAGTGACGAGGGCCTGTCCTCTGGGAGATCGATCAGCACAGTCTCGGAGATGTCTTGAAGGATGGCATCAATGTGCATCTCACAGATGTCTCGCACCTGAAGAGAAACACAAAGCAGAGCACACGACTCAGTGGGGCGGCAGGTAGCCGAGTGTTGGGCCTGTAACCGAAAGGTTGCTGGATCGAATCCGCCCCTAAACAAGGCAGTTAACCCACTGTTCCTAGGCCGTCATTGTAAATAAATATTTGTTCTTAACTGACTTGCCTAGTTAAATAAAGGTTAAATTAAAAACAAGTCTTTTTCATTTGAACTAAAGGCTCCACCATGATTGCAGCAGTATTTTTAGTGTACCTTCTTTAGGAGATGGTTAAGTTCAGACATAGCAGTGTCAACATTTTGAAAGAAGTTGTCCAAGATGAGAGATGACCAGTTGAGCAACACCAAGCCGTGGCGAAGCACAGACTCGACCTAAAGTAACCACAAAACAACATAAATGGCTTTAGGATGTAATACTAGCTGGTCTCCAAGCAGTGCCATCTCTCCCTCAAGGGATCATACTGTATTTTAGACAATTTTACCATTTTAACTTTCTTACATTTTTTATCTTGGATGCCATTAGATTGTAGAAAACGGCAGGTATTTTCTCACAGGTGGCCTCGTAGTTGCACAGTAAAGTCTGCGATAATAAATCAGGTCAATATAGTTAATCAATTAATATAATGTCTGTGACTCTACATTGTCTAGGATATTACCTCTAGTCGAAGTTTGTTGGCTTTCATCGACCACTCTGTCTTGACCAGACACAGAGCCTGATCAGGAACCTCCAGACCCATCTTCAGCATGCACTTTGTCTCTCGCACAATCTCCATGATTTTGGGATCGAAGTTGACGAGTAGTTTTCCTGTGTCCAAGTGGCGGACTAATAAGGTTGCTTGTAAAGCTGTTATCAAAGACAGGGAAAGACGTGCATATTTTGTGAAATATGAAGGAAAAAAATACATTCAGATCAGATGAGATAAATGGGTAGGCTGCTGACCGTATTGGAGCTGTGAGACCTCCCTCATCCAGGCTCTGTGGTAGAGAAGCTCAAACTCCACAAACACAGCTGCGGTCCGGTTGTACATTCTCACCACCTCCTTTCCCTCTGGACTAGTCAGGATCTCTGAGTTTTTCTGTGGAAAGAGTTCGAAGTTAGTGTTTTTTCTCAGTATATTAAATTCTGACTAGATTTCTGAAACTGTAAGAGAAATCTTACAGGTCATGTTGTGAGGTTTCAACCTACCTCAATGTAGTGTATGGGTTCCTGTATGCTCCTGTAGAGCTGTCTGATCCAGAGGACTTTGCCAGCTATAGGGGGCATGTTCCTGGCCAATGGAGGGTCCTCTCTGTGAATCTGGTAGAGCTTGCATGGACAAAGAAACTGTGCTCAAGTATGATCCATAATGCATCTGTGCCTATATGCTACCTGACCATTTTCAGGACTAAGGATTACATTTATAAACATACCTTCTTGACAGACTCCAGCTCTGAGACATAGTGCTGAAGAATAAGCCCAATTGTGCTTGAGATTTCTGTCTTTAGACAGGGCATGTTCAGCTTCTGAAATCTACAGACAATACAAAATCTATGTCAAAGTAACATTTCCATAGTTGGTTCTGAAAATGTTAAATATACCAGCATGCTAATTCTATTTGTGAGGTAGACTACTCTTACATGTGTAATCATTTTTTGCGCGCCTGGTCATGCGCGTGCTGTTGCTATTAAAAGGTATTACTTTATAGTATAAGTATGGAGGACTTCAGGTCCTCCATACGCAGCGTGACAACATGGCTCTACCCAAAGGACGTAAGAGTATCGCTGCATCACTTTGTGGACTGTCTGTGCCACTATTAACAAATAAAGTTTTTTTTTTTTTTTTTTTTGATAATTTAATGCTCTAGATTGCAGGGAACGGCAACCTTCTTAAAAAATCCTGGGGAGAACCCTGTCTTATTTTTATTCTAATTGTTTGAGTGTTGATTTCATTGTTCTATAGTAATGTTTTCTACCTTTGCAGAAAAAACAAGGCATGCTGAGACGAGAGGATTTTGGAGAAACAGGAATTCATGAACATCTGGAGCTGGTTCTAAAGAACATAAATGATGACAACATCAGAATTAGGAACTAGAACAGAACATAAAGGATGAAAACGTAGAATTAGGAACTAGAACATGTTGAGCTGTGAGCTTTTCTTTACCTACAAACAAAACAAAGCATTCTACTCAAACCAAATTAAATAAAACATGCCTCAAGGTTGCTTATCTGAACCATGAACTCGGCAAAGTCCACCTCAAACTCTGCTTTTCTGGGGGCCAGGATGTCATACTGCTTCTTCTTCATGGTCAAGTAGATATTCTGGAACTTGGAAGCCAGAATGTCTATGCCCTCAATGGTGGACTGACCCAGGACAGAGAAGGTCTTTACTGCTGTGATCATCTGAGTGATCTGAAAACAAAAACAATGTATCTCAAAAGTATAGCAGCAGGCCTTGTTTTTTTTAATGGAAAAGGTTGGCTACATTAATGTGGTACACACCTTCTCCAGTCTCTTGCAGAAACCCTCAAACTTGCCAAAGATGTACATCTCTGACACCTCAAAGGGTTTCTCCCCAGGCCTCTCCAGGGTTTGTTTCTTTGTCTTGTGGAAGCAGGACTGATACTCCCGGAACAAGTAGATACAGTCCTATCAACCCCCCAAAATTGTCAAAACTCAAGCCTAGTGTAAATCAGTGGTAGAATTTACCATATTTTTGATGCCATCATCAATCACCTGTATCTTTTTGATGATGTCTTGTGTATCCTGTTCCCAAATTCCAGAGGTGCCGTTGTCAGTAATGTATGCTCTGCATGCTGTAACCATCTGATTTGTGACCTGAGTGACAAATATTACAACAACCAAGCTTTAAATACATGTGTTATGTTTTACTTGTCTCTTGAGGCACCAGAAATGTATGACGCTCCAATTCAACCGGCCCTGATTGAGAGTCCAACAGCGCGGCTCACAATTAGCCAGTGTAAATAAGAATTTGTTCTTAACTGACTTGCCTAGTTAAAGGTTCAATAGTTCATATAGCTGATAAAGCCAAGAGGGTAATTTGTTTCATAATTAATAATTCAATTAACTTTTTTATTATTTCTGATAGAATACTGAGAAAGAACTTACTTTGATGAAGAGTGAAGTCATTCGTTCAGATGTATTGTAATATTGTGAGACACTGTGGATCATTCGAATGGCATTGATAAGGTTCTGAATGCTCTTGGCCATGGTGACCTGAAATCAAACATGTTCACTTGTGAAATCAAATAGAATAAAACCTTTCAAATCACAATAATGAAGACTAATTCATCTAATTAATAATCTTATTTACCGGGTCACAGTTATAGAGGGGCTGGCAGACTTTTTCGAGGGTGTACAGGAATTTCACGTTATCCTTTGCCTCGTTGGCACAGTCCGTAATTCTGGCATCCAGCTCTCTCCACAACTAAAGTAAATAATAAGTACCAACAACAGGAAAATGCCAACATTTTGTTGGAGCATTTAATGGTAAACATTTCATTTTCATTGCCACTTCAGGAGGACAGCCGAGTGATGGTAGTACCTTTAGAGTCTTAGAGCGGTTGATATTGAGTACGTTGACAACGGCCTTGCACTCGGGTCCCTTAATGTGCTCAATGATAGAGTTGAACTTGGCCGACATTCTCTTCCAGTGCTCTAACTCAGTCAAAGGTCCTGAGGCATCAGCTTCTTTCCTCATTTGATCACTCTCTGTAAGGACCTGGTGGTCATAGAAGTAGAGTTGATAGAACAGAAGTCTTAAAGTACTAGGGAGTGGTGAGAACATCCACCACAGTTGTGCCGTGTTACAGTATGTGTAGGTTTATAGTACATAGACAGTCATACTGGGGTGTACCTGCTCAATCTGTTTATACCACATCATCAACGCTTCCTCGAGTTGATGCACCATGTCAACATCTGCTGCTGCTGCCTTTACGTCTTCAAAGGATACCAGCCTGGAGAAGTCGACGTTTGAGGCCGTCTTTAACTGAACAGTGCCTTCAATGCATGCTTGCATTCCTGCAGTACATCATCAAAAGTCAAACTGTAGCCTACCTTTAACAAATCGACTACACTTGTCAGCTCAAAATCATGCAGAAAACAAGAATTTAATGACGCCGTGGGCCCACTGTGTGTGGATGTGTTTGTGTCTGTGTGCGTGTGTGCGTGCGTGCGTGCTCGAGTTTGTTTTATTGTAACTCTCTCACCATCTAGGAAATGAATATAGCGGGTGATTGTGTCTTTGAAGTTTTGTTTATCCTTCTCTCCATGTTTCGACTGATTCAAGGCACCCCAGTTTTCTGTTGCACAGACGGCTGGCATCATAATCTTTGACAACAGATTCCTGGTGCCTTTCAATAGACCCTCAGTGGCATCCAGGATAGAAAAATAAATCTCCTACAAACGGAAACAGAAACGGAATGGAAATTGACCAAGCATTAACAGTCAGAA
This sequence comes from Thymallus thymallus, assembly GCA_023634145.1. NCBI lineage: Eukaryota > Metazoa > Chordata > Actinopteri > Salmoniformes > Salmonidae > Thymallus > Thymallus thymallus. Next base: position 7,273,436 of record CM042412.1, on the reverse strand, counting down.
AACTCATGATTAGAGCATTCTCAATATGAGCCTATTATGAGGCTATCATAAATTATATTATATACAAAATCTTGGTCCTTCAGTTCAGAAGTCTCTACCTTCCATAGATCTTCCATAGAATATCTCACCTCATGTATGTTTTTTATATTGACAGGAACGTCCATTTTAGTTCTTACAAAGAATGGGCACAATCCTGTCAGACATGTCTCAGACAAATTGCCTAAAAATAGTCTCATTATTATGGCTCCTTTTGCAGTTCCAGGAAAGGTGCGTCCACACTCTGAAAGAAAGTAATATTTAACTAAATTGAACTTGCGCCATTTAAAAGGTCTGGGTCAGAGCGAAGGGTGACATAAACAGACAATACCATTTTTACAATCTATTTCACAAAAATCAATGAATTGAGAAATGACGGAACATGAATGTATTGGTGCCACTGTGGCTCTACAGTATACATTTTATAGAATATGGAGAAATACAGAGGTAATCCTCCTTCACTCACCTATTCCTGGGACTTCTGTCTCTTGGTAGACAAATGCGATGGTTTTACTTCCTCCTTTGGCAAAAAAATCATCAAATGGTGCCAACTGTGGGGGGAAAACATGGTGTCTACAAGATATCTCAGATCTTTGTTGTTCATCAAGAAGGTAAAGGTTAAAGGATTTGACTAGACAACAACAATTCATAGGGAACCTCAACAGCTTGTTGGGATTCATATTAATTACAGTTCTACTCACAGATGGAGCATCTAAAACAAAGTCTTCTACTGCTTGTAGTTCGAGGGAGAGCCTGTCAGCCAAGATCTCAAAGATGTACTTGTGCCCAGGGGTAAGTAGCTTCTTTCGAGCTTCTCTTGATTCCTTGTACCTGGCCTGAAAGGGCAAAGTGTTAATGTTACTCTTACTGTGGTGGTGTATTGTACACATCAGGCAGACAGAGGTAATGTAAGGTGGGACTGTAGCAGCCCACAGTAAAAGTATGTATTATACTATGAAGTACAATTGTGACTTTGTGAGCACATAGGCCTGAGTAGCTGAACCTTCATTGAACAAGTTCCCATCACTTCTCGTTCTCAACTCAAATTCCCCCATGACTATCCATCCAACAGACCTGTTTCTCCTTCATGGTCTCCTGCACAGCCTGGACACAACTCCCAGACCGATGAAACTTGCTGGCCCGCCGGCCTACAGCACCTCGATCTGCAGGCACGTTGTCAGCCATGGGACTAGGGTCACCTGTGTTATCTGGGTGACTGGTTCCACTCATCTTTTCATCTGCAGGGATGTGAGGGATGTGATTCAGGAACACAATCAGGATTTGGGCTAGGGGATAGGTCTGTTATTTTATTTGAATGGATGATAAATGTCAGAAAAGCAGAAATTACAGATTAATCAGGAAAAATCCCATTTAGATCATTGGTAATAATTACGTTAATTTAGCGAGCTTTATTGAACGCTAGGGGTCATTGGTAATGTTAGTGTCAATTATTTATATATACACTAGATTACTGATAGGCGGCGCTGTGTTGAAGCCACCATGCATCTTGAAGCCACCATGCATATGTAAAATATATTTTGGAAGCTATAGAAATGAATGTATTAATATCTACATTTGTTTTTGCCACATTTATTCTATTACAGACACCTTAATGCATACTTTTAAATTACATTATGTCAGCTAAACATACAAATAAATGTACATCAATCTACCACTAAGAACAGTTTAGTTTTCACATAATGTTAACTAGCTAGTTAGAGCTAACTAACATTAACGTGATCTATGTAACGTTAGCTAGCTAAAGGTACCTAATGTTAGCTAGTTAATGCGTAGGACAATTACCAATAATGTCAGTAGCTAACCTAACATTAGGAATCTTTCTCGATCAGGTTGCACCATTATTAACATTATCGCTATGAAACATTATCTAGTTTGCCCAGTTGGTAACGTCACTTAGCTAAATAAACACTAATTTAATTTACTGGTGGTTGTTTTAATATTCAAACAAAAATGATTAAAATGTCTGCATATTTACCGTTTAGCCCGTTTCAGCAGGTCGACTCGGTTATTTCAAACCAATTTTCAAATTTCAACTGCCACTGTCTCGAGCTACAGCTAGCCTAAAGCTAAAGGCTCGCGAACGGACGCGCATGCTGCAACCGGCTCGAGCACGAACCCGTCGGGCGCTTGGACCCATACGTTCTTTCCTACTACTGACAGTACGTTCTTTCCTACTACTGACAGTGACAGCGTAACATTTCCGCTTTTCAAGTATTTCCACTAGTAAGTACCATTCTCTTCTTTCATTCAACTTTAGTGAGGTACGCTATCTAGCAATCGTGGTAGCTTTAAGTGCATCGTTAATCGTTAGGGAAAATAGTGTCCTCGATGCCGAGTGAATTATGTTATTGTTAGCTCAATGGAGATGGCTTTCGACATCAGCTAGAAACGATTAACCTAGCGAGATAGCTAACCAGCGCTGCTGGGGCTGCAGACTTGTAAGACTGATTTGCTTCAAAATACCAGCAGGTTTCAGGCAGTAGCATTATAACACACACACACACCTAGCTAGTTAACGTTAGTAAGCTTTGGCAGTTTGGTTCAGAAGGGTATTCTTAGGTCAAATCATGTACATATACTCAATTTCAATAACTGCACAAATTAGCATTTTGCCTGGCACACTGTTTGTTACTGTAGCTACTTCATTTCAGGTGTGTGTGTGTGTGTGTGTGTGTGTAAGGACAGGTAGTCTATAAGTGCTTAAAGGTGTGCTTTAGCCCAAGTAATGCGGTGACAGCGCAAATACGGTAGAGGTAGAGGCTCAAATCAAATCAAATCAAACTTTATTTGTTACATGCGCCGAATACAACAGGTTTAGACCTTACAGTGAAATGCTTACTTACAAGCCCTTAACCAACAATGCAGTTAAATAAAGAGTCAAATGAAAAGTAACACAATAAAATAACAAGGTAATTTGTGCATAGATAGGGGTAAAAGTGACAAGGCAATCAGCATAGATAATAAACAGAGTAGCAGCAGCGTATGTGAAGAGTGGGAGAGAGTGTCTATGTGTGAGTGTGTGTGGCGTCAATATGCTTGTGTGTGTGTGTGTGTGTATATGTGTGCTGGGAGTGTCAGTGTAGTTTGTGTGAGTGTGTGGGTAGAGTCCAGTGATTGTGTGGGTAAAGTCCAGTGAGTGACTATGCATAGATAATAGACAGCGGGTAATTAAGGGTGTGTTGATTCATTCAATTGACTATTGTTGACTAATGTGAGTGATCATATGGGTCTATACGTCTTGAGGGTACATAGTATATATTTTTTACTCTCTGTACTCCTTTTGTATCTCTCCTTCCAACAGCAATGTCGGGAAATCCAGCAGTGTTGATGCGTTTGGTTGCTTCGGCTTACGCAGTGGCAGAGAAGGCAGGAGCCATCATACGGAGGGTTCTTCACAGCGGAGAGCTGGAAATTGTGGAAAAGGTAGGACTGACGGGGCGGAGAGTGGGGCAAAGTGCTGAATTGAGGGAGATTGATGGACAGTGAGATGGAGCCTGAATGTTGTGTTTATAAATGATCTCTCTCATGTGGACAGACAGGGGCTAACGATCTGCAGACACTGGCAGACAGGCTGGTCCAGCAGAGCATATGTGCCTCCCTATCCAAACACTTCCCCAAAATCACCATCATCGGAGAGGAGGTGGGTGTGTGCAACGTCTGGTATTGACCTTAAGGGTTGCACTATTTTCTGGGGCAAGTGAACTGAGCAGTCGGGCAAGTTGAGGCTGCTCCGAGGTTACCCTAGGTGATATATATATTTTTTTTAAACAACAAAGCTGCAAGGAATTCCAGTAAGCCTAAAACAGTTGATGACATTTATGGCAGCTGGGTAAATTTTGGTTGGCCCATTGTTTTTACTGAATTCCTGTAGCCTACCATTGGGGCAACACTGGAAGTGTAACTTTTGGTCAGCGGGAGCAGAGCGCTAGCCACCATGTCCTATTGCTCTCAGGCGTGAGCTGGCACGTGCGTCCGATAGTAGAACAGATGTTTATGTTGTTTAATTAAGTGTCCGACAAGTTATCTTAATATTTTATTTTACATTTTCAGGTAAGTGACTAATCTTTCGGCAACCAAAAAATACTGCTGACTTGTCCGATGGGCAAGTGCCTTTCAGACCTTAATGTAAATCCCCTGCAACTTGCATGATCTGTCCTGATGTTACTGACCAATTAATTTTGACGTAAAGACTATAGAGTACACAACACATGCTGCACAACATCCCGGTCTTAACAGTGAACATCTCTCACACATCAGGATCTGCCAGAGGAGGCTGTCAAAGAGGATCTGATTGAGAACGGTCAGTCTGAAGAAATCCTACAAAAGTCCTGTCCATTGGAATACAGTGCTCTGAAAGAGGAGGAGGTGAGACACAGGGACTTTAGAGCTGAAACTGAAACCTAATGTACTGATTTGGATCATTTTCTGGGTACTGACTTCTCATTCCAGCTGTGTTTCTGTGTTTGAATGTCCCTGTGTCTGAATTTTAGCTTGTTGTGTGGGTCGACCCCCTTGATGGCACTAAAGAATACACCGAAGGTAAACAAACTTACTACGGCGTTGTTTTGCCGGTCTTCCGTTTAGATCACTCGTTACAGGCTTCCAACACACACCCTCGATTACTACCAGGTATTTCAGTCTTCTCTTACACTACTCTTCTCCTCTTAGACCTATGCATTTTCCTCTTTGGCAAAAACCTGGGGAACATTTCATTCAGTCACCTCTCCTAATCATCAGTGCTGATTCCCTCTTTTTCGACCTCTCTCTCTCTCTCTCCTGTCATCCCTGCTGAGCAGCGGCAAAGTGTCTTTACCTGCCAGATCAGGACCAGATGTCATACGGGGTCGGACGCCCTGCTTCTCAGCATGGCTCTCCGTATGGTGACAGGGAGGGCATTGGGACTGGGAGGGACAAGGGCAGAATAGGTCAAGGGTGAAGGAGGAATGCTTGGGCTTCTATCCTTTTTTCCCCTTTATGTGCTATTCTACTACACTCACATCAACTGTTTGTTCTTCTTGCTGGAAAACTACTACAGTATGATGTCGATACTAGTGCTACAGTATGATGTCGATACTAGTGCTACAGTATGACGACGATACTAGTGCTACAGTATGATGTCGATACTAGTGCTACAGTATGATGTCGATACTAGTGCTACAGTATGATGTCGATACTAGTGATACAGTATGATGACGATACTAGTGATACAGTATGACGTCGATACTAGTGATACAGTATGACGACGATACTAGTGATACAGTATGATGTCGATACTAGTGATACAGTATGATGTCGATACTAGTGCTACAGTATGATGTCGATACTAGTGCTACAGTATGACGACGATACTAGTGCTACAGTATGATGTCGATACTAGTGCTACAGTATGATGTCGATACTAGTGCTACAGTATGATGTCGATACTAGTGATACAGTATGATGACGATACTAGTGATACAGTATGACGTCGATACTAGTGATACAGTATGACGACGATACTAGTGATACAGTATGATGTCGATACTAGTGATACAGTATGATGTCGATACTAGTGATACAGTATGATGACGATACTAGTGATACAGTATGATGTCGATACTAGTGATACAGTATGATGTCTATACTAGTGATACAGTATGACGTCGATACTAGTTATAGAGTAGAATGTCCACTGTTTATGTGTTCCCTTCAGCTAACATGTTGTTATCTGATCTCAGGGCTTCTTGATCACGTGACTGTACTGATCGGCATTGCATATGGAGGGAAGGCCATTGCTGGGGTCATCAACCAGCCCTTCTTCAATTACCAGGTAGCAACAAATTATCAATGACAAATTAGTTTTCTGCCTTATACCCTCTCACCTATCAGGGCATGTTCAGTAGGGAGAAAACAGTTTAGAAATAGGGAGGTGTTGACAGATTTTTCATTTTATGCTACAGTGTGCCCTATTAAACACGACCTTGGTCCGTGAGTGTGTAATGTCCTGTGTTTTGTATCCACAGCTGGGGGCGGAGACAGCAGACATGGGGAGAACTCTGTGGGGAATGCCGGGACTGGGCGCCTTTGGGTTCGAGCTACAGGAGGTCCCGGATGGCCGACGCATAGTCACCACGACCCGTTCCCACAGCAACAAACTTGTCACAGACACTGTGGATGCCATGGAACCTCATGATGTGATAAGAGTTGGCGGAGCAGGAAATAAGGTGAAATATACAGGAATGAGACGGTATGGGGGTGCATAGGTATCAACATAACTATAACATGTCTTATTTCTCTGTTGACCCCTTTCTTTGTGTAGATTGTTCAGCTTGTGGAGGGGAAGGCCTCCGCATATGTCTTTGCCAGTCTAGGAACTAAAAAGTGGGATACATGTGCCCCTGAAGCCATCCTGCATGCAGTAGGAGGTAAGCAACATCCTTCCTCTCAATCTTACTGAAAGCACCTCTAATTATGAGTAATGACAGTAATAATGCTGCCTGTTATGTGTTTTTCTCTGTCCGGCCCTCTGCAGGTAAGCTGACAGACATGCACGGCAGTGCATTGTGTTACGATGCTAACGTGAAGCACATGAACTCTGCTGGGGTGCTAGCCACGCTACGCAACCACCAGTACTACGCCAGCAAAGTGCCCCAGTCAGTCCTGCAGGCCCTCAAGCCCTGATTGATACATATAGTTTACAACTGTTATTGTCCAAAAACTGCCAAATTATTACCATACATTTATCATCTTTAGTCATGAATGGAATTTGTTTTAATTTCTATAATTACTTGTATAACATCTAATTGATAATGTAATCTACGTAATTCTCAAAATAAATTATTTATCATGAGGGCCATAAACAATAACAAATTATGCTGCATACTCCTTTCTGGTAAAAATTGTTGAGGTGTAGTCACTTTTGAGGACACAAGCTCAGGTACACAGTACAAATATAAAAATGAAATATTTTGTATTTTCTATTCAACAAAACTGTATGAATAAGACTTGAAATGACTGATATGCTTTCTAAATATAGTCATGTCAAATTATAAAGCCACTAAGATTTCACCTTAACTGTAAAATACATATGTATGTTTAATGTTAGAGAAAATGTGCATATTTTCTAAAGGCCTCTTGATTAAAGCATCTGACCTGATCGCTGTGAACGTCTGAGCTCTAGCTTGGCTTCCTGAACGCGTTAGGAACTCACCTTTCATCTCATATTAATCTTGTCCGTCTATGACAAACAAAAAGTGTTCGTTTAAAGTCTTCTCAGTCAGTTTCAATGTGGTAACGTCACACAGGCTCAGAAAATATACTACTGTGGCCTTGGCAGTGACGCTTTTACTATGGAAATCTTGGTTGGGCAAACAAAAAAAAACACCACACTAAACAATACATTAATTCCACTATAACGGTGACAAATGGTGCCCACAAACTGTTAGGGCCTGCATAAAGCTGTCTCAAAAGCAACATCATACCACTGCTACACCTGGCTATCAGTGGAAGCGAAACAATAATTCAGCCTCATTTACTGCCTTTTTTGACTTGCTTAAACAAATGTGGTTTCTAAAGACAATTGAGAAATACAAACTATGGCATAAGGGGATGGCAAGTGGATAAGAGGCAATCTGTAATTTGAGCGAGCTAGGATGGACGTAGTCAATTTAACTATTTGTTTAGCACTTTTGAAATGCACAGCAACAGAATTCAGAGCATGGGCAGTTCTTGGTGTTCTCCCTGTACACCAAGTCAGAACCGTAGGATAAATAAATGGGGTGTATATAAGCAGACAATGAAAGCTCTTACAATATTCGATGATTACATTTCTCTAAAACAGGTTATAGGCTACATTTGCACCACCAAGTCAGAACAGTAGGAAAAATGAAGAGGGTAAATAGACCAGCTTACTACACAACATACACTTAGTATTACTTTCTTAGCTACAGTATACATATCTCCCTGGCATATTACATCATTTATGCAGCAGCATGTTGTGCTGTGCTCACTTAAACAGGAAGGTGGCGATCCTTTGTGGGCAAATTTTGTCATCAAAGTGATTGCTTTGCAATGCTTCCAGTTAGCCACTGTCACTGATTCCTTCCAAACCACTCATTGTTGAATTTGTCCAATGGCTGATGAGCACCGATACGTTATCTATAATTTCTCATCATTATTTCTCTACATATGACAAGGATTAAAAATGATTTGCTATTAGATCGTCGACTTGATTCATGACTGCTAGCTAAAACATATGATGTTGACATGATCAATCCAATCAAAGCTATGTAGATAACATGACCTTTGAGCCTTCTTGGATGGCTATCGCTAAATGCAAGCCATTTCGATCTACGGTGTCCACAGATCACATTCTAAGTGAAAATGTCAGTCGGAATCAGTACCAGAACCTCGCGGGACATTATGTTTCACATCAGTGTAAAAAAAAAAAAAAACTTATTTTATATACTTGTGGGCTAGGAAAATCAGACCGTGTTTGACACTTCTGGTATAAAGAATCACATTTGTACAAAACATTTCTAACAGCCCTGACTGATTAATTACCCAAAAGGTATGACATAATCATGTAATAGACATAAAACAAGGGCGCCTTCAAAACATATGAAACGCATGTCTGAATGATTCGGTTAAACGGGGCTGTTCTATACGGGTATGTCATTATTACTTTTCTGACAGACAGCAGAATACAACACTCCAACGCACTATTTTTTAAGGCAGCCCAAAGAATAATGACAGACATGAGGCAGGGTCAACGGCACTGTTCCATTTATTCCATTCAAAGAGTCAAACGAAAATTGTACAAATCTCAAAACTGTTTAAAACACTGAGTTTCCAAATTGAAGAGACCGATAGATGAGAACAAGGCAAAATGCGAGATATAGCCCAACTCAAAACCCCAAAATGTTATTTAAATATTCCTTAGTAAGCTAATTAGTTGGATGACAATACTAATGAGCCAGATATTGGAATCAGCTTAACGGAAAGGTACACATACTGTATTCACTATTCACATTCTGATGCCTTGCTGGTTGTTGACATCGTCAGCCTCTTTCGGCTGTCCTAAGATCTACCACTAGGGGGCAGCAATGTATAAGTAAGTGATCCCGCTCCGAGTACAAAGTGCCATCTCTGACTCAGAGCTTGGTAAGCATGCGCTTCACCCCAGTGTGATGTAATATGCCATGTTTGCAAAAACTGCAGGGGCAATGGTGACTGCTGAAAACAGCTTGTGTACAGTTAAAAACAACTCTTGTAATCGTTTAGTGGGGCCAACTGGCCGTGTGTATGAGAAAAAGAATACTGAACACCAATAGAAATCAGGTGTCTGACTCTTGCCTTAAAAATGTCCCAAGCCACCACAATCTAAGCATTCTCACAGGCACACAGTTAAAGCAATGTCCATAAACAGTCTTCAGCAATGGAAGCAGGTTTGGTGTTTAAGGGATAAGAGGAGAGGGCTGGTGTGGTAGTGGACAAGCTTGATTCAAAATCAACAGGCATTTGGAACACCAATTTGTTGTGAACCCTTTGAGTTAGGACACACATGACCTTAACTGTACTAGTAGTTAACTGTTAACATGTATACACAGTTAATATGTACAGAATGTATATACAATACATGCCCCGTGTATATATACCGTCATTTTGTATGGTTCTGATAATATGTATTTGTACGAGTACTTCCAAAGTAGTAGTTGTTCATACTTCATTAGTGTCTCCCTAAAGAGAAAACATTTGATACCAACAGGCTGAAAATGACTTTCTCCAAACTCACTAGGAGGCAAAACCATACCACTCAGTTACTGTAGCCAAACTATAGGAAGAAAAGGTTCATGTTATTAGTAATATTGTGAGAAGGTTCCGCATTAGCAAGGTAATTTGTGAGACTGGGTGGGGAGGATATCTCACGTTATTTGTCTTGAGTCAACCTTGTTGGCTGGGGAAAATAACCCACCTCACTCACTCGCATACACAAATCAAATTCAATACTTTTTTCTTCTGAAGGAAGAAAAGCCTCCTTTCCAAATGCGTTGCCCCCTTCCACAAAAGGTGTGTATCGTATTGCAGTACCTTAGCAACCCATTTCATAGCATTGAAAAAAAAAAACACAAGTCACTTATATTAATAATAAAAAAATACCAACAAACAAGCAAAAAAAAAAGACATTCACAGCAAAGATTTAATATCTTACACATGAAATAGGTGAGTGGGGGTTAGAGCGCTTCCCATACATGGGAGGGAGCGGACAGGACGTTGCAGGCGGGGCAACAGAGGAGGGACGAGGGCCAGGCGCTCACCTCTTCTTTGGGGCTTGGGCAGTACGAGGAGGGGTTACAGGGCGTCCCGTGTTTACCCCCCCATACTGGTACTTGGCTTTTTTCTCTGACGGCTTCAAAATCTGAGAGAGAGAAAAAGTAGCAATACCTAGAGTGTTAACGGCACTGGGAGACTCATCCACAATAAGAGAGTGTATGTGCGTGTGTTTATTGTCACCTGAAAGGAACACATGAGGGACTCGTCCACACTCATCATGCCCCCAGCGTTGTCAAACTCCCCGCAGTAGTTGGGAGCCGAGAACAGCGTCACCAGCTGCCGTTTGGCAAAGAACTCGTAGCCGTCCTCAACAACCTTCAGGTACAGAACACTTTTGAGTTAATGAACATCTTTTAGAGTTTCATCCTAATGAACATAGCCCTCAGTATCTCATGCATCCTAATGAACATAGCCCTCAGTATCTCATGCATCCTAATGAACATAGCCCTCAGTATCTCATGCATCCTAATGAACATAGCCCTCAGTATCTCATGCATCCTAATGAACATAGCCCTCAGTATCTCATGCATCCTAATGAACATAGCCCTCAGTATTAGGGCCGGGACGATAACAGTATCGATACTCGTTAGTATCATGGTAAGTAAACAACACACAAAGTAGCTTTAACCTCTTTAGGAAAACAGCCCTTATGTTGGAAACAAACACCGTTATGAACAAAATATCTCATTGCAATTTTTAGGCGAGATATTGCAAACAAGGTTTTGGCCAAGGTTTTCAACTTACTAATTTCATCAGAAATGGTTAAAACAAGTGTCTGGGTAGAGAACATCACTTCTAAAAATGAGATCATGTGAATAAATTCTGTGCTAACTGAATACAAAACCAAATGAAACAAATCTTGTCCAACATTGTTATAGGCTACATATGATAATAGATAGGATTATTACACCTACACACATTTTTAACATGATCATAACATATTGTGCTGTAAGTACAGCACTCATTCATTAATGAATTACTAACATTGAGCTCCTATTTCCTACACTACATGACCAAAAGTATGTGGACACCCGCTCGTCGAACATCTAAGTCCAAAATCATGGGTATTAATATGGAGTTGGTCCTCCCTTCGCTGTTATAACAGCCTCCACTCTTCTGGGAAGGCTTTCCACTAGATGTTGGAACGTTGCTGCAGGGACTTGCTTCCATTCAGACGCAAGATCATTAGAGGTCGGGCACTGGTGTTGGGCAATTAGGCCTGGCTTGCAGTCGGCATTCCAATTAAACCCAATTCATGCTGAAACAGGAAAGAGCCTTCCCCAAACTGTTGCCATAAAGTTGGAAGCACAGAATCAACTAGAATTCCATTGTATGCTGTAGCATTAAGAATTCCCTTCATGGAACTATGGGGCCTAGCTGGAACTAGGAAAACAGCCCCAGACCATTATTTATACTACACAACTTTACAGTTGGCACTATGCATTCGGGCAGGTAGCGTTCTCCCGAAATCCGACAAACCCAGATTTGTCTATCGGACTGCCAGATGGTGAAGCGTGATTCATCACTCCAGAGAACGCGTTTCCATTTAAATTTGATGAACTGACTTGTTGGAAAGGTGGTATCCTATGACAGTGCCACGAAGTAAGCTTTTCAGTAAGGCCATTCTACTGCCAATGTTTGTCAATGGAGATTGCATGGCTGCGTGCTCGATTTTATAGACCTGTCGGCAACAGCCGAAAAATAGCCGAATCCACTAATTTTGTATATATAATGTATTTTACCATTGTGAGTAATTAAATAACCTAAGTTAGTTACTTATTCAGGCAGCCATAGGCTACAGATGGAATAGGAAGCTTATGATTGAGTAATTATGTAAACTGAACAAAAATATAAATGCAACATGTAAAGTTTCATGAGCTGAAATAAAAGATCCCAGAAATGTTCCATACGCACAAATAGCTTAAAGGTAATAACATTTTGTGCACACACTGTTAGTTATCCTGTGTCAAGAAAATCCATCCACCTGACAGGTGTGGCATATCAAGAAGCTGATTAGACAGCATGATTATTACACAGGTGCACCTTGTGCTGGGGACAATAAAAGGCCACTCTAAAATGTGCTGTTGTCACAACACGATGCCACAGAGGTCTCAAATTGAGGGAGATGACAATTGGCATGCTGACTGCAGGAATGTCCACCAGAGCTGTTGCCAGAGAATTGAATGTTAATTTCTCTACCATACGCTACCTCCAACGTCATTTAAGAGAATTTGGCAGTACGTCCAACCGGCCTCACAACCGCAGACCACATGTAACCACACCAGCCCAGGCCCTCCACATGTCTGTACTACATCCCTTTTGTAGGGAAAAACTCATTCTGATTGGCTGGGCCTGGCTCCCAAGTGGCCCTCCTCTGGCTGCGCCCCTGCCCAGTCATGTGAAATCCATAGATTAGGGCCTAATGAATTTATTTCAATTGACTGATTTCCTTATATGAACTGTATTTGTCGTGTTGCTTCCTGTTGTCGCCGCAACTCTGAGCCACTTTTTGCACAACACTTGCATTTGGTCGCCTGTAGTAGAAAGAAATACTGCCATTTCACTCCACATTCTCAATACACTAAACCACCTACTGCACGGTCTTTGAAGCCCTCTCTTCTCACCAGCATCAAACCACACGCTCTATAAGGGGACGCTTGTGATTGGCCCGCATGTGCATGCCACGCAGAGGAAGAGCCCGCTTGTGATTGGTCAGCATCCTCTGTGCATGCAGAGAGTGAATGAACGGAGTCTAGCGCATCTCATTGGAGGAGGTACCGTGGTCTAGTTTGTTGTATTAACGAAGTTTGAAGCCTCTTGCGAGTCAATATCACCATTTTGAATCCCCTATCATTTAGTTTCAGCACACAATGTTTTACATACAGCAGGGTTTTAAATTACCAAATGTAATGTTGTGCTACTGGTATCGTCACAGCCCTACCCAGTATCTCATACATTAGGTCAGTATGAAGGCTCTACCTGGTGGGCTCTGCAGATGAGGTCCAGGTCGTGGCGGTTGAGGAACTTGCTGACCACGTCGGCCCCGAAGGTGAAGGAGACGCCCCGGTCGTTTTCCCCCCAGCCCTGCACGTCTTTGTCTGGATCTGACCACAGCAGGTCACACAGCAGGCCTAGCACAGAGAGAGCGCAGTCAGCACAGTCAGAGACAGTCACAAATACGTCACAGAACATGTAAACCCCCCCGCCACCCCACACACACACATACACACACAGGTTAACACACCTGTGTCAGGGACATCAGTTGGCCTCATGATACGTCGGATTTGCTCCATGGACTGCAGATCAGGAGAGAGACCTGAGGAAAAATGGACGATTGTTAATTAATAATATTCAAAAAGAATAATAATAAAAATAATAATAGGGATTGAAATGATAGAAAAGCCCCCCATGCATACCTCCATGGCAGCAGAAGATCTTCTCATCGATTATAGCGGCAATGGGAAGACAGTTGAAGCAATCTGTGAAGGTCTTCCACAGCTTTATGTTGAATCTGCGTTTGCCTGGGGAACACAACAAAGAAAGGACATGGAATTATGCTGATAGTAGGGATCACAAAAGCAATGCCATTATGGATCATACAGCCTCACTGAGAAAGATAACTGATTCAGCGTGTGTGTGTGTGTGTGTGTGACAGTGCTTCCGGTCTTACACTCGTCATAGAAACCGTAGATGCGGTTGATGGAGGCACATTCGTGGTTTCCTCTGAGGAGGAAGAAGTTCTCAGGGTATTTGATCTTGTAGGCCAGCAGTAGGCAAATGGTTTCCAGGGACTGCTTGCCTCGGTCCACATAGTCCCCCAGGAACAGGTAGTTAGCCTCCGGCGGGAAGCCCCCATACTCAAAGAGTCGCAGCAGGTCTGTGTACTGGCCATGGATATCACCTAGAGAGACAGAGCAGAGGGGTTTGTGAGACTACCATTATTTGATGTGCCCTTTAACCAGGGAAGTCACATTGAGATTGAGATTGCCTTGAGTGAGCCCTGGACACCTGGAAGGAGTGGAGGAGAGAGTGAGTGGAGACAGATTGTGTCCTTGCTGGAAGGGAGATGGGCCCCATCCTGCAGAGCCGCAGACACTCGAGGGAGACAGCGTTTATATCCTCATGCTCTACTTACTGAGCTAGGTCTCTCCAATGTGTTATCCTCTCCTTTCCTTTCCTTTCTCTCTGACATTTTGGCTTAAAGACAACTGTGTGTGTGGTGAAGATAGTGCCAGGACACCAGTGAATGTAGGCATCTGTGGTTTTATCTGCTTGAAGATGTCTATGAGAACAGCTATGGGTCCCTGTATATAGATTCATTATGTCTTCATTTATCCATTTTTAACTCTGCATCGTTGGGAAAGAGCTCGTAAGTAAGCATGTCACAGTGAAGTCTACACCTGCTGTATTCGGCACGAGAGAGCGAGAGAGAGAACCCCTGAGTAAGGATAGAGCAAGCGGTAGAACTAATTGTACTGACCACAGATTTTGAGCGGAGCCTCCAGCTCCAGTAGGATGGGCTGGCTGAGGAAGATTTCCCGGGACTTGATGCACAACCCCCGCACCTCGGCCTCCGTCATCTGGACTATCTTCCCTGGACGGCATCCTCGCACTTGACAGAAAGATAGGGCGATCAATCATCACAACCATGAGTCATGACCCTGCTCTCCATTGTAATCATGCTGACTGTGTTTCATGTGCTTTTTATAGTCTTCAAATCAGTGAAGAATGTCAAACCACCGTGTAAGCCCTAAAAGAAGAAACAAAAGTTGGACCAAAAATGTTTTGATATTGTTGCAAAACCTCCTCACATTTCAATGTCATAAAAACAATAGCAATTTCATTCGGTTGGCATAGATTTACACCTTGACCAATAATAACACTGTTGAATCAAAAAACTACTTCAAGGCCCTAACTGATTTCTAATTGGATGATGCCTACTGCATACCTAATGACATTTAGAAAAGGCCTTCTGCTGGACTAGACCAATGGCAGAGGAATTGCAGGTCACAGCCATTTGACTTTCATCAACAGTAATCGATTGGTTAATGGTTTTTAGCGAGACACCGAGTCAACCTCCCGGCTAGGACCTGGATGAAATTGAGGTAGGATTTTTTGTTTTCTTTTTAAAGGCTTGCCATTTCAGTTCAGCAATGTGCTGGCAACATGGAAGGAAATAGAGCCTGAGCAAGAGAGCAGGTGGTTGTGTGAAGCGTGTTCCATGTGGGACAAAGTGTCTTGAAAGCGTGTTGTGTATAATTTGATGGCAAAATGCTTTTTATTCATTCAGTGTGTATTATTTAGGCTAATAAATACAGGACGAGTTTGACTATAGTTTTTGTAGGCATAGTTTCAAGTTAACGTCACATGTACAGTGAAATGGCTTTTTTTTTTGCCAGCTATAAACTGCAAAAATGCTGTGATCAATATCAATGTAGTACTGAAAAACAACAAGGTAGAACAAAAACAAGAAATACAAATAGGAACAGGAGAAAGTAAGAAACTACAGTTGAAGTCGGAAGTCTACATACACCTTAGCCAAATACATTTAAACGCAGTTAACAATTCCTGACATTTAATCCTAGTAAAAATTCCCTGTCTTAGGTCAGTTAGGATCACCACTTCATTTTAAGAATGTGAAATGTCAGAATAATAGTAGAGAATTATTTATTTCAGCTTTAAATTTATTTCATCACGTTCTCAGTGGGTCAGAAGTTTACATACACTCAATTAGTATTTGGTAGCATTGCCTTTAAATTGTTTAACTTGGGTCAAATGTTTTGGGTAGCCTTCCACAAGCTTCCCACAATAAGTTGGGTGAATTTTGGCCCATTCCTCCTGACAGAACTGGTGTAACTGAGTCAGGTTTGTAGGCCTCCTTGCTCGCACAAGCTTTTTCAGTTCTGCCCACAACTTTTCTATAGGATTGAGGTCAGGGCTTTGTGATGGCCACTCCAATACCTTGACTCTGTTGTCCTTAAGACATTTTGCCACAACTTTGGAAGTATGCTTGGGGTCATTGTGCATTTGGAAGACCCATTTGCGACCAAGCTTTAACTTCCTGACTGATGCCCTGAGATGTTACTTCAATATATCCACATAATTTTCCTTCCTCATGATGCCATCTATTTTGCGAAGTGCACCAGTCCCTCCTGCAGCAAAGCACCCCCACAACATGATGCTGCCACCCCCGTGCTTCACGGTTGGGATGGTGTTCTTCGGCTTGCAAGTCTCCCCCTTTTTCCTCCAAACATAACAATGGTCTACAATTTTTTTTTCGTAGGTCTTGGCTGATTTCTTTTGATTTATTTCATGATGTCGAGCAAAGAGGCACTGAGTTTGAAGGTAGGCCTTGAAATACATCCACAGGTACACCTCCAATTGACTCAAATGATGTCAATTAGCCTATCAGAAGCATCTAAAGCCATGATAATTTTCTGGAATTTTCCAAGCTGTTTAAAAGGCACAGTCAACTTAGTGTATGTAAAATTCTGACCCACTGGAATTGTGATATAGTGAATTAAGTGAAATCATCTGTCTGTAAACAATTGTTGGAAGAATTACTTGTGTCATGCACAAAGTAGATGTCCTAACCGACTTGCCAAAACTATAGTTTGTTAACATGAAATCTGTTTTAATGACTTCAACCTAAGTGTATGTAAACTTCCGACATCAACTGTATATACAGGGTCAGTTCCAATATGTACACTGAACAAAATGATAAATGCAACAACTTTACTGAGTTACAGTTCATATAAGGAAACAGGCCCACCCACTTGGGAGTCAGGCTGACCCATCTCCAAAACGACATTGGAGGCAGCTTATGGTAGAGAAATTAACATTCAATTCTCTGGCAACAGCTCTGGTGGACATTCCTGCAGTCAGCATGCCAATTGTAATCTCCCTCAAAACTTGAGACATCTGTGGCATCGTGTTGTGTGACAAAATCAGCACGACAACTGTTTGTTGTTGTAAAGCTTGCCACCATTGGACTCTGGAGCAGTGGAAACGCATTCTCTGGAGTGATGAATCGCGCTTCACCATCTGGCAGTCTGATGGACAAAACTGAGTTTGGCGGATGCCAGGAGAATGCTACCTGCCCGAATGCATAGTGCCAAGTGTAAAGTTTGTTGGAGGAGGAACATTGGTCTGGGGCTGTTTTTCATGGTTCACGCTAGGCCTCTTAGTTCCAGTGAAGGGAAATCTTAACACTACAGCAGACAATTACATTCTAGATAATTCTGTGCTTCCAACTTTGGGAAAGGCCCTTTCCTGTTTCAGCATGGCACAAAAGCGAGGTCCTTACAGAAATGGTCCGTCGAGATCGGTGTGCAAGAACTTGACAGGCCTGCACAAAGCCCAAATCAAACACCTTTGGGACAAACTCCATATTTATGTCCATGATTTTGGAATGAGATGTTCGATGAGCAGGTGTCCACATTCTTTTGGCCATGCAGTGTAGATAGGTATAGGGGTAAGGTGACCAGACATCAGGGTGTATGCTAA
Organism: Thymallus thymallus; assembly: GCA_023634145.1. NCBI lineage: Eukaryota > Metazoa > Chordata > Actinopteri > Salmoniformes > Salmonidae > Thymallus > Thymallus thymallus. The sequence goes on along the minus strand of CM042412.1, from coordinate 7,255,562 downwards.
ACAGTAGCAGCAGCGTAAATTAAGATGTGTGTGTGCATGTAGTCAGTATAAATGTATGTGCATGTAACGGGTGTGTTGGAGTGTCATTGGGTGTGGAGTCCTGTGAGTGTGCATAGAGACAGTGCAAAAATACAAATAAATACAAGGTTCAACTCAGATAGTCTTGATGTATTGTCATCTCTACCTTATTGCCCTTTGTGCTGTTATCTGCGCCCAATAATGTTTGTACCATGTTTTGTGCTGCTACCATTGTTGCTACCATGTTGTTGTCATGTTACGTTGCTACCATGCTGTGTTGTCATCTAGTAGTCTTATAGCTTGAGGATAGAAGCTGTTTCGGAGCCTGTCTGTGTCAGACGATGCACCTGGTACCGCTTACCGTTCGGAAGCAGGCCAGAAGATACTATCATCAATAGGCACTAAAGCAGTTCGCATCTATGAACGGGGTAGGGCTGACAGTGAGAACTTGTGAAGAGCAGGATCAACAAGCTCTGCATAATCAAAACAGTTGCTTTGTGAAGTGGTCACAGTTGGCCATTGTTAAGTAAATATAAAGCTGAACAGTACCAGTGGCCTGGCTTTGGCCCCAAGTGAGAGCAGGTCCACAAGAGCCATGGGTTCTGGCCCACATAGATGGAAACAGAAAAGTCTGAACCTTTTGGGTAAAACACTGGGGTATATCCTGTATGTAAATGTGCCATAATTTCAATGTCACAACTCATCATTCACTCCTTAACATATCCTTGAAATTCACCTTGGTTGTTTCATAATGTATTAATTATGAGACAAGAAACCTAGACTTCGAATGTTTGGAAAATGGTAATCTTGATAAATCGTCCATAGGCGATTTCTGCGCAGAAATAAAACGCTCAGGGTACATATCCAACATTGAGAGCGGTTACTGCATAGTTAAAACAGACTACTGATACGAAACTGAATATCCACCAAGAGGGCAGTTACAATTCATGTTAAGGCTGTTTGAGTTGACGCATACTAGGGTTTGTCTGGGTTCTTGCTACACACATATGACTACACATTCTTAGACACTTCACCAACTTGAAAACCAATGTGAATGTAGTTAGTTAGCTAGATAACTAGCTAACCTTAGGTGGCTTGCAGGTAGATAGCCACACACACACACATATATATAAACAGCAACATCCCTGTTCTGTGCTAGGCAAATAATATAGCTAATATAATGGTTAACATGTATTTACATAGCTAGCTAGTATGCTAACGTTAAATGATAACTAAGTTAGTTGGCTAGCTAATTTGGTACGCTAGTTAACGTTGCCATTGACTTGTATGATAGCATAACACAAATCAAACGTGACAACAGACATTTATATTCAAAATGATGTTGACTTTTCGACATGACTAGTCAGCTATCCAAGTTGGCTAACGTTAGTTGCTGTTAAATTGTAACTAGCTCAACCTAGATATGGGTAGTTAGTTACACTGCTAACTAACGTTAGTCACTGACACTGTATATTGTTTTATTTATTTATTTTTATTTAAACTAGGCAAGTCAGTTCAGAACTAATTATTTACAATGACGGCCTACCAAAAGGCAAAGGCTCTCCTGCGGGGACCGGGACTAGGATTACAAATATAAATACATGAAATAAAAATAAGGACAAAACACATCACGACATGAGAGACAACACAACATAAAGAGAGACCTAAGACAACAACATAGCAAGTTGAGCCACCACCTTCCTCCTCTGACGCTAAAACGTTAGCTAGCTAGCTCGCAAACTCAACTGGCCAATGCCAAATATGAGGTTACATTCGTTATTTGACACCTGAAAATAACATGACATCGTGGTACACGTGTAAGTGCAGTCTCCGCCATATAACCGCAAGGTTAATTGCAAAATAACATGAGATGACATACCTTCGAGCAATCGGGAGATGATGCTGTCAACGTTGAGCTCGCTTTCCGCCATTTTCTTTTTTTTTTTTTACCGGGAAACTACTACGCAGAGAGAACTACCTCGTCCTCACCACCAGGGGTCGTGGTCTACTACTTGTACAAACCACGCCGTTTATTTTGGTTCAGTCAGATTGGCAAAGATTTGTAACCACTAACTAGCTAATTAGATTTGGTATTTTTATCTGAGCGAACAAAGTCTTTTGCTGGTTGCTTTACATTGCATGGAGTTAAAAAATAAAAAGCTGACCTGCTTGCAGACACAGTAAATTCAAAGTTAACAACATAATTTGGTGATATAACCGGTCCATTGCTTTTATTGTGACCCTCATAGCGGTATCACAGATACTGATAACTTTATATTTGGTCTGTGGCTCTGGTATTTGGTATTTTATTAGGATCCCATTAGCTGTTGCAAAAGCAGCAGCTACTCTTCCTGGGGTCCACACAAAACATGAAACATAGCATAATACAGAACATTAATAGACAAGAACAGCTCATAGACAGAACTACATAAATATTAAAATGGTGAGACCATTGAGTTATAATAAGAACAGGTGAGACTACTTGTGACACCCCCCCCCCCCCCCCCCCCTCCATGACAATGGTTCGTTCCCATTTCTATCGAAATGGGCTTCAATTACATTGACCTATTCATCCTGGTAATTCATATGGGTTCACCTGATGCAATTGAAATACCCGATGACATAGTTACTGAAAATGTTTTGGTTAATACTAAGCTAATGCCCATGCCACGTAAATGCTTTTGATGCTGTATTTTCACACTCAGACTTATGGAATAGAACCTCCACACACAAAAGTATTTGTTTATCTGTTGCTGAATGGAATGTTCATCAACCATGTTTATTGTTTAAATAAAAAGGAATATGGTACATTCTTAGGAAATGCAAAGGTGTACAAAACACACCTTAATCATGGGAAGAAAATATGCCATAATCAGTGTGCATTTACATACTTTAAATATAATATGTTTGAGTTTGATACAATGCTATACACTCGTGTGTGTGTGTGTGTGTGTGTGTGTGTGTGTGTGTGTGTGTGTGTGTGTATGCATGTGTGTGTGTGTGTGTGTGTGTGTGTGTGTGTGTATGCATGTGTGTGTGTGTGTGTGTGTGTGTGTGTGTGTGTATGCATGTGTGTGTGCGTTTGTGGTGTGTGTTTGTATTCAAGCCTTTGTGACCATCTCCAAACTCCCTCTTATAATAGATTTTTTTATAATGTTTTGTATAAATTGAACCTTTATTTAACTAGGCAAGTCAGTTAAGAACAAATTATTATTTACAATGACAGCCTACACCGGCCAAACTCAGACGACGCTGGGCCAATCGTCCGCCGCCCTATGGGACTCCCAATCACGTCCGGTTGTGATACAGCCACTTGGGAGCCCCTCTACCAATCACCTCTTACTGTGCCGTTCTCTGCAGGACATGAATAGCCAGGTGACCGCCCAGCCAATCAGTAAGCCAGTGATACCAAGCACCACGGGCACCCACACAGGCATGAAGGAGTCACACTGGGCCACAGGGCTTTGGGTGGTGGTGCCAGGGTTTGGGACAGGTGAGGTGGGGGTTACAGGTGGGCTCGGGAGGCTGTTGACCTTAGTGAAGATGAAGGGTTGATCCTAAAGGAGAGAGCAAATGTCAGATTAAGGGAAACTAACATGAGAATAGATATTGTTCTGCGACTTTGTAAGAAGTAGCTTTCAGTAGGTGATATGAATGCGGCTCAACCAACACTCTCAACAACCCACATGCACTGTCGAGTCAGCCAACGCAACCACTAACTTGCCATTTCAGCAAACACCTGACCAAACTTTTTCCACAATAAATGTTGTGTTCATGTTAACATACCTCAAAAGGACAGTTGATTTTGGTGCGGTCGTATGTGAAGTTGTTGTAGACCTGCTTCCTGCCCACTGGCTCCAACTGTAAAAACAAAACACAACCGCTGTCAGCCCATAAACCTACACAAACATGAAATACTATGGCCATAGCTCACTTTTTGTGAGTTATGTTTCAGAGTGCACTCTATGCAGCATGGTCCCATATATGTGGGTGCTGTCTTGACAATGACCATAGGAGTTGGCAATGTAACAAGTGTTGAATTTCATGTTGTATAATTACACACAATCAGAATATTTCCATACCTGATATTAGTGTACATTCATTTTGTTGTTGTAAGTGCCCTTTTTAATGTCGCACACTTTCTTCTCCATCTGCATTCCCACTAATAAACATCCCCTGTCCCCCTTACCTCTTCCCTTTCTACAGTACCCATGTGGAAGAGGTAGGTTACTGAAACATTGTCCAATGAAAATCATAATCAATCCTATATGTTAAAACACTTATAATAAAGTGTATATGATTTCTGACAGTGTATTATAATGGTCTCCCACCAATATATTGGGATATTCATGTGTTTCAGTCATTTATCTGTTAATTTGTGAATGCTGCACATGCTATCTGGCTACTGTACTTTCTACTGTAGGCTACATGTTGTCAATGGGCTAGCATGGCTAGCATGGCTATTCATGGCTAGCATGGCTATTCATGGCTAGCATGGCTATTCGCGTTCCCTGTTGTTGTTGTTGTTGTTCATTTGTACTTTGCAGTGGAGTTTGGCGTATAAGGGCAGCACCACATTTGTTTATGGACGTTTTTCACATGCTATCTAGCTACTGTACTTTCTACTGTAGGCTACATGTTGTCAATGGGCTAGCATGGCTAGCATGGCTATTCATGGATAGCATGGCATTTCATGGCTAGCATGGCTAGCATGGCTATTCATGTTCCCTGTTGTTGTTGTTCATTTGTACTTTGCAGTGGAGTGTGGCGTATAAGGGCAGCACCGCATTTGTTTATGGACGTTTTTCCTGTCATTCTCAGAGAATAAAAGATCAACAGTAACCCTGATCCTATGGTCTCGTGTAAGTCGATCAATACAATGCAGAGGCAATCTACAGCAAGACAGCACAAACTGATCTGAGACCAGACTACTCTCTAAGTGTCTGTGCAAACTGATCTGGGACCAGACTACTCTCTAAGTGTCTGTGCAAACTGATCTGGGACCAGACTACTCTCTAAGTGTCTGTGTTCACCATGTTGTTCCAGAGAGCGATGGCCATCTCAGCGTGTGCTCGCTCACTGACGTGGAAACAGTCCACCGAGAAGAAACTCAAGTCAGGCTTCCCATCCTGTGGAGACAAGATAAAAGTGTCAGTGTGTGTGTGTGTCTGTGTGTGTGTGTGTGTGTGTCTGTTCTTGCACGTACGTGTGTGTGCATGTGTGCAGTTAAACCACCCTCACCCCAATGAAAGGGACAAAGGAGTTTCGTAAGTAGGGTTGTACGACGACAGCGAAGTCCTCTCGCCCATCATAGCGCCCCCCAGAGACCAGTCGCTCAGTCTCGATCTGGACAGAAGCACAGAGAGAGTAGAAAGAACAAAAAGCGAAGGTTAAGTATTGTAGAGTTCTGTTGGATTGATCACATTGAATGCCTGTATCTTTACCTGTAGAACTCATGTATTTCTGAGTAACACACATTACTCCACACATTGGAACATTGGCCAAGACCTTCCATACCAGTAACACATGACAATTCCTCATAGAGTTAAAATCCCTGTTTTTCAGACTGGTAGTTCAGATCCAGTGGAGGCTGCTGAGGGGAGGACGGCTCATAATAAAGGCTGGAACAGAGTAAATAGAATGGCATCAAAAACATGGTAACCATGGAAACCATGTGTTTGATACCATTCCACTCCAGCCATTACCATGAGCCCGTCCTCCCCAATTAAGGTGCCTCTAACCTCCTGTGTTCAGACCCTGTTCTGCCCTTACCTGGTATTCCTGGTTGATCCGATTAACCTCTGTAAGCTCCGGAGAGTTCTCTTCAGGGTTAAAAAAGCAAGGGCAAGCATTCCTGTGCAAAACAAAGACACTTGAGCGGAAACATTCTCTAACACTGTGAATATACAGTACACATTCTACACGCATATGACGCAGTGGGTGTAGCTGCCGTCTTTGTGGGAAAATGGGGAGGTTTCATACAAACCTCTGAATGAATGTGCAGACCAGAGCGTCCTTAGTCACTCTCCTCAATGGATCCATCTCCATAACCTCGACAACATTGACCATTACCCTCGGTACCTTAGACAGAGATGGAGGGAGATGGCATGATATTTGGCTTTAGATCTTAAGATTCTGCAAATTAGCCTCATTGAGCGAGTACAGGCTCTCATCTATAACAGATCTCCATTACCAAGCCTTCCATTACCAACCTCTTTGTACAGCGTGTCCAGGCTCAACATCAGATTCTCACTGTAGTTCTTGGGTGTAAGGTTGTTCTGTGTAAATTAGAGCATAAATAACACTTTTAAAACTATTTTTGAACACTGCCACTATTCAAATTATAATAATTGTGTGTGTCCTCTCTGTGTGTTTGACTTCAAGATAAGAATACATACCTGGTCCATGCAATAACCACAAAGATCCCTGGCGCCAACCAATAAGGTCACTAGCTTCCAATCCTGTTCAAAATTCACCTTCTGTGTTGTTTGCAAAGAGGAAGGAAAACAATGAGAAGAGAGAAATAGCTATAGATTATCATACACTCATAATACAACAATATGGAATTATTCTTATAAACAGAGTCCAGTATAACTATTCAACACAGTGATAGAGTCCTGGAAGAGGCTCGCATCCCAAATGGCACCCTGTCCCCTATGAAGTGCACAACTTTTGACCAGGGCCCATAGAGCTCTGGTCAAAAGTAGTGCACAATATACGGAATAGGTGCCAATAGGACATAGACCAGTCTCACCTTGTCAACTTTCATGGCCTTGATGAGAGCTTGGACTTGGGCTGGGATCTCACTAGAAGATACAAAGAAACATTTGTTAAAACCTTGTGTTTGTTATGCCTTTTTATTTATTTATGAGAAGACAGGACAGGAGAAACAGATGGGGAGGTGATAGGCAAGGAGGCGGCAGGTAGCCTAGCGGTTAGAGCGTTGGGCCAGTAACCGAAAGGTCATTTGCTCCAGGGGTGCCGTACTACTATGGCTGACCCTGTAGGTAGGCCGTCATTGTAAATAAGAGTTTGTTCTTAACTGACTTGACTAGTTAAATAAAGGTTACATAAAATACATTTAAAAAAGGAGCCAGAGCTGCCGGGAATGAAGGGACGACCCTTAAAAAAGAGAATGGGAAAAAGAGGACAATGAGTGGATGAGCGAACAGAGAGGTCTAAACTAAGCTCTCTACTCACATGGCCTTGGCTCCAGGCACCGCCATGTTGAAGCCACTACTCTGCAGCAAGCCCTGACCCTTGGAGAAGCCATGGAGGGAAGGGTTGAATTTCTTCAGGATGTCTGAGAGAGAGAAAGAAAATTAGAAATGTAAAATAAGCATCGGGGCATTCTGGTAAAGCAAATAGACGTTTCATTATCAAATGGTCCATTTGAGCTTTATTACAGAGAGAATGCTACCAGCTGGATGAACCATGATTCCTCTATGCAAGGAGGCTGCACACCAGAGGAATGATATCATGTGCTGAGACTGCCATCTTGTGGATGTATGTGTAAATGCTGAAACTCTACTGTAACAAGATCATGTGCACTGGGTATTCATTGTCACAGGATGCTGAGGGGAGAACGGTTCTAAATTATGGCTTGAACAGAGCAAATGGAATGGGATTTGGAATGGGATTTGAACCCATTCCACAAATTCTGCTTCAGTCATTGCCACCAACCTCCTGTGTATTCATTGCAGCCTTTCTCCAACAATGTTACAGAAATAGTCAGATGTGAAATCAAGGCTCATATGGCTAATTTTGGTGGACAGTTAAGATGAGCCAATAAGATGAGAGTGACAAGAGGAAATAGTGACTCACTTGGTAGTGTGGTGACAGTGTTCAGTGCCTGATCCCCTCCAATACTGCAGAAATACACACACATTTAGTCAATTTCATTGATGATCAGTGTTCAAGCAGTCTGGCAGTATCAATATGCTTTGCAACTGGTCCATAACGGATATGCATTTGGACTATGTTGGTACATGATTCATTACAGAATGTATGTACAGTATTTCGTAGCAAAGGGTCTGAACACTTATGTAAATAAGGTATTTCTGTTTTTAATTTTTAATACATTTGCAAACATTTCTAAAAACCTATTTTTGCTTTGTCATTATGGGGTATTGTGTGTAGATTGATGAGGGAAAAAAACTATTTAATCCATTTTAGAATACGAATGTAACGTAAATGTGGAAAAAGTCAAGGGGTCTGAATACTTTCGGAATGCACTGTACCTCCATGACACTCCTTTATACTGTGTGTTGATCTGCAACACGTTCTTCGCCTTGGCTCCAACTGCTGCCTGCAAACAGATGACAACAAAGGCATGAACAACCCACCATGTAAAGAATATGTCCTCTCAAAACATGAACAACCCACCATGTAAAGAATATGTCCTCTCAGCACATGAATAACCCACCATGTAAAGAATATGTCCTCTCAGCACATGAACAACCCACCATGTAAAGAATATGTCCTCTCAAAACATGAACAACCCACCATGTAAAGAATATGTCCTCTCAGCACATGAATAACCCACCATGTAAAGAATATGTCCTCTCAGAACATGAATAACCCACCATGTAAAGAATATGTCCTCTCAGCACATGAACAACCCACCATGTAAAGAATATGTCCTCTCAGCACATGAATAACCCACCATGTAAAGAATATGTCCTCTCAGCACATGAATAATCCACCATGTAAAGAATATGTCCTCTCAGCACATGAACAACCCACCATGTAAAGAATATGTCCTCTCAGCACATGAACAACCCACCATGTAAAGAATATGTCCTCTCAGCACATGAACAACCCACCATGTAAAGAATATGTCCTCTCAGCACATGAATAACCCACCATGTAAAGAATATGTCCTCTCAGCACAAAGGTACAACCCACCATGTAAATAATATGTCTTCTCAGCACAAAGGTACAACCCACCATGTAAAGAATATGTCCTCTCAGCACAATGGATAATATAAAAATCAGACACAGGCAAGTACTGCTGGTACATCAATTTGAATACACTGGACTTGCACAATCACTTTGAACACCATTGGGCTATCACAAATTCCAAACGACTCCCTGATTACAAATGATTAGGTGAGCAAACCTGCTATCAGCACATTCAGATTGTTTTGTTCTACACCCACGCATGCACGGATGCAGGCACGTGCACACGCACGCACGCACGCACGCACACACACACACACACACACAAACACACACACACACACACAAACACACACACAAACACACACACACACACACTCACACACTCACACACTCACACACTCACACACTTACAGTGTTTGAGTCTCCCAGTGCTGCCACCACCTTGATGTCTCCTGGTCGCAGCTTATGAACTGGGGACAGAGGAACAGATTGATCAATAAACACAAATAAACTCCACTTCTCATAATCCATAATGTTATGACATAGTCATCATACACTGCTATCATTTGTTGGGTTTCGACACCTATCTCAGACATGTAGTGTGATTGGTCATCTATCTCAGACATGTAGTGTGATTGGACATCTATCTCAGACATGTAGTGTGATTGGACACCTATCTCAGACATGTAGTGTGATTGGTCATCTATCTCAGACATGTAGTGTGATTGGTCTGGTAAGGGGGTTGGACAAATGTCATGCAACCAGGTCATTGGCCTTCCCTTAGTTATGCACTTCCTCTTTATGAAACCTCGTCACCTCTTACTACATTCACTCTCACCTGATGTAGGCACAGAGGTGGATGGAGCCAGGTCCCCACAAGAGAAGTCACTTCCCCAGTTCTGGGAGAGAACAGATAGACAACAAATTGACAGATTAAAGTGAGACAGTATTTTAACACGTTTCCTTCATCAATGCCATCATACCTAAATTAATTATGAACACAGTTCAATGCCATATTACATAAATGATTGAGGAACACAGTTCAATGCCATCATACATCAATTAATTATGAACACATAATTACATCAATTAATTATGAACACAGTTCAATGCCACCATACCTAAATTAATTATAAACACAGTTCAATGCCATCATACATCAATTAATTATGAACATAGTTCAATGCCATCATACATCAATTAATTATGAACACAGTTCAATGCCACCATACCTAAATTAATTATGAACACAGTTCAATGCCATCATACATCAATTAATTATGAACACAGTTCAATGCCATCATACATCAATTAATTATGAACACAGTTCAATGCCATCATACATCAATTAATTATGAACACAGTTCAATGCCATCATACATCAATTAATTATGAACACAGTTCAATGCCACCATACCTAAATTAATTATGAACACAGTTCAATGCCATCATACATCAATTAATTATGAACACAGTTCAATGCCATCATACATCAATTAATTATGAACACAGTTCAATGCCATCATACATCAATTAATGATGAACACAGTTCAATGCCATCATACATCAATTAATTATGAACACAGTTCAATGCCATCATACATCAATTAATTATGAACACAGTTCAATGCCACCATACCTAAATTAATTATGAACACAGTTCAATGCCATCATACATCAATTAATTATGAACACAGTTCAATGCCACCATACCTAAATTAATTATGAACACAGTTCAATGCCATCATACATCAATTAATTATGAACACAGTTCAACGCCATCATACATCAATTAATTATGAACACAGTTCAATGCCATCATACATCAATTAATTATGAACACAGTTCAATGCCACCATACCTAAATTAATGATGAACACAGTTCAATGCCATCATACATCAATTAATTATGAACACAGTTCAATGCCATCATACATCAATTAATTATGAACACAGTTCAATGCCATCATACATCAATTAATTATGAACACAGTTCAATGCCATCATACATCAATTAATTATGAACACAGTTCAATGCCATCATACATCAATTAATTGTGAACACAGTTCAATGCCATCATACATCAATTAATTATGAACACAGTTCAATGCCATCATACATCAATTAATTATGAACACAGTTCAATGCCATCATACATCAATTAATGATGAACACAGTTCAATGCCATCATACATCAATTAATTATGAACACAGTTCAATGCCATCATACCTAAATATAAACAAACAGCTATCATTATCCATTATCACTTGAAAGTATTACCTTGATCCACCTTATCCTCACATGTAAAATTTTTACTGGAAGGTACAGAGATTTGAACCTGGCTGGGTGGCCTACCGTTATTGGTGGAGGTGTTGGGGCGGGTTCCTCATAGGTGTAATTGCTGTTGACATAAGTCCGCAAAAATGGTGAGGTCTTGGGGGAAGACAGAGACACATTTGCATAAGATATAAATACAAATATAGTCAGTTAATGGAATTTAGTGACGTGAAAAACGACACAGGACTTCTGTAGTTCCTACAATTGTAAACATGTTGAGCCATAAGACTTTACCATAGAGGGGCATTTCACGGGGATACCATCATCAAAGTACAGTTGGGCAGTCTTCTTGCCCAGAGGCTCCAGCTAAGATAAGACAAGAGCAAGAATGATTCCAAATCAAGACCAATTTTATTTGTCACATGCGCCGAATACAACAGGTGAAGACCTTACAGTGAAATGCTTTCTTACAAGCCATTAACCAATAATGCAGTTCAATAAATAGAGTTAAGAAAACGTTTATTAAATAAAGTAAAAATGTTTAATAAAATCAAAAGGTAACACAAGCAAATTACATAACAATAACGAGGCTATGTACAGGGGGTACCGGTACCGAGTCAATGTGCGGGGGTACAGGTTAGTCGAGGTAAATTGTAAAGTGACTATGCATAGATAATAAACAGCGGTCCTTGACTTGGCGCTCACGTATCCGCTTGCTGTGCGGTAGCAGAGAGAACAGTCTATGACTTGGGTGACTTGAGTCTTTGACAATTTTTTGGGCCTTCCTCTGACTCTACCTATTATACAGGTCCTAGATGGCAGGAAGCTTGGCCCAGTGATGTACTGGGCCAAACACACTACCCTCTGTAGCGCCTTATGGTCAGGCGGTGATGCAACCGGTCAGGATGCTCTCGATGGTGCAACTGTAGAACCTTTTGAGGATCTGGGGACCCATGCCAAATCCTTTCAGTGTCCTGAGGGGGAAAAGGTGTTGTCGTGTCCTCTTCACAACTGTCTTGGTGTGTTTGGACCATGATAGTTTGTTGGTGATGTGGATACCAAGGAACTTGAAACTCTCGACCCGCTCCACTTCAGCCCCGTCAATATTATTGGGGGCCTGTTCGGCCCTCCTTTTCCTAAAGTCCACGATTCAGTAACATCTCAGTGAATTCAAAAGAACTGTGGTGATGGTATGATATCCTGGATATCAACTTAATGTGTCATATGTGTCCCTCATTGGCAACACAGTGTTGTGCTTTTGATAGTAACAGTCAGAGCCATATATACAGTATATACAGTGCATTCGGAAAGTATTCGGACCCCTTGACTTTTTCCCTCATCAATCTACACACAATACCCCATAATAACAAAGCAAAAACAGGTTTTTAGAAACAAAATAAAATTTCAAAATAAAAAACTGAAACATCAAATTTACATAAGTATTTAGACTCTTTACTCAGTACTTTGTTGAAGTGCCTTTGGCAGCGATTACAGCCTTGAGTCTTCTTGGGTATGACGCTACAAGCTTGGCACACCTGTATTTGGGGAGTTTCTCCCATTCTTCTCTGCAGATCCTCTCAAGCTCTGCCAGGTTGGATGGAGAGCGTCGCTGCACAGGTATTTTCAGGTTTTTCCAGAGATGTTCGATCGGGTTCAAGTCCGGGCTCTGGCTGGGCCACTCCAGGACATTCAGATACTTGTCCCAAAGCCCCCCCTGCGTTGTCTTGACCGTGTGCTTGGGGTTGTTGTCCTGTTGGAAAGTGAACCTTCGTCCTAGTCTGAGGTCCTGGAGCAGGTTTTCATCAAGGATCTCTCTGTAGTTTTCTACGTTCATCTTTCACTCGATCCTGACTAGTCTCCCAGTCCCAACCGCTGAAAAACATCCCCACAGCATGAAGCTGCTACCACCATGCTTCACCGTAGGGATGGTGTTAAGTTTCCTCCAGATGTGATGCTTGGCATCCAGGCCAAAGAGTTCAATCTTGGTTTCATCAGACCAGAGAATCACCACTTTATTTTAAGAATAATAGTAGATAGAATAGTAGATAGTATTTCAGCTTTTATTTATTTCATCACATTCCCAGTGGGTCAGAAGTTTACATACACTCAATTAGTATTTGGTAGCAGAAAATGTTTAACTTGGGTCAAATGTTTCGGGTAGCCTTCCACAAGCTTCCACAATAAGTTGGGTGAATTTTGGCCCATTCCTCCTGACAGAACTGGTGTAACTGAGTCAGGTTTGTAGGCCTCCTTGCTCGCACACGCTTTTTCAGTTCTGTCCGCAAATGTTCTATAGGATTGAGGTCAGGGCTTTGTGATGGCCACTCCAATACCTTGACTTTGTTGTCCTTAAGCCATTTTGCCACAACTGTGGAAGTATGCTTGGAGTCATTGTCCATTTGGAAGACCCATTTGCGACCAAGCTTTAACTTCCTGACTGATGTCTTGAGATGTTGCTTCAATATATCCACATCATTTTCCTTCCTCATGATGCCATCTATTTTGTCAAGTGCACCAGTCCCTCCTGCAGCAAAGCACTCCCACAACATGATGCTGCCACCCCCGTCCTTCACAGTTGGGATGGTGTTCTTCGGCTTGCAAGCCTCCCCTTTTTTCCCCCAAACATAACGATGGTCATTATGGCCAAACAGTTCTATTTTTGTTTCATCAGACCAGAGGACATTTCTGCAAAAAGTACGATCTTTGTCCCCATGTGCAGTTGCAAACCGTAGTCTGGCGTTTTTATGCAGTGGCTTCTTCCTTGCTGAGCAGCCTTTCAGGTTATGTCGATATAGGACTCATTTTACTGTGGATATAGATACTTTTGTGCCTGTTTCCTCCAGCATCTTCACAAGGTCCTTTGCTGTTGTTCTGGGATTGATTTGTACTTTTCGTACCAATGTACGTTCATCTCTAGGAGACAGAACGAGTCTCCTTCCTGAGCGGTATGACGACTGCGTGGACCTGTGGTGTTTATACTTGCGTACTATTGTTTGTACAGATGAACGTGGTACCTTCAGGCGTTTGGAAATTGCTCCCAAGGATGAACCAGACTTGTGGAGGTCTACAAATTTGTTTCTGAGGTCTTGGCTGATTTCTTTTGATTTTCCCATGATGTCGAGCAAGGAGGCACTGAGTTTGAAGGTAGGCCTTGAAATACATCCACAGGTACACCTCCAACTGACTTAACTGATGTCAATTAGCCAATCGTAAGCTTTCCAAGCTGTTTAAAGGCACAGTCAACTTAGTATATGTAATCTTCTGACCCACTGGAATTGTGATATAGTGAATTATAAGTGAAATATGTCACATGTATTTATGTCATATCAGGCTCTATATAATATATAGATGGATATATTGTGACAGTCTCACCATGTTATTCCAGAGAGCGCGGGCCAACAGAGTATGGGTCTTCTGACTGAGATGGAAGCAGTCAGGACTGAAGTAAGTGCGGTCTGGACGGCCGTCCTGTGTGTGAGACGGAGGGGACAGTTTGTGTGTGTGTGTGAGACACCATGAAAGGTCATTGGCATCACCAGGGGTGCAAGTTTGGGATCCAGGCAAACATTCCAAACAGCCTACCCGACTGCTCGGAGGCGTCCGGATTTTCCTAAAGCACACCGTTGCCATGTTTTGTATCACATTCCAATGATAAAACAATTTACCCCCCGTCTCCAGTGAATGATGCACCCCTGGGCATTACACAGATCGATCAGTTAATCTATTGTCGATTCACAGTCAAGAGGAGTGACAATGCAGTGTGCCTAACCTCTGTCTGGGGAATGACGATATCTCGTAGGAAAGGCTGCAGGACCACCGTGAAGTTGTTATGGGTGTCGTACCGTCCTGACTCCACAAGCTCATGCAGTCCACGCTGAAAGAGGTACAGTTTGTTATTGTTACTGGTCATTAAAATAGTCAAGTATAATATTGTGGTCCCACATGCACTGCAGACTTAGTCTTTGCCATACCTGATAATCTCTGTTCAGACCATCAAGTTGACGAAGTGCTACGGAGCCCTCCTTAGGCGAGATGACACAGGGACACAGAAAACTGAAGGACAGATACAACATCAGGTGTTATTGATCTAGACTTCAGAGATCAGGTGTTATTGACCTAGACTTCAGAGATCAGGTGTTATTGACCTAGACTTCAGAGATCAGGTGCTATTGATCTAGATTTCAGAGATCAGGTGTTATTGACCTAGACTTCAGAGATCAGGTGTTATTGACCTAGACTTCAGAGATCAGGTGTTATTGATCTAGACTTCAGAGATCAGGTGTTATTGATCTAGACTTCAGAGATCAGGTGTTATTGATCTAGACTTCAGAGATCAGGTGTTATTGATCTAGACTTCAGAGATCAGGTGTTATTGATCTAGACTTCAGAGATCAGGTGTTATTGATCTAGACTTCAGAGATCAGGTGTTATTAATCTAGACTTCAGAGATCAGGTGTTATTGATCTAGACTTCAGAGATCAGGTGTTATTGATCTAGACTTCAGAGATCAGGTGTTATTGATCTAGATTTCAGAGATAAGGTGTTATTGATCTAGATTTCAGAGATCAGGTTTTATTAATCTAGACTTCAGAGATCAGGTGTTATTGATCTAGACTTCAGAGATCAGGTGTTTTTGATCTAGACTTCAGAGATCAGGTGTTATTGATCTAGACTTCAGAGATCAGGTGTTATTGATCTAGATTTCAGAGATAAGGTGTTATTGATCTAGATTTCAGAGATCAGGTGTTATTGATCTAGACTTCAGAGATCCGGTTTTATTAATCTAGACTTCAGAGATCAGGTGTTATTGATCTAGATTTCAGAGATCCGGTTTTACGGCATATGGCAAATATATGAAAGTGGTGGCTTGATGAGGACGATTACAGATAGGCTGCATCTCAATTCAAAGTGTATGCTTGCACATTCCCCGTCATGGATTTTCATGGTAGAAACTCCCTCCGCCAAATGCTCTAGTTAGATTCTCCACCTGCAGGGACGGACACTTACTTGACAAGCCAGGTAGGGCACTTGAGATCTGCATTTAAGTCTGTGTGCATCTGTCTCAGGACGGGGATGTAGAGAGGCTCCACCAGATTGACCAGGGCCCTCGGCACCTGAGAGAGAGAGAGAGAGAGAGAGAGAGGGGGGGGGGAGAGAGAGAGAGACAGATACAGAGACAGAGACAGAGACAGAGACAGAGACAGAGACAGAGAGAGAGAGAGAGAAATAACATTTTTGAAATTGAAAAAAGTAATTGAAAACAGAGGAAAGCATGTGATAAGATTTGTAAATGTAAGAAGGTGGAAAAAACAGTGACATGTCTACAGCTCCTACCTGTTTATGAAGGTAATCCAGAGACTCACGAATGTGTCGCACATAGTTGTCAGTGGAGTAAAACAGCTATGGGACAATAAAAGTCATAAAAGAACATGCACATCCAGTACAGTATCACTGCAGACAGAGTTCTTAGAGGATGTCACAAACAGAATGGTATCACATTAAATATTTTGGTGTTGTAACGTATACACCTAGTGTTGGTACTCACAGAGTTGTGGCAGTAGTCACACACGTCATTGCCTCCAATGAACAAAGTGATCACTTTCCAGTCTTCTTGGAAATGAACGTGCTGTGTAAGATGACATGTTCACATAATATGAGCTTGTGTATCTATCTATGTGTGGTAGACAAACCAAATTAGATTCAAATATAATTCAGGATAGTCTCTAACCGAGTCATTCTTCATCCGGGAAACCAATGCTCGCACTTGTTCTGGTATGTCTCTTCAAAACAAACACAGACAAGCCAACATCACTATTCAGCAAATAAAGACTACAAAATGTATTACCGTACAAAACCGTACATATTCAGTAAAACATAGTCAGTCAGAGTGGCAGGTATGTCTAGAAAGAAGAGTATCATATGGACAGGTGATGAGACTCACTTGGCTTTTGCTCCGGCCACAGCCTGGTTGAGAAAGGCCTGAGGGGTGTGCTCTTTGCCTTTGCCCACTGAGAAGCCGGTCAGGGAGGGGTTAAACTCACGCAGGATATCTGAGCAGCAACACAAAAGAAAACGACATATCAGTCCAACCTGGACACATTGATAATGATACACACAGGAGAACAGTGTTTTTCTCACTTAATGTACATGTGTGAATGTGAATTCCAGCACTTTAGCAATATTTTGACGACACGAGTAGCCTGTTAACTAATACAAGACGACAGCGTCAAGAAGGAGACTCACTGGGAAGAGTGGTGACAGTGGTGAGGTTCTCGTCTCCACCGACACTGAGAAACACAAAGAGAGAATATAGACTGGTTAGGGAGGCCAACCATATAGATGAGTGTTCACCTCTACCTCCAGGTAACTCACAGCACAGGAAGATGAACTGACATTGACACTGCACTATGTACTACTGTGTTATTGCAGGGGTGATAAGGACCCATTATGACAGGGAACATCAACTAGATCCAGCCGCGGGTCGATTTATTTGTGGGCGGATTGTCGGGGGGCCGGAACATAACATAACACATCACAAACAGAGATAATATTTGACAAAAACATGATCTTTTCAAACTTTGCTTACATGTGTCTCTCTATTATGTGTGGGAATACTTTCCAAAATTAAAATAACTTGTGTTTTTACAGTCTTTTATGTTCAACAATAATAATAAAAATAAAAATAACGTTTTCTTAGTAATTCATTAATTTATTGTTCAGAAAAGTGTGGGGGGGGGGGCAAATAAAACCACCTGGGGGCCAAATTCGGGCCACAGTCCTTCAGTTGGGGAACTCTGCCTCATGATAAGGACCCACCTCCATGATAAACCCCGGTATTGAGTCGTAACATCCAGTAAGTTGTTAATGCTGGATCCCGATCCGACACCGTTGCCCGCCTGCCAACCAGTCAAAGGGAGTGTTATAGAACTAGCAATAGCATGAGTTTAATAATACAGATATCAATCTCATATGATGAGTGGGCTAATCTACATTACAACTGGGTAATGTAGATTAGCCCACCGTATGTAAAGTAACTCAATCATGTACTACTAGAGATAAAAGGCAAACAAGGAGCAAGTGACTTACTGTCAGAGAGTCTCCCACCGCAGCTACTACTTTGATATCACCAGGCCGGAGGGCATGAACTGTGAACGCATAGAATATGGATCAGGTGATGAGAATGGCGTAAGGCAAACTTTATTCCGGTAGCCCTATCAGAAACCTATTGACACATACCTGGCTGTTCTCTAAAAGTTTAATGTTCCATAATACAGTAAGATCAGGGTATACTGCCTCTTGTTAAACAAATAACTCTAAAAGCTGTATACTGTCTACTGTCTTGAGAGGATTCCTCTTACCTGAGGTGGGTGTGGAGTTGGAAGGGCTATAGTCCTCGCAGGGCATATGAGTGCCCATGATCTGATGACAAGACACGCAGAGCACATCCAGGGTCATTACCATGTATAATGTGTACACAGACACCTCGATGTGCAGGGCCCTACAGTACATTAGCCTTGATCAACAGGCCTGACAACAATAACTCACAGGGTCGAGAAGAGGAGAGAGCTCATTGGTGTGATCTGAGGGAGAGTTCCGCTCTGTTCTCAAGAAAGGCCGGTCCTATGGGAGAGAGAGAGAGAGAGAGAGAGAGAGAGAGAGAGAGAGAGAGAGAGAGAGAGAAAGAGAGAGAGTGAGCGAGAGAGAGAGAGAGAGAGAGAGAGAGAGAGAGACAGACAGATTAATTTATAGAGGGTGGGAGATGAGGGTTTGTAGGGTTGTATACATTATTTCTTAGTTGTATAAATCATATCATAAACTGGGTGGTTTGAGCCCTGAATGCTGGTTGGCTGACAGCCATGGTATATCAGACTGTATACCACGGGTATGACAAAGCATTTAGTTTTACTGCTCTAATTATGTTGGTAACCAGTTTATCATAGCAATAAGGCACCTCAGGGGTTTGTGGTATATGGCCAATATACCACGGCTAAATCCAGGCACTTTGCGTCGCGCCTAACAACAGCCCTTAGCCATGGTACAGTATATTGGCCATATACCCCCCCCCCCCCCCCCCCCCCCGGTCCATATTGTTTAATCATACTAGATTGTGTGTTGAGACGTTTATTTGGAGTAGCTCACTGTAATGGGAATATTTATTTAACTTCGAGTGATCAACACAATGTTTAGCATATTTGGAATTTCTGTAATACACATAATTGCCAGTGTTCTAGTTATGTCACTCAAGGTGCAGGTTGATGGTCACTAGACTTGTTATGGATTATTGTCATATCTGATGATAGTGGTTGACGCCAGACTGGAGGTTCAAGGACCAAGGACACACTGATTATTCACTGTTGTATTGATGGCATTCTATGAACACTGTGTGATTCTGTAGCAGCTGACAACGTCACTGGCTCTCAGGCTGGTGTTTACAGAACATTTGGTGCTCTCTGATTTGGATAAAAAAGGGCCAGGTCTCCAAAAGGGCCATGTCTCCTAAAGGGCCAGGTCTCCAAAAGGGCCAGGTCTCCAAAAGGGCCAGGACATTTTATCTGCTTCTGTGCTGCATGTCTCCCTGTTACAACGTGTAATAAACCAGATAGATTTTTGATTGACTTGACCAATGACTGCTCTCCTTTTTGTTTACCTGGAAATTCCTATTACAGTCATAAACTGTATGTACATTGTATTCTATTGATCCTACAAATGTACTGTACGTGACAGACTTAGCATTTGTTTTCTTTCAAATACCTTAGCTGCAGTTCATTGAGCTTGTCTGGTCCAATGGAACCAATGAATCATCCACCAAGTGCAAACACCGCTCATCTGGCACTCCAGGCAGGCTCAATTAAATGCTGAAAGTATTTGAAAGAAAAACAAACCCAGGTCAGGTATGTGTTGGTGGCTTGGTGCACTCTGTCACCTCACTGGGGCATTGCACCGAGATGATGACATCATTGTCCTCCATACTCTGCTGGTCTCTGGTGGGCTGCAGCTGGACAACAGAAGGGGGAAAAAAACATAGAGTCAATTGTCCTTTGTTTGCCTCAACTAGGACTGAGAGCAAAGACAATGCCACAGTGTGTTAGCAGCATGGGTAGTATGTGGTGTGACTCACCATGTTGGCCCACATCTTCACAGCCAGTTTGTCTGTGTGTAATGCACCCGCTCTGGGGGCAGCGCTCTGTACATAGAATAACATTTGTGTTACACACACACTCGCACAGGCACACACACACACACACACACACACACACAAAATAACAACTAACAATTCAGCTCTGCATCACAAGGTGAGAGAGTCATATTAATGTATACAAATTTGTGGGAAGTTTCAATGGCTTGTCACTCACAATAAAGGAGGCCGGTTCTGCTGTGATGAAGGGAACATCCTGCAGTAGGACGGTGAAGTCGTCTTTGTTGCTGTACCACTGCTTCTCCTCCAGGTGTCCCTCAAGGGACTCCTAACGACCACCATGAAAAAAAACGTTGTAACTCAAATGTTGGTCCACTAAATCCATAGTAAGGAGATTATTTTCCACTTGTGTATCCCTGTACTACAACCTCTTCTGTCCATAATGTTGTTGATTGTATTTTGCAGTTTGTCCTGTAAGGAGTTTTTATGATGCAACATTCTTTTGGTGATAACAGACAATAAAATGAAATCTAATCGTATCTTATCTTATCTTATTTATATGGGGACAACCATATAAACAGCACATAGACCAGGGATCATCAACTAGATTCAGCCCCGGCGCAATATCTTTATGAGAGGATTTTTGGGGGGCAAATCCTTTGTAGACCGCAATTTGATCGCAAGAATCACAAACAGATATAATATTTGATAAAAACATGATAATTTCAAACTTTGCTTACATTTTTATACAATCAGTCTCTATTATGCGTCTGAATACTTGGAAACAGATTTCCAAAATTAAAATAACTGGTGTTTTTATGTCCAACAATGAAATGTTTATATATTTTTTGCTCATAAAACTTGGGGTGGGAGGGAGATAAAACCACTGTGGGGCCAAATTCGGGCCAAGGGCCGCAAGTTGGGGAATCCTGACATAGATGTTGGGGAGATCACATTGATGTAAGATATTGATGTAAGACATAGATGTACAACATTGATGATGTAAGACATTGATGATGTAAGACATTGATGATGTAAGACTAATTATGTAACACATTGATGATTTAAGACATTGACGATGTAGGACATTGATGTAAGACATTGACGATGTAATACATTGATGATGTAAGACGTTGATGTAAGACATTGATGATGTAAGACTTTGATGAAGTAAGACGTTGATGTAAGACATTGATGATGTAACACATTGCACCTGCAGGACTTGAGTGAGCATAGCCCTAAGCAGTCTGAGCTCCCCTTCATGTATTTCCTCCATACATTGACACATCCTGTTAATAGACAAACAAGCAATCAAACCAAACGTCTACCAGCAAGTCACTACAGATTCACGGAATCATTTAAAAATGAAAAATAAATCTAATCAAATTCTATTAATCACGTACACGGTTTCAGCAGGTATAAAAAATGACTTGTGTGCTAACTTCGTCAACACTGCAGTACAATAATCAATATCTATAATAAAGAGTCAAATAAAATAATATTGATAATAACGCTATTGGTTGAGAGTGTCACCTGTTCTGTTGAGGAAGTCCAGTATCGTATTCTCCATCCCACACTGCAATATTGACAATGGTCCGCTTCAACTGCAAATACATCAACAACAATATTAATGATCACATAAATTCATGTGCTGTAGCTTCGCTAAGAGTGTCACACAAGTGTCCAAAACCCACCTGTGACTTCAGCACCTGCAGAGCAAGATCCACCTCCTGGACAGCAGCTCTGATGGTCTCGCTGAGCTGCATAAAACACAAACACACAACACTCACTCAAAGGAATGCAGCTATTAACACTGTAGTGTCATGAAATGCAGACTTTCACTGAAATGAGTTGGCTGAGGTGAGTGTTTGGCTAATGACCTGGTCATGACATAAACAGAACTCATCCACCTGGACGAATAGCATCAGCAGCTTCCAGTCTGTGTCTAGATCAACGGCCTATCAGAGAGAAGTACAAGACACAGTCAGAGATGACAACCAGAACAGGGAAGCTGTTCCGATTCTATAGGACAACGTGTTGGGGTTATGTAGAAGGAGAGTTACTAGAATACCTGGTTACTCTTGAGGGTGAGGGACAGTTCCTTTGCCTGCTCCACAAGAACTCTGCAAATTAACAAAACATTTTCTGAAGTACTGTTTTAAAACTCTCTTTCTTTCATGCTCTCACAGGGAGCAAGTGTAGCTGTGGTATACCTGTGCTGTGACGATTCAGAATACAGGTTTGTCTGACCGGGGAGAGTACTGGTCATTGCAGGGTTAAACATGGTCAGCAGCTCTGGGGTGACAGCGAGAGGGGAGGAAGTTGCTTGATTATAAAATCAACATTGTCATATGCACATTAATTGGCACTTTAGTATGGGGTGAAAAAAACACTATTAGAAATGGCTAACAGGTCTTTACTATCAACTAACTCCATACTCCACCAATGTGTCTGACACACAGGTAGAGTTAGCTGGTTCCTTTAGCTATATAGTTAATGGATACACATGCAATCTGTTTGACCAGACAAGTATGTCACTTTCATCTTTATTAATGTCATTTTTCTATTGTGTGAGAGGTACAATACTCTTTGTCTCTTCCTTGTGAAATGCTTTCTGGTGAAATTGTTGGCAGCGAAGTTGCAGTTTGGTGACGATATCTTGGCTTATTGTTAGTAGTATCAGGGTTGGTCCTGATATCAGACCAATAACAATATCACACAGTAGCGGGAGGTTAACTTATATTAACCTATTTTAAAATAAATTATTCTCAATGATACTAATTGATACTGCAGTAATCTACAATAACCCATTAGACATGTAAGAGGGTTTCATAGTTGCAGGAAGTTATATAAGACCAGGCCTGACACTCCCATTATCTCAAGTACGTAACTGAATTGATTTAATTTCCCTCCAAATGTACCCTCTTTTAAATGCTTTTATCCTTTTATCCTTTTCGAGCACAATCATATCTTCGAAAAATCGTAAAAAAAAACAAAAACGAAATGATGTCTGGTCCTAGATTATCTGAATGAAGTGAGATAAACATTCTACGTAAATATACACATGACGAGTGTCAGATTGCAAAGGGAGGACATTTGTCATGGGAAGAGGAGGATCTGTCAGCAGACCTAAATGTCTTATCTTATCAACCAATCCAAATGTCTTATCAACCAATCTTATCAACCAATCAAAGTGATTTTATTTGATGGAGACTGTCATTTGGTGCTTAAGGTCACAGGAAATTGTCAACGTGGAAGGTGTACTTGTGTGCGTGCGTGTGTGACTGAGAGTGTCTGTCTGTCTGTCTGTCTGTCTGTCTGTCTGTCTGTCTGTCTGTCTGTCTGAATAGCAGGCTTACCGTGAAGTCTCAATAACACTCTGGACAGCTCACTACTGCAGGGAGAGAGAAAAACTGAAGTCTGGAAAAATGTTCTGCGTTCACATTGAATCATCCCTAGTTACACCTGGTAGTAACCTCTATCAAGGTTATAGAAACTGATGTGTTGCTTACCTTTGTGTGTGGGGTAGTCCAATGGCCGAGAGCACAGTCACATCTGAGGGTCTGACACTGTGAGCTGGAGAGAAAGGAGTGAAATTAGGAGACTGCCTAAGACCACAATGGTTGATCGTTCAGAACAGCCAACTCATCTCAAAAAGGACTAAAGAGACTGAATGTACACTGGGGGCCAAAGGTTTGGAATATTACTCATTGAAGGGTTTTTCTTTATTTGCACTATTTTTTACATTGTAGAATAAAAGTGAAGACATCAAAACTATGGCATAAAATATATGGAATCATGTAGAAACCCAGAAAGTGTTAAACAAATCAAAATATCTTTTATATTTGAGATTCTTCAAAGTAGCCACCCTTGATGACAGCTTTGCACACTCATGGCATTCTCTCAACTAGCTTCATGAGGAGCGCCACAGGAATGGAAGACCCAGAAATACCTCTGCTGCAGAGGATAAGTTCATTAAACCACTACTATAGGACACCAATAAGAAAAAGAGACTTGCTTGGGCCAAGAAACACGAGGAATGGACGTTAGACCGGTGGAAATTTGTCCTTTGGTCTAGAGTCCAAATTTGCGATTTTTGGTTCCAACCTAAACCAAATTTAGATGGTTTGGGATGAGTCGGACCGCAGTGAAGGAAAAGCAGCCAACAAGTGCTCAGCATATGTGGGAACTCCTTCAAGACTGATGGAAAAGCATTCCAGGTGGCCAGACATGGAACTGAATGAACCCAGACAGATCTCTATATTCTAGGTGGCCAGACATAGAACTGAATGAACCCAGATAGATCAGGCAGGGTACACGGCCAGACCATATGGCTCTTAGATCAGTTAAGATGTACATTATCTCCTCAGCAGTCAAGCCATTGTATATCATTAGGGACTGATTATTAGTGAACACTCACCGGAGGAGGGAAGGGTCTGGGAGAGAGATGTGTGGGTGCAAGGCAGTGCAGAGGCTGGGAATAACAGAGGAGACATTATAGGTCACATACTACGGAGCAGGGCGATTTTATTTGGCCCCAAGTTTTCTAAGCAACATTTTTTTAAATACTTTTTGTTGTTGGACATAAAATACTGTACAATCACCAGAAAAACAGCTCAAAGTGATTAAAATAAGTATTCCCAAGCATAAATAGAGGGACTGTATGTGATTGTATCCCAATGTAATCAAGGTTTGAAATTATTCTGTTTTTGTCAAATACTATATCCGTTTTGGATTCTTGCGGTCAATTAGCAGTGTGCAAAATATTTATAACTATATTTCTGCCCCTCTGCCATCCGCTCAAAGAAAAATCCCCACACAGCTGAATGTAATTGGGGACCCTGGCTATAGAGGTTAATACAGTATATATTTCTTCTCTCTCTATGTTACTAATACTGCCACAATGCATTTATGAATATGAGTTTAACACTGTAGGTTTTCTCAAATTTGCTCCATGAGTGTTATCTTCTTAAAAAAGAGAAACAGTTTTTAACAGAACACATTTAACAGGAATGCTCCCCAAAGCTTGCCATACAGTAGAACAAGAGAGTTCATTGTCCCCTATGCTGTATGCTTAGTGTAATGTTACTCAATGTGAACCTATGTACACTACTGGTCAAAAGTTTTAGAACACCTACTCACTCAAGGATTTTTCTTTATTTTTACTATTTTCTACATTGTAGAATAATAGTGAAGACATCAAAACTATGAAATAACTATGAAATAACACATATGGAAACACTTTTTGGGTTACTACATGATTCCATATGTGTTGTTTCGTAGTTTTGACATCTTCACTATTATTCTACAATGTAGAAAATAGTACAAATAAAGAAAAATCCTTGAATGAGTAGGTGTTCTAAAATGTTTGACCGTATGTAGTCAGCATCATCCCTTAAAAACACTGAGGGGCTTAGTCAGAACTAGTCACCACATTTCTGAGGTGAGGAAAAAAAAAAACATTCTTCTTGCACAGCCAGAATCAAAACATGAAGTTTACAATTCTTACCCCTGAAAGCCTGGTTTTAATTGACAAGCTCCCTAAGATGTTACTTTAGAACAATGGTGCCAATAATCACTACAGGAATAGAACTTAACTCTACTTTAACATTTTCTTCAATATCATTCCTACAAACCTAAGACAAAAAGCCACTGATATTCTTCACTTTACTTTTATGTCAGATAATTTGAGTAGGCTATAGAAGTGCATAGAAACCTGTTGCCGTGGGGAACCCCAGCAAAGCAATAACCAGTAATGGAAGCATCCTTCGTCTGTCAAAGTTTGTCCTCATAGGCCACCAGATGTCTTCTGCCTGTCTGTCTTTCTGTTTGACTATCTGTCTGTTTGTCCAATCGCTCAGTTGTCTTGACGTACTGTCCATTATCGTCCTGCTTTCCTCTACCTTGCTGTTTGATGTGATTCACAGATATACCTAAATCATACACATCATGCATATGCATAGTGGGAGGGGTTGGGCTCACGTTCAAGGGCATGGATAAGGAAAGCAAGACGGTAATGGAGAGAGGCAGGTAAATATCGTAATTGCGTGTCTAAGATCAGAGATTGACAGGATATGCGAATCTTATGGTTGGACTGTAGCCTATTTAAAAAACAAAGTTGGATAAGAGAAAGATCTAACAAATACATTCAACCCTTTGCAGTCAACTGACTTAATATGAAATTCTGCTTGAAAATAGGAACTTCATGGTTTCAACATGTTATAGTCAGAATGACTATCTATTCCCGGTAGTAATACAATATCCCATGTGTTTGATGTATTTGATACCATTCCACTGATTCTGCTCCAGTTATTACCACAAGTCCGTTCTCCCCAATTAAGGTGCCACCAACCTCCAGTCCCACTTTTACATAAACAATTTACAATTACGTTTTTAGTATTGTTATTTTATTTTTTACTTCAGAGCATCCTATTTGTATTTATCCATCTATTCTACACCTTTATCTGCTTTGACAATGATTTTATACAATAAATGAAAACCACAACCTTGTATTATTCGTTGTGTAACATTTTAAAATGCAATCTCTTGGGTAAATGGCCATAAAATGGCTAAGCCTCCTAGATTGCTAGTGATTGCTAGTGACATAAGGAACAGAGATATTTTAAAATACGTGATATCCTTGACTTCCTGCTACAAGGACATGGAGCTTAACCTATAATGACTCCCTGTTACAAAACATACTGTATTTGAAACTGTATGAAAATAAATCTGTAAATAAGATTTCTATTAATTCCTGAATTATTGGTTGGCTGATTAAATAGCTACAGTACATTACCAAAAGTATGTGGACACCTGTTTTCGAACATCTCATTACAAAATCATGGGCATTATAATGGATTTGGTCCCCCCTTTGCTGCTATAACTCTTCTGGGAAGGCTTTCCACTAGATGTTGTATTGCTGTGGGAACTTACTTCCATTCAGCCACAAGAGCTTTACTGAGGTTGGCACTGATGTCGGGTGATTAGGCCTGGCTCGCAGTTGGCGATCCAATTAATCCCAAAGGTGTTCGATTGGGGTTCAGGTCAAAGCTCTGTGCAGGCCGGTCAAGTTCTTCCACACCGATCTCGACAAACCATTTCTGTATGGACCTCGCTTTGTGCATGGGGGCATTGTCATGCTGAGACAGGAAAGTGCCATCCACAAAGTTGGAAGCACAGAATCCTTTAGAATGTCATTGTATGCTATAGCGTTAAGATTTACCTTCACTGGAACTAAGGGGCCTAGCCTAAACCATGAGAAACAGCCCCAGACCATTATTCTTTGTCCACCAAACTTTACAGTTGGCGCTATGCATTCGGGCAGGTAGCGTTCTCCTGGCATCCACCAACCCCAGATTTGTCCGTCGGACTGCCAGATGGTGAAGAGTGAGTCATCACTCCAGAGAACAGGCTTCCACTGTTCCAGAGACCAATGGCGACAAGCTTTGCGCCACTCCAGCCGACGCTTGGCATTGCGGATGGTGATCTTAGGCTTGTGTGCAGCTGCTCGGCCATGGAAACCCATTGCATGGAGATCAGTTTGAACCAGATCAGCACTCCTAATCTGAGACGCTTGACACAATGATCACAATCTCAGTTCAGTTCTGATAACTGTAGAGATAAGTCTTTACACAATACTCTGTTATCTATCTCCCAAGGACACACAATCCACATGACCCTATCCTCTCAAGCGCTCTATCTATCTATCATCTTCATTAAGAGCCCTGCTTAGCTTTACAGTTTGTGCAGCTCAAGATGCCAGTAGACTCTCTTTGTAACCTCATGCCCAACGATTTCCCATACTTGGGTTACCAAAGGTCACAATTGACGAGTTGATCCAACAGACTTTTATTGGCGGAAGTGTCTGGGAGTGAGATTAATCTCTTTGTCATCTTCTCTGTGATCTTACTGCTGTGTTCTTTTTTGAGCACAATAAGTATTTTGATGCAAACTTTGCTACCTGACTGTCAGAAGGCTATGTTGCTAGACAGCCTACTCAGGTTTTGATCCAGGAGTTTCTCATATCAGCTGATATCCTAAACATCCACATCTCAATGTACAATGAAGCCTGAGCTGAGCTTCATAATTTAATCTGCTTCCCAAAAAATATTTATTTAATATTTCTGAAAAGCAGTGTAGTTTCATCAGCTTCATCTACTGTCTCTGGTTTTACTGTGAGTGTAATTTCAAACACCTTGGCACCACAGATTGGTCCTCACGCAGTTTGGTCCCAGCTGCACCCTTTGAGTCTCTCTAACAACGCCCCCACCCAGTAGGGGGCGGGGCCACATGTACCGGATGTTGATACAGTCTGCGGAACAGCTTTGAGAGAACAGCAAAGCTGACGCGACATCTACATGGTCGACGAAAAGAAGAAGGGGGACATACAACAAAACAGGTTATTAGCATTCGTGTCGCGTCAAACATATTC
This sequence comes from Thymallus thymallus, assembly GCA_023634145.1. Taxonomy (NCBI): domain Eukaryota; kingdom Metazoa; phylum Chordata; class Actinopteri; order Salmoniformes; family Salmonidae; genus Thymallus; species Thymallus thymallus. Next base: position 7,226,794 of record CM042412.1, on the reverse strand, counting down.
ATATTTGAGAAAAAGTTGGGCATGCAATGTGTCTTCGACAACAACATACATGATGGCTTTGTATTATAAGGTTAGCTATCACACCTTATAGCCATAATAGATTCATAACATTCGCTTGCACTGGAGTCGAACACGCTTCCTGTTTAGATTAAGTCGCTGCAAACCGGCGCAAGATATGACTCGGAAAACGTACCACAGTCCAGGGTTGAGAAATGCGTTGTACTCCGAATTGTACCATTATACCAAAAGTATTTCTAGTTGTGAATAAAGGCTAGCCACATTTTCAGCAAAAAAATAAAAAAGTATATTTTTGGGGGGCCTGCCTGTTTTGCATGTTATTTTGGCATTAATACGTGTCACATATCAGTTTGCGAACAATGTAAATAATTATATATATAATTGAGTTAATAAAGCTGAATACAAACCTGGTCTCTTTTTTGTTTTCTTGAGTAAGGCAGCTCCAAAATGCAGGTGTTTCAGCCTAGCTCAGTGTTTTCTGTGGTGGTGGAGCGGGCCAGCAGGAAAAAGGAGCGCTGTGATTGACTCAGTGTTCTGTCACTCATGGGGACATCACGCAATCGCCTATTTTAAGTCCTTAGTAAAGTGGGCATCCAACATTTCAGCCCTTTGGGCCCAGCCATAGAGTTATATTACAAGTGCTGTTCCATGAAGGCTCAAGGTCATTGGCCACAGAAATGACATCAAATCTGTACTGTAGCTTTGATTGGACTGATCATGTCTAAATCTTACTTTCACAATCTTAGCTAGCAGTCATCATGAATCAAGTCTACTGACTAATCCTTGTCATATGAAGAGAAAATATAGATAAAATTTATCTGTACGAAAGATTATTGAGATTAAATATCAGTTCATCATAGGAGAGCTGTAGCTCCGCCCACTAGTGATGTGGATCAGAGCATGTTGGGCGATCCATAACCTGAGAAGGAAGTTGTTTCTGTCATCTCATTTCAGACTTTTAGCATTCCAGTGTCTAGCCTTACAGTATATTCCCTGTGGTTATATGGATACTGTATACTGTATACTGTATAGATTATGTGGGTATTTTGTTAGCAATGAGCCTTGTGGATGCATTATTCATTGAAGTTCATGCAGTTATGTGAGGATGATGGTGCTGCTCAGTAGTGCTGTGTAGGGTGACTGTTGTCATTGTGTGCAGAGGGTCCCTGGTTCGAGCCCAGGTAGGGGCTAGGAGAGGGACTGAAGCAAAACTGTTACCCTGCTTCATAAATTATGTAGGATGCCAGAGACATACACCCCCGGTCAAAAGTTTGGAATATTACTAATTCAAGGGTTTTTCTTTATTTGCGCTATGACATAGCACATATGAAATCATGTAGTAACCAAAAAAGTGTTAAACAAATCAAAATATATTTATATTTCAGATTCTTCAAATAGCCACCCTTTGCCTTGATGACAGCTTTGCACACTCTTGGCATTCTCTCAACCAGCTTCACCTGGAATGCTTTTCCATCAGTCTTGTATGAGTTCCCACATATGCTGAGTTTGTCATCCCAAACCATCTAAATTTGGTTGAGGTTGGAACCAAAAAATCTCGATCAAAGGACAAATTTCCACCGGTCTAATGTCCAAACAGAAATTGTTTGTCGAGATTGGTGTGGAAGAACTTAACTGGCCTGCACAGAGCCCTGACCTCAACTCCATCAAACACCTTTGGGATGAATTGGAATGCAGACTGCGAGCCAGGCCTAATCGCCCAACATCAGTGCCCGACCTCACTAATGCTCTTGTGTCTGAATGGAAGCAAGTACCTGCAGCAACGTTCCAACATCTAGTGGAAAGCCTTCCCAGAAGAGTGGAGGCTGTTATAACAGCAAAGGGAGGACCAACTCCATATTTGTTTTTCCCAATAGTTTCCCCACTAAAACTGACCCATGAGGCACAATGACCCAAACCTGTAGCTCATTTAGCAGAACCAGACACCAAATCGGCAATACTACTAGACAATGAGGCACAATGACCCAAACCTGTAACTCATTTAGCAGAACCAGACACCAAATCAGCAATACTACTGGCACATGTTTTGCTTTACACTCCGATTGCAATTCTATAAAACATTTGGCAACACACAATTCTCTACCTTTGGCACAACTTTCACTACTAAAATATCTTGTGTGCAAATGAAAAGCAACACTGTTGAGCTCAATTAAGATAAGCTCAATTACCAATTGATCACTTTCGCTCTTTACGTGTGCAAACACTAATTGCGTAAATGTTCACTTTGCAATCAGACCTTTTGGTATGGATAAAAAGGCCACAGGTGAGTACTCCTGTGTTTGGAGAACAATGGAAGAAGAGGTGGAGGAAGACCAAGAACAAGTAGTAAGTAGTAAGTAAGTAAATTTATTTATATAGCACATTTCACAGATAAAAATCACAAAGTGCTTCACAATAAAATGAAATACAATAACAAATCTTGAAACACAAGAACACCAAACAAAAATCGAAAACATAACAAACAACCATAAAAACCCCTCGACTACCTAAAAGCCTGCTTGAAGAGCAAAGTCTTCAGTTGCTTTTTAAAAGAATCAACAGAGTTCGCAAAACGCAGAAGGGGAGGCAAAGCATTCCACAGCTTAGGAGCCACTGCCTGGAATGATTGGTCCCCTCTAGTTTTAAAATGAGTGCGAGGAACAACTAATAGCCTCTGATCTAATGACCTGAGACTCCGGGTGGGAGTGTGAAGCTGTATCAAGTCAGTGATGTAAGTAGGCACTTGACCATGCAAGGCTCTGAAGGTAAGAACCAGGATTTTAAAATGAATTCTATACTGGACTGGTAACCAGTGTAATGCTGCTAAAACAGGTGTGATGTGTTCTCTTTTCTTAATGTGAGTCAAAAGCCTTGCAGCAGAGTTCTGAACAGCCTGGAGGCGATAAAGCTCATTTTTACTCAAACAGGTAAAAAGACTGTTACAGTAATCTAAACGAGAGGAGATGAACGCATGAATGATCATCTCCAACTCACCCTTGGTCACAAATGATCTTAATTTTGAGATATTCCTCAGTTGGAAGAAACAGTTTCTAACTAATTGTTTAGAGTGGAGCTCCAAGGACATAGCTGAATCAAAAACAACACCTAAGCTCCTAAGACTCGGTTTGACAGACGAGACTAAATCACCAATATGCTGTATTATCTTTGGGATTTTACTTTCAGGGGCGATAATTAGTGTTTCTGTTTTGTCTGAATTCAGAAGCAAAAAGTTGTCACATAACCACTGTTTGATACTAGTCAGACAGTTGATTAGGGAAGACAGTTTAGAGAACTCAGTTTCCTTAAAGGAGCAATACAGTTGTATATCATCCGCATACAGATGGTAAGATATGTCACTAAACTGACTAATTATCTGTCCGAGAGGAAATATGTACAAGAGGAACAGAATAGGGCCCAAGACAGACCCCTGAGGTACCCCACATGACAACTCTGCAGTTTCAGACATGATCTGATTCACATAAACACTAAAACTTCTACCAGACAGGTAGGATGAAAACCATTTTAAAACTGATCCAGACATCCCAACCAGATCACGAAGTCTATTTATCATAATATTATGGTCAATAGTGTCAAAAGCCGATGAGAGGTCCAATAAAACCAACACTGAATATTCTTTAGAGTCAGCTGACATCATAATATCACTAGAACAAGGAGAGTGATCTCTGATGAAATCTGCGCGACTGTGGTGGACCATGTGGTCAACCATGGTTTGACCTTGAGAGAGGCTGAGCAGAGAGTGCAGCCCATGGTTTGACCTTGAGAGAGGCTGGGCAGAGAGTGCATCCCATGGTTTGACCTTGAGAGAGGCTGGGCAGAGGGTGCAGCCCATGGTTTGACCTTGAGAGAGGCAGGGCAGAGAGTGCAGCCCATGGTTTGACCTTGAGAGAGGCAGGGCAGAGAGTGCAGCCCAATCTTAGCCGCTTCCCCGTAGCAGCCATCATCCGGACGTTCCAAAATGAGAATAGGTAGGTCCAATGTCTGCAGTACATACCTACTACTTTTACTACTTGACAGTAGCACAACAAAAAGCACAGTAAAGACTGTAGATTCCAATACATACTGTAAGGGGAAGCAAAGTAAATGTTTCATGTATTACTGTATCTATGCAATTAGGAGCTATACTACTTTGTAACATGTTTATCTTGTATACTGTATTACTGTAGTGTTTACTGTACTGTATGCTATTCTGTTTTTGTAGAACTGAAAGTCCACGTGGTGGTAGAACACGTCTATTTATAGATGAACAGGAGGCTGCCATTGTGCAATGTAGTTGAAAATGATGCCTTAAGACAGTAGGAAATCCAACAACAGATTATTGAAAACCCTGTCATCTTGCATAACATCAGAGTGACCTTATTAACCATAGCCGGCATCCTTAAACACCATCTCCAGATGAAGCAAATCTACAGAGTCCCATTTGAAAGGAATTCCCAAAGAGTGTACTAGTATTACACTCTAGAAACATTAGTAATGTACTAGTATTACACTCTAGAAACATTAGTAATGTACTAGTATTACACTCTAGAAACATTAGTAATGTACTAGTATTACACTCTAGAAACATTAGTAATGTACTAGTATTACACTCTAGAAACATTAGTAATGTACTAGTATTACACTCTAGAAACATTAGTAATGTACTAGTATTACACTCTAGAAACATTAGTAATGTACTAGTATTACACTCTAGAAAAATTAGTAATGTACTAGTATTACACTCTAGAAACATTAGTAATGTACTAGTATTACACTCTAGAAACATTGGTAATGTACTAGTATTACACTCTAGAAACATTAGTAATGTACTAGTATTACACTCTAGAATCATTAGTAATGTACTAGTATTACACTCTAGAAACATTGGTAATGTACTAGTATTACACTCTAGAAACATTAGTAATGTACTAGTATTACACTCTAGAAACATTAGTAATGTACTAGTATTACACTCTAGAAACATTAGTAATGTACTAGTATTACACTCTAGAAACAGAGAATCCTTGTTGTTGCCAGTGAACTTCACTATACAGCAATTACAGTATTTACATGGAGTTGGATGCAAGTCCCATCCCCCAGGACCTCATAATCATAGATGAGGCTGGATTCAATTTAGCAAAGACAAGGCGAGGAAGGAACATCATTGGTCAACGTGCCATCATTGGTTTACAGGTTTACAATTCTCTATCTCCCACCATATTCCCCATTTCTCAACACCATTGAGGAGTTGTTTTCAGCATGGCAGTGGTATGATCGCAAACCTCATGAACGTAGAGGCGGCATGTGGTGCCATTCCAGCAGAGTCCTGTCAGGGATGGATGCATCATGCCAGACGATACTCCCCCCCTGGTCTGGCCAAGGAGAAAACCGCCTGTGATGTTGATGAAAATCTGTGGCAGGACCAAAACAACAGAAATGACTGATTTTGTTTTCGCAATGAAGTATTTCTTTCTTGACTTATGATTTAGTTTTTACTGTATTTTTTTGATTCTTTATCTATTCCATACAATTGAACTAACATACAGTAATACAGATAGGCCTATTATTCTTCCTTTACATAAGCAAAATATATTTACTGTATGTGTGCTTACAGTATGCTGTTTGACATGTAGAATCATGTTGAAATATAACTTTTTGTAATTGTGTTTTGAGTACACACAATGTACAGTATAATAACTTAATCTTAGTCTTGGTCCTGATAGTATTGTTTTGAGTATGTCAGCGTGATCTGTTGTTACTAAACTAGATTAAACACATTTTTGTGCAGTTTCATTTTGAGCATGGAGCACAAGATTTTGATTACCATGTTTCATTCAGCAAGATGGGGTTTGGGGAAATTGCCTAACTTTAGTGTTTATAGAGTACCTGAGATGTAGCTTGCCATTAAAACGAGTTTCCGCTTGTCGAACAAGTATTTTTATTTTGAATTGTAGTGATGGTTTTAGTTTACTGTTAAGAGTATTAATGCTAGGGCCTGTATGAACTGATGGCAAATGCTTGTTTACTTACTAAAGCCTATTTCTTCATATGTATTCCAATGGAAGGACCGCACACATATGCTGGCTTCACATGCTCGTGGGAAACAGGGAAGTTGTAAGTGACATTGTGTTCAAGTCCGAACAATTTTCAAACAAATACGATTTTAGCTAGTGTGATTAGCTTGCTTAACATTGATAATATGGTCAGACTAGCTACATTAACCTTAAGGTTGTAATTGTCAAACATGTTTGGTTGAAAGTCAGTGGTGAAATGTCGCAACTCATAAAATTGTAATTCAAGTGAAATTTCCCACTGGCGCTTCTTCCCACGTTATCGTTCTGTAGTCGATAGATGCGTTAAGTTATTTACACAAGTCATTGTCTTTTGATATGTTCAAAATACCATTTACTGGCATTCATATTTCTGTTTTAGGAATAGTGAGTGCTGTATTTCTTTTTAGGGTTCAAAAGTCTTCAGAAATGCTTTTCTTCCAAGTTTCGTTCATCACTCAGCTGTTGGGATGAAGGAACATAGTCGTGAGGAAGAATGGAAATCGAAGCTATATTTGAGTAAAAGCTACTGTTTTTATTTCTTCCCTCTGCAGGTGATTTGTTATAAAGCCATTACTGTTTGTTGCCCCATAGGACAGTAATATTAGGAAAGGTATTGGGCAATCTTCAAAACAAGGGCTAGATGAAGTTGTCATCAACACAAAGCATAAGGGTACAGGCACAGACGCATGAACAGATGAAACCGTATGATATTCATTGTTCGTTTGTCAGTCAAAAGTAGAATGTCTTTTCAGACAAGTTGCATACGTAAAAAGAGACAGTCAATTTGAGCTTTTTATTTTTCATTAAGGACATTTGTCAAATTCGCCATAGAATCAGGTTTGCACTTTCCGTTGTCACTTGTTTTGATGGACTGCTTAAATGTTTGTAGAAATGAAGGCAAAATGTTAACCTTATTTTCCCATCATAATTCAATGTTAAAGATCAAAGACTACCCACTCCTCTAATCCAGTTTAATCATCCTCAGAAAAGGCAAAATACAATAAAAAGAAAACAAAATAATGTTTTTTTTTATACATTTAACTAAATATGCAGCTCTAGGCTAGTGTGTAAGTAAATCAAAACCATATGGTTAAATACAATTTCTTTTAAGATACAGAAAGATATCCATTTCTTCCATTAGCACGAGGGAACAGGTCGCAAAATCTTCAAAATAAAACCAGCCACGACAGTGTGCTTTTTTTTCTCTTTTTTTGTTTTTGTTTTAACCACTACATATCACTCCCTCCATCCTTCAATCATTCCTCACACCAGAAGGGGGCCAGTGAGAGTCGAAGGAAGCAAAGAAGAGTGGGTGTAGCGTGTGAAGAATGAGATGAGCATTGGGATCAGCACAGTCAAGTAGTGTGACTAGGGTAAGAGGAGGAGAACGATATGGAACAGACTAGCAGTATACTACTTAGAATGAACCAATGTATCAGGCATGCATTCTAAGTGGTATTCTAGTATGGCCATATGAACAGAGCCATGGTTCGACGGTCCAAGGAGTCAGGGATTTTGTACAGAAGAGGGAGTAGAGAGCAGTGGTATTACAAAACAGAGAGTAGGAACAGTGGCGCTCCTTTCAAAGGGCAGCAAGCAGAGAAGAGCGTCTGCTTCAGAGAGGTTCTGCTTGTGTCTCCAGTCCATTTGTTCAGACTCTGATCCAGCTGAGAGGAGCGGAGGAGGGGAGGCTGGCTGGCTGCAGCACAAAGGTTAATGGTCTGGTTTGTAGTAAAACCAATCTGGCAGAGTCTCATAGGAACAAACATGGCCACACAACAACTGACCCAGGACCAGGGGGACGACGTCCTTACTCAACACATACATGCCAATTCAATCCAATGCCATGCAGAGCCATTGGGCAAGGAAAGGAAAGGGTTTAAAGGTCGATATCCCACCCTCCTACAACCTGAGGAGTGGTCTAGGGACAGACGGGCATGTTCCGTTCCTCAGTGACCATTGACATAGTCAAAACCTGCTGACAAAGACGACCAAGGAGCCAGTAAGGAGAGATAGGTCAGTTTCAAATAGAAAGTACTGTTGCAGACAGTCTTCTTTCGTGATCGGTGAAGCAGAGGGAAAACAGTGTTTTTGAGCTATGGTGGCACTGCTGTGTGCTAAAAAATTATAACCTGACCGATCCTTCTTTACAGGGTCCTTGTTGAATCTGAAGACCGGGCGAGTTAAGGCTGGGAAAAATGAACATGCGATAGTGACTGACTGTGGCTCCAGATGTTGCCATGGTGACAGTGTCCAAGTCAGAGTCCAAACTGTCAAGACTAACAGGAGTGGATCAACAATATTCAGATCCAGTATGGTGGGGCAAATTGAGTCTATTACAACTATGTTCTCTCTCCCCCTCCTCCCTCGCTCTCTTGAAGTGCATCTCGCGTGGAGACAGCCGGTCAACGGGGGCAACTCAGGAGCACTCTTCTCCAATGCGTTGGCACGAGCGGCCCACCTTGCGGTCCAGCTTCACCATCTTGAGGACGGCCTCCTCGCGCCCACGTCCCTGGTGGTCGAACAGGCAGTCGTGCTGCTCAGGTAGACGGTGGAGCATGCAGAACACATAGCCTAGGAGACAAAAAGGAGAGGAAGAATGAGGCAGAAATAGGGAGAGAGAGCGACAGAAGGAGAACGAGAGAGTTAAAATGAGTGACGTTGCAGTGAGGAGACATGAAAACCAAGGACAGATGTCTTGTCGTCGTTCCCATGTAGTACTGACCGCAGCGACAGGAGCCCAGTTCCTGCTGTACCAGCTCCAGTTTGGTTTGGCAGAGATAGCAGCGCCGGCGGTTTTTCTGCTTGGGCCCTCGGCTAGGCTCCTCGCTAGCCGCCTCCCTCTCCTCAGTGTCCCCCCGTGCCCGTTTCTCCGGCGACGCCTCGCTCTCCGGCCCAGAAGCTGGAAGAACGGAAGGTTACACGGTGTCAGAGTCCAACGTATCGCACACACACACAGGGAGCAAGAGCAAAGCTGTACCTGATTCACAAGGACGTTTTGTGGGCGTACACAGGGTGCCTTGGGCTGTTTCTGTGCATGCCAATACTCCTGTGGAGAGAAAATTAAAGTGTAAGACAGGAAACATTCCTCATTGATCAAGAGCCCAGATGTGTCACCTAGACCAAGAAGCTGGGAATTATATATACAGCTTTGGTGACAAATCTTGAAGAATTTAAAACCTTGTGGCAATGTTATGCAACCAGATAAGCTCAAGTCATTTAAAATCCATTTAAAAAATCCTGACATGCCAAGTCTCTATTTATGTCAACATAAAAAAAAAACTCAAGATACTGCAATTGGTTTAAAACTGGGAGACTAAGTGAAATCCTGGGAGAAGCAAGCAGGTCTTAACAGATTGTCAGTGCAACCATGTTGCCCCACTATGCTTCCTATCTGGGCCAGGCGGAGTACATGTATTGCCAGCAGAGTTAGACACACACACACAGAACCACTCCTCCAGAGGCAGAAATAGAAGCAGGCTGTCAGTCCAACTTTACAGACCTCTACCAACACAGAGATCATGAAATACACACACAGCATGTTCAGAGTATACAAAACATGAACAACACCTGCCAGACAAACACCGGGTGAAAGCTATGATCCCTTATTGAGGTCACCTGTTAAGTCTACGTCAATCAGTGTAGATGAAGGGCAGGAGACAGATTAAATAAGGATTTTTAAGGCAATTGAGACATGGATTGTGTATGTGTGCCATTCAGAGGTTGAATGGACAAGACAAAATATTTAAGTGCCTTTGAACGGGGTACGGTAGGTGCCAGGTGCACCGGTTTGTGTCAAGAACTGCAATGCTGCTGGTTTTTCCACCGGCAACAGTTTCCCCGTGTGTATCAAGAATGGTCCACCACCCAAAGGACATCCAGTCAACTTAACTGTGGGAAGCATTGGAGTCAACATGAGCCAGCATCCCTGTGGAACGCTTTAGACAGCTTGTAGTCCATGCCCAACGAATTGAGGTTGTTCTGAGGGCAAAAGGGGGTGCAACTCAATATTAGGAGGGTGTTCCTAATGGTTTTGTACACTAAGTGTACATTGAAAGCAGGTGCTTCCACACAGGTGTGGTTACTGAGCAATTATCATCCCATAGTTTTTTTTTATTTTAACAGGTAAGTTGACAGAACACATTTTAAATTTACAGCAACGGCCTGGGGAAGCTGGGGATGATTAGGTGGCCATGATGGTATGAGGGCCAGATTAGGAATTTATCAAGGACACCTGGGTTAACACTCTTACGATAAGTGCCTGGGTTAACCACAGAGAGCCAGGATACTTGTTTAACGTCCCATCCGAAAGACGGCACCCTACACAGGGTAATGTCCCCAATCACTGCCCTGGGGCAATGGGATTTAATTTATATATATTTTTTAGTGCCCCCTACTGGTCCTCCAACACCACTTCCAGCAGCATATGGTCTTCTAGCCAGGGGCCAACCCTGCATAGCTTCAGAGGCAAGCCAGCAGGGGGATGCAGGGTGGCATCATGCATAAAAATGGTCAGTTACCCATTATTTTGGCTAGCATGGCTAGAAGAGATCTGTGACTTTGAAAGAGGGATTTCAAAAAGGGCATAGGGGATTTGAAGGGTGGGTGTTTCTCAGTCTCAACCAAATTGAACAATTATGGGAGCAGCATCTGAGACAATGTTTTCCAACACATTTCGTAATACATTTCCAAATATTTTATTTAGATTTTTAAAAAAATACTTTCACATAGATTTAGAAGAACGTAACTGAAATACCTTAAATAGTATTTGAACCCAGGTCTGATTGATTGTCTGAAAACAACCTCCGCCGTGGTAATTCATGCAACGGTTTCAGAAACTCAAAGTGGACCCTTCATCTTACCCTCCTGTGTGGTGGATAACATGGGGACAGGGTCTCCGGTTGATGCCGATGGCTGCTCGGAGCTAGTGGGTGGCGACGACAATAGGGATTGGCTACTCATCTCGCTACTGAAGACAGCCGATTGGCTACTCCCGGTGCTCGGGCTAGATTTTGGGTCACAGTCCTCATCTGTCTGCTTCTTCTCGATATCTGAAAGACAGTTTAAATAGAATGCTTTTTAGTGCCCCCAGCACCGCATACATTGGCTCTTGACAGACCAGCTGCTTCAATGCATTGGTGCACACAAAACATACGTGGGGGCATGCATCACCCCCCCCCCCCCCCCCCCCAATAATCTGGCTTGAGAATACCTCAGAAAGACCCATCAGCATGACCCTATTTTAAGATAACAGAGAATCTATCCATCAACTCCCAATACCCCGAGGGCAGCACAAGCTCAAAAAGCAGCTGGGCCATATCTTAATCCTCCATAGAACTACATTTCTGCTGTCGCTGTGCTCTTGTGTATCGAATCTATTCTAAGCAATGCTGCCCCCTTAGGTCCTGTCTTTGCCGAGCTCACTGGTTTCCATGGACACTGCCAGAGTTCCAGCATACTTTCCTCTCTTCCATGCCTCCCAAAAAGGACTACAGAAGCCAGTCGCAAAACTTCACTCACAATCTCCATTTTAGAGCTGCAATCTTTTACCACAGCAGGCTTGAGAGCCAACACCCTGACATACAGCAATGCATGATATTAGACCTGGGTGAATACTTTCCCTGACACCCATTTTAATAATTCTTGAGAGCCATTATGCCAGTAAGAAGTGAATCTGGAAATATGTCTTTGGCCCTTTCTGGATTCAGAAAATAGCCTAGTATTTCTTTTTTTTTACAGCATGTCTTTGAAACATTTCACAGGGATTGTTATACCATAAGGGAAAACACTTTACTTTAACAAAATATAACATACCAATTATGTTAGCTAATCAAAAGTGTAAAAAAAAAAAACAGCAGACATCTGCACCAGACAGCACACCCCCTCCTGATGTCTCAGGTACACACAGATCTCTGCCACATAACACAAACACATTGTCCACACATATGGGATGGCTTACCAGCAAAACATTTTGAGCAGAGGTTCATGGTTTTACTGGACCTGGGGAGAGAAATAAATAAGATAGTCACAGAAAGAAAATGGTACCAAGCCCAGTAAACAATTTGTTAATGCAATCTGCCTTTCTTCTTTGCAGCAAAATTACAAAAAAAACAACATACATTTGACTATTTCAAGTTCTCTCAGGACACTCAAACGTGACCCATTTTTGTGTTGTACCTAGAAAGTCTGATGGACTTCCGAGGTTGCCATAGCTACGGAGAGTGAGTGAAAACAAGCTGATGGCAGGGGTGACAGATGACAAAGTCATGGCAGGGAAGAGGAGAAAAGGGAAACAAACAAAGGATGTGGGGGAGGGGAACGTAAAGGGTGTCGCACACCGTTGAACAGGGAAGGAGCGCAAGGTACTTTTTTTACAGCAACAAATGAGTAACAGGTAGACCTACATTCCTTTGCGCTCATCCCTCACTAGATAACAAGCTAATCAGTCCAGGCAAGGAGATGTGCGGAGGCGCCATCCTGACAGAGGGTTTGACTTTCAGGACAACTGACCAGTCAGTAATGACCCCTCACTGGCAGTTGAAGTAGGCTAGTCAACTAAACATGGATAGGTCCAAAAACTACAGAAGATCATTGTGGAGCAATCACATTTTTGCAATACTGTATACATCACAAGATGTTGTGGTCAGAAATAGCCTGGGCAAACTCTAGGCCTAAATAGAAAACCAAACATCAAAGCAGAGAGAGGTTCTTCCCTCTCACAATCAGAATCACATGGAATAGGCCAAATCAACACATGGCAGACTAAACTCCATGACCCTTCCATATAGCGTCAAAAGCCTGTTCAACTCAACAAGAAAATATGACATCTCCCACTAAACACGGGGCATTCTCTCAGGCTTTCCCTTTGAATCCCTCACTCAACGACATCACATTTCCAAAGGTAGGCTAATGGCTGTTCTCATTCTGGACGTCTCTTTGACGCTCACTTTATTAGGAGGGCACCAAGCATAATGCTGGGACTTTTCTGTTCAGGGCTCTGTGATCCCTGTCAATACAGGACAGGCTGGAACTCTAAGGTATTCAGCCAATTGTGCCCTCTGGAGGGAACGTGACCAATGCAGTGTTCCAATTGACCTGGGATATATTTAGGACTCGTCCTACAATGACCTTATCTGCAATTTTCCCACGTACATCACGTGTCATTCAGCGATACAGTGACCAGGCCTATAGCTAGAAAAGCCTCCATCATAGAAGTGAGTTCTGACCAGCCCCATGCTAGCTTAACCCTTTCGCTACATTTAGACTTGTCTGCTGACACGTTGTAACCTAACGCCTCGTCTTCCTTCATTGCCATCTCCCTAAAGGCTTCCACTGAGCAAACGTGTTCATCTAAATGGGTCTGACACGATCAAAAGACTGTCCTTTGCGCTCAGTCACAATTGTACGCACAAGGTAAGAACTGACCTAAAAACAGGGAGACGCTGCAAATTCATCACGGATTTCTTGAAACTAGCCAACTTCTAAATGCTAAGCCTATATCCTGCTGTGTTGATAAACACCCCACCCAATGTTTAATTAAGCAATAAGACCCGAGGAGGTGTGGTATATGGCCAATATACCACGGCTAAAGGCTGTTCTTAGGCACGATGCAACGCAAGGTGCCTTATTGCTATTATAAACTGGTTAACAATGTAATTAGAGCAGTTAAAATAGTTGTCATTGGCTGTCAGCCAATCAGCATTCAGGGCTCAAACCACCCAGTTTATAATGAGATATAGCCTGCCATGACAGCCCTAGTCAACAGCAATGCTCAAACTGACCAGGATGTTTGTTCATGGCTCTGGCTGTAATCAGGCATACTCTAAAATAGATATGTTTAAAACACACACAAAGGAAGGGCTACAAGGAAAGAAAGCCTGAGGCCTTCAAAGGGGAAAACTGGCAAGCTGAAGTTCAGACACCTCAAACCAGGTGTTGACTGCAGGAGCAGTAAACATGCTACCGATTGCGTCACCTGACGTTGACAGGTGTGAGTAATTCAGTTTGCTCCCATAGCCTAAGCAGAGTTGCCAACAAACGGATGTTCCGGTGTTCAGGGATACAGACATTTTCAACCTAGTTCCCTTTTCCGCCGAGTTCCCGAATCCGGTTAACTCACGTAACACACCCTAAAGATCCTCAGTGTGACTAGGAGAAAGTATGGCACGAAAAAGACGGGCAGAGTTTTGGTAATATAATACTCCAGGGATCAATATCCCAGAGCAGCGCCCCCCCCCCCAACCAGCCATACAGGATTAAACTGTCCAGTTCAAGCAAATCAATCATGTTTTATTCCTAATACAGGCTATAATCTTTGCTTTTTCACAAAGGAGACGAATGTGAGGGAGGAACGTGCTGTAACTCGATGATTGTGGTTACACTATCATGACAGTCAGGAGAACATTGGCTAAAGTGTCAACGTTTCATCTTCAGTTAGGATATCATAGTTATATATGACTGGCTACATTTCCATTTTAGGAGACAGTTAGCCGAACTAGAGCGAATAATAGCCTACATCAGATTCTAACCAGAAAACATTTAGAACCAGTTGTGAAATCTCCAGAGCAGGATTTGACGCGTTGATATAACTACACTCACGGACAGAAGTGATATATATATATATATATATATATATATATATATATAAACATTCAGATACGAATCAGTTCTGTGTAGCTAGGTCAGACATCAATTTATCCCCAACCCCCACCCGGTCTGCCCAACATAACAACAATGGATTTATCCTAGACGATATTAATTACCATCCCTACATTAACCCATCTCCACAAAACAGAATACATGATGTGCGACATCTTACCCCCAAAATCCACAGGGACACCGAGTTGGTAAAGGTTTGCTGCGCTCACTACCAGTGTCCCCCATGTCTTCAATAAAATGATGGTACGCGAGGCTGGGGAGGAGACAGGGGCCTTGTCTTTGTAAAGGATCTTCAACCAACTCAAAGTAGAAGATATCCGCTTTTATAAATAGTCCTCGGTCAAATTGGACAAAGAAGGTGGATGGCTTTGCCGACACGAGCGGCCACAGGGATCCGAAGTCATAAACTACTCAGTTTGGATTAATTGATCATTCAAGTGTCCACACGGGACTCAACGCAATCAGCTGGAGCTCGGCTACTTCGAACAACCAAGAGGGGGGTGTCAGCGCTTTGTCCAACCTGTAACATGAACGATACAAAACACCATTACAGTACATATTTCCAACAATCTCAATATTATCGCACGCATTCGACACAGAGTATAATCAGTTACCTCTTTATCACCCCACTAGAGTACACCGTGTGCTGCGTCCCTTTTCGTGGGACCACCCTATTTATTATCTTGCCAGTGGGGGCAGTCTGGCCTCAAAAGACTATACGTGTTATACAGCGGACCGACCTGTACAAAGTAAGCAGATCAGGAAACTACGGGTACCTTTCCCTCATTATGGCTCACATTTAGAATTAAACGTGCACTGTGACTTATCAATAGAATCAAAATGGCGTTCATCGAACACAATTGCCAGTGTTTTAGATTCCTGCGTAACCAGGCCAGTGAACTATAAAGGAACCAGCTGGGACTAGAGTGTATTATAGTCGAAAATAGGAGGGGGGAATGTGGGTGAGATAACGAATGTGTGCTCGCAGACACACCAGCAACCATTTAGATTAATGTATTTTAAACACATGGAATATAAAACAGTTTATTTATTTATTTCACGTTTACAATTGTTGAACAATAAGTATTTTAACGTGCGATATTGAATATGTCTCAACCCCATTGGTCTGTTTGGGACAAACCAAAACATGGATCAGCTGTGAAGCAGGCGATCACAAAATCCATTCCACGTCAGAGTAGTATTTACACAACACATATTATTCGAAATATATAAACACTTTTAGTAAAAGTTGTAATTACAGTGCTTGAAATGCATGAAAAACATCCGCATTCTTGAGAGAAAATGTTTGAAATCTATTGCCTCCAATAATGTGTATATATAAATAAGGGATGGGCAACTAGTCCTCTGGCCCTGATTGGTGACACACTTTTACCCCAGGTAACAAAGCGGACTCCAATAATCAAATAATCATGGTCTTCAGTTTAGAACGTACTTAGTTTAATCAGGTGTGTTAGCTACAGTATAAAGCTGGAGAAAATGTGCCACCAATCAAGCCCCAGATAATTGGAGTTGCCCATCCCTGATATAAATCATTGATTCCCTTCCAGTTGCAGTAAATCAGCGGTTCTCAAACCTCTCCTTGGGACCCCCAGCCATTCCATGTTTTTGATCTATTCCACAGCTAGCACACCTGATTCAACTTGCCAACTAATCATCATGCCTTTGACTAGGTCAATCAGGTGAGCTAGTTCAGGTCTACAACTAAATTGTGAAACTTCTGGGGGTCCACGAGGAGAGGTTTGAGAAACACTGGTCTAACTCCTCCCTCAAGAAAGTTCATAATCTTTTCTGATAAAGTTAGTGTTGTGTAAAACATATATGTCAAAATACAGAGACATACTGACATCTTGACTGCCAGCTGGTAGGGTATCATGAGGATGGATGGACCACAAGGCTGCATTCAACATCCTGTATTAATCAGCACTGTTAAAAACATTTGGTCTTTCAAGTTTGAGGGTTGCTGACACTAAGAACTACAAAATGAGTCTTGGACATATAATGCCGTTTCCATACATTTATTGAGACACTTACATTTACCATGAGCAGCATTCGAAAAAAATGCCTTTACAAATCAATCACCATTATTTGAACAGTGAAACATTGACACCTTCCTGCTGAATCTCTATCAACATCTACCAAAGAGAGCTCTTCTGAAAAGAAATACCCCTGTATGATAATGGCAGTGATATAGAATAATACAAGCAACCACCGGTAATGACGCTATAGTACACTGACAGTAATTACATTATTATACTAAGAAAATACAACAAAAAAAATCAAAACTATTCAGGAAAGAGAATGGGAAAAAAAAAAAAAAAGATATGAGAAAGGTAATCTGCTTTCTACTTACAGTAATTTATTTTAAGTCAATGTTCCTCCCCTCATGCAATAGCAGCAACGTGAAAATACCAAACGGATTTTTCAAATATATACAAAAGCTACCAAAATAGCAAAGGAGATATGGGAAAAGGGAAGAGGAGAGAGCAATATTAAGAGCCAGGAAACTAAAAGAAAGGGTGAGGGAGTACAGGAAGCACAGCATTGATATATCATTGAGCCAAAATACAACTTTTAACAAATCAAACCACACAAACAAAATCATTGAAAAGTGAACGGTAAACACAAGCAGCAATTGAAATGTTCCTCAAAAGGTGAGGATAATAATGAAATGACAAAAATCCATACATGGAAATAGCGATCACCATCACAGCAGTTTTCCTGTGACCTAGACAACATCTTTCTTACAGTAAATAAGCAGAATAATAAAGTGCCAAATATAGTTAAGACGCAAATAAACCATGACTATCCCATGTTCTAAACTCCAGTGGATAATTTGGTCCACTCTCCCTTCCTCCGATTTCCACAAAGCGCTGATGAATTTACTAAACAATTTGAAGCGAATTAATTTTCCTAATAAAAACCATAGGTGAACATGATAATTCTAATTAACCAACAAGTGCAAATGAACTACTTCAATAGCATAGAAATTATGATGACGAAAATATATATTTTTTTAACATTCAAGTAAAAAACTTGTTCCAATTGTGAATGTTCATTTTTCAAAATGAGAAGAAAATAATTGATTAGGTGATATTATTGCCAACATCACTGCTGTATTCCATTGGTTAACATTCAAGTAAAAAATTGTTCCAATTGTGAATGTTCATTTTTCAAAATGAGAAGAAAATAATTGATTAGGTGATATTATTGCCAACATCACCGCTGTATTCCATTGGTTAGTTAATCTTTGGATGAGCAGTTGTGCTTAAACCTCCACTGTCTGGATAGCACCTGGCTCATAGGCTTTGAAAAGTGCCAATTGAGTGCCCTTAATAAACCGGCAGCAAATGTGAGCCAATATCTTCACAGAAAATGCATGGACAAATTTAGTCCATAGCCCTTTTTCCAATTATTGCAGATCATTTCAGACAGGGAGGACCGTATGAGCACCCTGAAAACGTGTTCATCATTGTAATAGAAGCCTATCTTTGTTATCAAAATGGATCATATGCTTAGCAGCATTTTAGCAGTGCATTCTGTGTAATAGATAAAGGCTGTGCAAAATGGTGGCCTTGAGGGTTTTCTCCTTTTTTTTCTCTCTCCCTCTCCCTCTCAGAGGTGGGGTTGGGAGGAGGTAGAGGATGAGGATGAGGAGGTCAGGGAGGGGAGCAGGTTGTGGGTACGGGAGGGCCGAACAGATCTGGGGTTCTGGGACGTGGAACTGGACTCTTGCCCAGGACTGCCCTCGTTCGCCTCCGTGTCAGACTGGGCCGGACACTCAAAGTGGACACAATGGAACACCTGAAAAACAAAGAGAAACAAGGAATGAAGAAAGGATAGAAATACAACAAATTACGGCACATGAAAAAATGACGGGGTATGCGCAATCCTCTCACCTCGTTTGCGGAGTTGTGAGTTCCCACGATGCGGATAAAAGAGGCAGGCTGTTTGTGGAATTTGAGTGTCTGCCACGACCTGTTGGAGAAAAACAACTGTTAAAAGATCTCAAAATGGACAGATTTGTACAAAGATCATCTGAAAAGAGTATGGGAAAGGAGAGACTTGGAGACAGACTGGGAGACTTACCGACATGGCACCTTGGTTCGGTCCCCCACCTTTGTCCACTCCTGCTGATTGGTGGAGACCTCAATGTAGTAACTGTAGGATCGCTCATCACAGTCCCACAGTAGCAGTCTGTCCAGATAGAAGAAAATAACTACATTATTAAAATGAAAACATTTATCAACTGTGCAGACCGATACAAAATCTCAGCAAGAGTGAAAACGCGCACACACACACAAACAAACAAACACACACACACACACACCTTAAGGAGTCTATAGAGTAAGGCTGAGCCAGTTGGATGACGATGGCCCCAGAGCCCAGCTGGTGACAGGTGTAGCCAGAGTCCCAGTCGTAGTTGCGGGTGTCCCCGTTGAGCAGGGCGTTTCTGCTTCGACTCACCCCCTCGATGACACTGGAACAGGCTGCGATGGTAGCCACGTTCTCATTGGGGACTGCAGACATGAAAGGGATGGGCGTGAAAGAGAGAGGATTGGGTGAGAGGAGTTTTTGAGTTCTATATTTATGTTAATCAGAGCAATATAAATCATATATAATCTCACTGGTATAATGGTTGATATTCTTGCCTTACCGAGAAGACCTTTTTCCAGAGTGAAGGAGCGATGTGTGAACATACACTCTAAACTAACCAGATGGAAGACCTTGTTGACAGTGTTGTGCGTCCCTACAATGCGCACGTACCTGGGACACAAGGACACAATCACGCCTATGTAGTGGAACCAAAAGTCAAAATTGGTGCCAACCATAAGGAAACCATAGGTAAAGATTTACCTGGCCACACGTGGTGTAAAGAAGAGGTTCTGCCAAGAGCGACACAGATACTTGGAATGGTCCACAACACGAACCCAATCCAGCTCATCCATGGACACTTCTATGTAGTATGAGTAAGATCTGCTCAGGTACAGAGAGGGTGATGGACCATACATATCCCAGTTACCAAAGGGCTGATTTCACACCAAACAGTGCAGACGCTAAGTTTGATCTGATCTGCGAATCACCTTGCATCCCAAATAACTACTCTGTGATGAAGATAAGCGATTGTGCTTTGCTCAAACTAACACACTGGATGTCTCTCTCACCGGCTGTCTCTGTCCCAGAGCAGGACGCGGATATGGTTGAGGATATAGGCCTGGCCCAGCTTAATCTGGAGGCCAGTGCAGCAGTCCTCCTCTATGGGGTGTCTGGAGAAGCCGTGGTCCAGGTCGTAGTTCTGAGTGTCTCCGTCCAGCAGCGCTGACTTCAGCTCTCCCTTCACCACCTGGGCCCCGTACTTCATAGTGGCAATATTCTCCTCTGGGACTGTAACACACAAAGGCATCACATTGAATACATATCTCACGCACATACGCAAAAAAAGAAAGAAATACATGGAATTCAGACGCAAACAGAATACGCACACTCCCACTGACAAATAAAGCTATTAGTTGCTGACTACTAGAACAGAACCAGCATAGACTGAGACTCACTGAGGATGCCGCGGTAGTTGAGGTCCATGTCGCGGCTCTCTGAGCGCGTCTTGATGGCGTCCAGCAGGTCGTCTGGGCTGAGTAGTCCCGAGGGACGCACCACGTTTAGCATCTCCATCAGACTCATGAGCGGCAGCCGCACGGCCGACATCACTTCCTGCGGGGCGCCACCCTCGCCGTTCTGCCGGCACCAGCAACACAGCGCCTGGAAGATCTCCTTCTCACTCGCCGCAAACGAGTCCCTCCGTACCACAGTCAGCAGAGCAGTCTGCACAGAGGGGAGAGAGGATAGAAGCAGATTCAGTGAAGACTACTTTTGATTCAGTCATCCGGGTCTTGTTCATTAGGGCACACAATGAAAATCGTTTGAAAACATTTTGCAATGGAAAACAACATATAGCATTTCTTATTGGACAAGTCCAGGTAGTCCCCTTCCTGTTTTGGTCCATGTTCTTCCATTAGTTGATAATGAACGTAAACCTGCCTACTCCCACTCACCTTGGACAGTGTGAGGAAGCCGCCCGAGGCCAGGACCTCCGGGGCGTGTCGGTCCATGTAGGTGCAGCATGCTTCACTGAGCGCACTCAGAGAGTACAGGCTGGCCACGTCAAACACCAAACACACATTGTGCGTGTGCAGGATGGTGCGCAGGAATTCGGAGGTGGAGTCCTCTAGTGGCTGGAGGCCGTAGCGGTGGGCCAGACCCAGGAAATCCAGCAGCACCTCCTCGCGGGCTGAACTGAGGCTAGCCCGGCCCGTGTAGAGGTAGTGGAGAAGCAAGGAGAAGGCCTCTGCTCGGGTCTCCTCCAGTGTCACCTCCGCCTGCGGCTGGGACTCCTTCATCCCTCCATACAGCAGAGCTCTGGTGAAAAGGATGTTAGAAATCTCATAGACTGTTACCTAGTCCCCATTGAACACTAATCACCTAAAAGCAGGGAATACTAAGGTTCAAATTGAATTGCCAACTGCCCGACAGTGCCAGTCATCGAACATATCATGGGAAGCCAAAGACCTCATGCACTGCAAAGAACAAAACCACAACCATCCAAACAGGTGTACCTGAAGTAGTGACAGCGTGCTGCCAAAATGACCCTATGGGCCGGGAAGCGTTTCTCCTCCACAATGAAGGTGACATCACTGTACTCTTCACCTGGAACCAAGGCGCCCAGCTGCTCTGACAGCAGGTGGATGTGGTCAATCTCTGACACGGAGGCCAGTGGACGTAAAGGATGGCTGTTGTTACTCATTGTGATTTGACTGGGGGGCGTCTCACTAACATCTGACACAAGAGGAGAGGAAAACATAGTTTGACAACCTGGGGTGTAAACATTACGCTTCTGCAAAATGTTATGCCCGTTTACACCAAAATGTGGAAAACTCAAACGAGTTTCTATTGGACAAATTCAATCCCTCCCATAGAGAATGATAGACTTCTAGTTGCCAGAAGCTTGTTTTAACATGGGCAGCACCATTGAGGACTTTCACCATTTTGAAGTAGTCAACTGGTGGGCTGGGATTTTCTATGGGTTAAGGAAGGATCCAATGATTCCATCTAGGTCATCTGGAGGGATCAGCCAATGAATTATACTTGTGAGCAAACGTTTCATAACTGCATTGTCAATTTAATAGGTAGCTAGATAGATAAGCAATAAGGTATATGGCCTATATACCACGGCCAAGGGCTGTTCTTACACACGACGCACCTCAGTGTCTGGATACAGCCCTTAACGTGGTATATTGGCCATATAGCTACTACCACAAACCCCCGAGGAGTTATTGATATTATAAACTGGTTACCAACGTAATTAGACCATTAAACGGTATTTTATTTGTTCACACCCATGGTATACGGTGTGATATACCATGACTTTCAGCCAATACGCATTCAAGGATCGAACCACCCGACTTATAACCAGAAATACACCAATCATCTAGCTAGCTAAGCAACCAAGAATGTGAGACTATCCAGCGTATGTCAGCTAACTGTATGATGCTGTCAAAGATACAACCGCTTGGGTTTCACTTTCCCCGTGTGACATACCAGCACAATAAGCGTAGCTAGCTATTCCCTTTTGTTCTCCCTTCCACGAGAACGTTCTTCCCCCCTTTGTTCAATCAAACGGACCTTATTGACAAGTTTGCGAGAAAAATGAAATCATTTGCAATCGGACCGAAAAGAATCCACCATCACAAACATAACTGGATTAGGTTACAACCCGGATGTTGTTTGGGTGGGAAGAACGGTACTGTTCAATGAAGAAACAGCGCCCCTTGTGTATAGGAGGAGGACAAGCCGTGTACATGCAGGTGGTGGATCTGACAATGATGATAAAAAAAATTAACAATATTCCTCTGTATTATAATACAACAATACAATAGTATAAAAACTGTTACACATACCATGAGTCCAAATGACTGTAAATCTATACAAAAACTACTGATGCTATGGTTATTTCTTTCAACAGCTATGGTTTTCCGCAAGCCTTATTTTCCAGTGTCCCTCATATTTGACTGTGGACATTGTGCTGATAAGACAAAACATAAACCTTGGTGAGCCGTTTGTGGTGTAAATCCAAGGGGATCACTGCTCCAAATTCTAATGTTCAGCCAAATAAATAGGCTGAGTGGTCTAGTTGGCTAAACCTTTACAATTTGAATAAAAAGGAGTCGAAAATACGAGAGGATAATCCACATCTCTGTTTATTGCAAATATGCTGACCAGGTTGGGATCATATCAATCTCGGTCAGACCACATTAGGAGCAGTTATTTACCCTGGCATTAGTTAGTCATCTTCATTGTCAGTTTGTCCCATCCAAACATCTCAAATAAAATAACATTTTATTGGTCACATACAATTTTTTATCAGATGTTATTGTGGGTGTAGCGAAATGTTTGTGTTCCCAGCTCCAACAATGTTGTCTCTATGTATTACGGCTATCCCATCCTTTGTCTTGGGTGTCTACAGTACAGAGGGAACCTGTATTTGATCCCGATCGTAAGCAAACACTCCATCTTCACTTCTTAATTTCCTCACGTAACCCCCTTTGTTACCTCATTCAATTTCACTCTTATTTTTTGCTGGCTCAGTTTGCCTCCCTATGATGTTAAGGAGAACATGTTGTTTGGGCTCAAAATCTCAATCCAGTATCCATCAGGATCCTGTATGAAGGCAAGTCCCTTCATTTTACCTGTGTGGAAAAACAAAATAGAATGCATTTACAAATTAGGAAAATCGAAATGAAGCAACCTGATGCAGATGAATAGTAAATTGTAATGTACTCTACACACAAATTCGTTTTTCACAGAGACTCTAAACATAAACACTAAATAATTGTTTGAGAAGGAAGAGAAGAGAAAAAATATATACCATAATCCGGTTTCTTAACAAATGTTACTCCTTGTTCTTCAAATACTTTGCAGGCTGCGTAAACATCGGGTACAGCAATGCCGATGTGCCCTGTATGATAGAGAAAGTGGAGTGGGACAATTTAAAGAATGTGGAATTGCCTCATGGTTAAAAAATAAAATGGCTGTACCACATTCAAATGTTGAGTTAAAAAGATCATATATATATTTTCTCACCAAAACCCCTTGGTTCAGAGTTTCCATTGTGAAAAGTTATTTCTTCATCTGACTCAGAGCCCCAGTTGCTTAAAGAGAACAGAGAAAAGATAAGAGAGAAAATCAAATAAGAACAGTATGTAATCTTCGCCATCATGGCATTTTGACAGGGTAGGAACCATAGTTTTGGTCCATGTTTCCCAGGAGAAAGTAATTAGTGGTGAACATCAAACAAGTATAGAGAGAAATAGTACTGGCGTCTTTTTGTAGAAACCAACTCCGCCATGGTTCATTGGAGTTTTTGTAGGGTTTTTAGATAAATACCAAAAATAAGATCTGTGGAGATCTTATACATTTTGTTCTTTGAAATAATCTTCATCAGCTAACGTCAGATTTTTGTGAATTTTGAAGAATATATGTAATAATAAAAAACATAAATCACATAAAGGCTTCATAATTCATAAAGGTCATGTTAACTGACTGTTATTATCTCATAGAACAAAATGTATAAGATCTCCTAAGTCTGTGATAACCTCAAACCTCAGATATTTGTGTGAACAACAGGTATAAAGTTGTTGTTTTTTCAACGTTGCCGAAATGCCACATGCGTCCACTTACATCAGTAACAACCATAACAAAACTTTTATTTAATCAAATAAGCCTCAGGTAGCAAAAGAGCAATTACATTTTTTGTTGACAAAATTTGACACTATCTCATTGATCACCATACAAAAATACCTCACTTCTTGGTCTTATTTACATTGTCAAATTTTGGGGCGGAGTAAACCCTCTCCCTTCGTCTCTTCCTCTCCGGCTTTTTTCCTGAAGGTCCAGTATAGAGTCTGTGCTGTGTTGTTACTGTGCACGTCTTTGTGAGCGCAACCGTTTGAAGGAACATGCAGCATTGAAAATGTAATAAGAAAGTTTGTTTGTTTCCCTTTATCCGTGTTTATTTATTTACGTTTGATCATTTTGATATTGTGTAAAGTTTTGCCGCTGCAGTAATATATATATATTTTTTAGTTTGTTTCAGTATTCCATGTGTTTTGGCTCCGTTTATGTGAACTCGGTCAAGTCTCTGAAAGCACTGCTGAAGACCTACTTCAAGAAGTGTTAGGGCTATCTATCCAGAAGAAGAAACAGATCTAAGAAACCTGAATCATCTATACTTTCATATTTGTTATATCTGCCTTCGACTGTTTCCTATAAATGGTCCTAGAATCTGTGGTTTGATTAGAACAATTATTTATTAGATTTAATCATGTAATATTAGGCTATTGATTTTTTTCTCTCTATCAACCTATGAGCTACTCATTGACGGCACACAAACTATTTATAGCTTGCCTTTCGACCTATTGAAGACACCTGGATTAGATGTTACAGGATCATCTCATCAACCTGTTGAAGACCCCTGGGTTAGATGTTACAGGATCATCTCATCAACCTGTTGAAGACCCCTGGATTAGATGTTACAGGATCATCTCATCAACCTGTTGGGGACCCCTGGGTTAGATGTTACAGGATCATCTCATCAACCTGCTGGAGACCCCTGGGTTAAATGTTACAGGATCATCTCATCAACCTGTTGGAGACCCCTGGGTTAGATGTTACAGGATCATCTTATCAACCTGTTGGAGACCCCTGGGTTAGATGTTACAGGATCCTCTCATCGACCTGTTGGAGACCTCTGGGTTAAATGTTACCTGATCATCTCATCGACCTGTTGGAGACCTCTGGTTAGATGTTACCAGATCATCTCATTGACCTGTTGGAGACCCCTAAATAGATATTACAGGATCATCTCATTGACCTGTTGGAGACCCCTGGATAGATCTTACAGGATCATCTCATTGACCTGTTGGAGACCCCTGGATAGATGTTACAGGATCATCTCATCGACCTGTTGGAGACCCCTGGATAGATGTTACAGGATCATCTTCTATTATAGTCCATGTTTACAGGGCACTTCATAGCTTGACTAGCAGATCTGAAATCTATGTGCTTGTGTGTGCTGAGGTTTTAAGTGGGGTGCCTACTGTGTGAGTTCGATGGTGGCTCGTCTAGAGAAAGTCCATGCTGTCCTCTCCTTTACGTCTGCAGGGATCTCCTTCTTTTCCTCATAACCCAGGAAGTAGAGTGTGAAGCGCATTGATGGGAAGTCTATCTTCTGCAGCAACCTGAGACAAATAGGAGTCAAAATTGGGTTGTATTCATTTTGCTGATTCTGTTGCAAAACGTTTACTCCAAACAGAAAAAGTTTTGCAACGAAAACTAGACTTTCTATTCAACAAATTCAGGTAGGTCCTTCCCTGTTTCATTCCATTTGCTCTGTTTACTTCTGTTTGGTTCTTAAACAGTAAATGGTTTCCGTTGCAAGACGAAATGAATACACTCCTGGTTCAATTGGTGGTACAATTGGAGGTGAAGGTAGAGAATACAACCCCCAAAGATTGATGAAAAGGTCACTACATCACACTTATCTAACTCTGAAGCACCCAGGAGATCAAGCCAATCCCTACATATAAAACCTGTAGCAAAAAATGTATAGGGGCCCCAATAAACGCACAGAGAGAAGCACATGCAGGAATCAAGTGTTTTTTTTAAAGGGGTCAGCAGTAATAGTCATAAACATTTATGAATAGCAATTTTTTGTTAAACAGAGTGAGAGATTTTCTAGAGTGGTAGGGAACCAGGCCTGAAGCCCCTTCATGTGTGTATGAGAGAGCAGTGTGGGACTCACGTCATGCCCATGATGCGGGTATAGAAGTCTAAAGACTTCAGAGGGTCTTTTACCCTTAGCATAGTCTGCTGCATCATGTAGTCCTGGGAAGAGACGGGGAGACAGAGAGAGAAACAGAGGGAGACAGAGAGAGAGACAGGGGGAGATAGAGAGAGAGAGAGAGAGAGAGGGACGGGGGAGACAGAGAGAGAGGAAGGGGAAGAGAGAGAGCGAGAGAGAGGGACGGGGAGACAGAGAGAGAGGAAGGGGGAGAGAGAGAGAGAGAGAGAGGGACGGGGGAGACAGAGAGAGAGGAAGGGGGAGAGAGAGAGAGGGAGAGAGGGACACGGGGAGACAGAGAGAGAGGAAGGGGGAGAGAGCGAGAGAGAGAGAGAGGGGTATCGGTATTAAGTTGTCAATTACAAAATATGTCTTGACCCCTGTCCTCTTAGCTATGTTCTCAGCTTACAACTCAAGAAGATCAAGTTAGAAGTCAAACTAGAGGCAACACATTACTTAGTATAAATAATGACATGCTAAGGCCTGGAACTAGCACTACTAGTAAATGCTTTCCTATGGTATTTGCTTAAGGAGCACAGGGCTTGGCTACATAGCCTACAACTAACAAAGCTGAGGGAGACTGTTGCTCAACAACAGGTTTGCTGAGACAGACTTTCAAGCTAGTAAAATAGGTGTACTGTGAATATGTAATGAATTAATGCTAGCCTACACACTCTATTAAATATGCGCTCCATCCGCATGACACTCACCCGGGTGATAGGGTCCCCTTCTTTGCAAGCTGCGGATGCAGCCTCATCTGTGACTCCTTTGTCTGTCATTCTGAGTTGAAAGACCCAACTGACAGCAGTGGAATTCACAGGCCGCTCCAGTAGCTTGGGAAAGGCGCTCCTAAAGCCGAATGTGGCAAGTTGAGACAGTTGACAACAATGCATGACACACCCTAAAGTTGGCAGGTAGGAGGGGTTCAAAAATTGTTTTAAAAGGAATCACTAGAGTTGTGTAAAACTAATGCGTGTCGAGTAGGCGTGCATTGCAATGGAGGCTACAACTGGGAGAAAGCCTACTCGGTTTTAAACTGTATATACAATCTATGGTTTTATGTGACACATAATTCCTCACAGTTAAGAGTAGAAGGACCTTTGTACATTTTTGTCAATTTCTAAATATTGATGTTGGAACTATAATATGAATAAGCAGTCCCCTACAATCCCCACAGTTAAAAAAGTAAATTATGTGGAATTGAGTGGTAGGCTACACATATAAATAAAATACACTGTATGGATGGCTGAATAGAATGGAATGAATGATTAGCTACGCATGAAGTACCTTGATATATACAGGGTATTAGGCCTGCCTATTTGTTTTGTATTTTGCTAATAATAAAAAGAAACCTCGGGCTCCCAAGTGGCACAGTGGTCTAAGGCACGGCATCTCAGTGCTAGAGGTGTCACTACAGACACCCTGGTTCAATTCCAGGCTGTATCACAACCGGCTGTGATTGGGAGTCCCATAGGGCGGCCAGGTAGGCCGTCATTGTAAATAAGAATTTGTTCTTAACTGACTTGTCTAGTTAAATAAAATAATAATAATAAAAAAGAAAGCTCTTCCTTTAATGCTAGAACAGCACAGCGCTATGAATTGTGACTCTCTAACCTCTCTCACTTTACCTCTCTCTCTTTACCTCTCTCTCTTTACCTCTCTCACTTTACCTCTCTCACTTTACCTCTCTCTCTTTACCTCTCTCTCTTTACCTCTCTCTCTTTACCTCTCTCACTTTACCTCTCTCACTTCTCTCTCTCTCTTTCTTTACTTCTCTCTCTTTCTTTACTTCTCTCTCTTTCTTTACTTCTCTCTCTTTCTTTACTTCTCTCTTTCTTTACTTCTCTCTCTCTTCACTTCTCTCTCTCTTCACTTCTCTCTCTCTATACTTCTCTCTCTCTACTTCTCTCTGTAGTAAATAATACATTCTGGTGCAGACTAGCTTGACTTTCTATGTAAATACATTTGCTACAATCTGCAATTTGCTATAGTATTTCACATTGTCTGTGGGTGCAGTTCTCTGAAAAATGGGCCAGTGGGATAACAGCTTCATTATCTCATAGCTGAATCAAAATGATGCACAGCCAGAGTGTGGGAATCGGTAACTATGCTAATGTTTTTTGTTTTGTTTTAGCAAATGAGCAGTTGACTATTTCCCTTGGAATACATGCTCCATTGTCAGGTCAAAAAATAAATAATGAATAGGCCTAACATAATAACACAGAATCTAACCTATAACTATGTGAATGCTCACAGAGAACTGTATTGTGAGAGGTATCGGGGAGCTATTTACAGCTGATGTCGTATCTTCAAGTCACACCACTCTTCTCAGTATTTAAAAATGTTTTTATTGGGAACAGAGGTAGAAAAAACGGAAATAAACAAAATACAAAGGTGAAACTACAAATAACAATAAAACAACATTTGTAAACAAACACTGTAGTTACTTTAAAACAAAAATACCAACAGTCCAAACACAACATGCTAATTCAAAAACAGTATGACATTGACAAGAAACAAATCACTTTACCAATTCACCAATATATAATTAGTCAGTAAATACAGTCCGTTACATTCATTTAAATTTCCACAAATGTACTGACAGATTGCAACATTTACTCATTATTCATCTTCAATAAATCAACCAATCCAAAATAAAATATATTTGTATTTATTTAGTACATTTTATTGTTGTTGGAATAATGTTTTCAGTAATCACAAAACATCAGATATCAGAAGATATAATAGACCTTTTCTCCATCGCAATCAAACAACCTGAGGGAGATGCATGGTCAATTACCTAACACACTTTCTTAGAATAAGCCCCTTCTCTTCTCATTAGAAGGGAAGTCTTAGCCTTAAGAGTCTGCCTAATCCATAATCCCTTTCTATGCTCAGTCCTCACCCTCTAATTCAGTATCAACAGCACTTGGATCTGATTGGTTGTCCCCTTCCGTCACAAGACCATTGGCCATCCTATAAGAGAACAGGAAAAGGAGAGGCTTTAGCCGTGGATTATGGGGTAGCGGACTAGGTAGCTGTGAGATGCAGTGGGGAAGGAGAGCTGATCTACCCAGGATTAGGCCAAACAGGTGGCTTCTCTCAGGGTAAATCTGGAGGCAGTAGGTAGAGTAAGTGAGCGATAACGCTGATAACAGGGTATTGGGTTCAAATAAAGAATTTAAAGTTGTTGTTGTGCTCAAGTTTATACTAATGACCTAACTGACAACATGTTCTTGCAATGTGCAGTCCTCAATCCCCCCCATGTTTAATTACTCACGCTCAAGGAGAAGAAATGTACCAATAAAATACATTGTTGATGTTGATCGTCTGCTGTAACATTAGACTAAACTCAGAGCACCTCATTATTTGCTGAGACGTGTCACTTCAGGTCAGTAAGAAGTGTCCACATTCCTGTCATACTCTCTCTCCCTCTGGCTACTGTGTTTAGATGTTGTTGTTTTGTTTTGTTTTGTGTTTTTTTTTTTTTTTTACATTTAAGTCAATTAGAAACGCTCTTATCCAGAGCGACTAGGGTTAAGTGCCTTGCTCAATGGCACAACAACAGATTTTTCACCTAGTCAGCTCTGGGGTTCTAACCAGCGACCTTTCGGTTACTGGCGCAACGCTTTTAACCATTAGGTTACCATCCAATCCCGATAATAAGCACTCGGCTTTGAAGATTGTGTTCCCCAATACGTGACCAATGACTAACTTGTTAAGCACACGTTTGTTATGCAGACTTGGGAATTT
This sequence comes from Thymallus thymallus, assembly GCA_023634145.1. Taxonomy (NCBI): domain Eukaryota; kingdom Metazoa; phylum Chordata; class Actinopteri; order Salmoniformes; family Salmonidae; genus Thymallus; species Thymallus thymallus. Next base: position 7,196,407 of record CM042412.1, on the reverse strand, counting down.
ACAGCGGCATGACGATTATCAACCCACATAGACAAAGTTGATGTATCTGATAAACAATGAGATGAACACACCCACTACCTAGAAAACCTATCTATCAAAATGCCACTGGACTTTGTTTTGCTCTAGTTGGCATTGAAGAGTTACTACATCCATGAAGGATCCTCAGGCGTCTGTAGGAATTTAAAGGAGCTTGAAAATTGTACTTAAGCGGTATCACATGTTTGTTGTTCTACTTATTTAGTTTTGCCTCTAAGTTAAATATCAGGTCCCATCTGTTCATTAAAATGGTTAGGACTACTAACGTGTACATATGTATAATGTTACGGAATGGCTCTTGTACCAAGTAAACACTTCTAGTTAGGTTGTTGTGATTATTTATAGTTGAGAAATTTAGAGTGAATGTTTGATTGTTTGCGCAATGCTCTTTTGACAAGTTCATTGTTACCTTAACAGTTTTGAGATTACTTTAACATTTTAAAATACTTCAATAAATCCGAAATAAAAAGTGTGTAGGCATCACTTTATTTGAACATTGAGCATTTCAATTCCTGAATGGTAAATCTAAATTGTTGCTAAAACGAATCTATCAACTGTGGATTCACGTTCTGTTTTATGATTATGTTCTTATCTAGATAACGGAAGAGGTGATAGCATAGAGATAGATAGAGGACTCATCTCTGTATCTGTGCCATTATAGCGTCTGTGACAGCATGGACAGCGCCATTGAGGCTATCTCCAATTTGAAGTAGTACATTTTTCTTTTTCACGGTTAGCTGATCTCTCCTGATGACTCGGAAGTCCCACCCAGTTGACTACATTAAAATGGTGGAAGCCCTCAATGGCGCTGCCCATGCTAATACACCCTTTTGGCCATTAGAGGCCTCTATCATTGTCTATGGGTGATACCTAGGTCTGTTAGCTCAACAGACTACTGGTGGGCGTCTCTTGAGCCTTGCTACATACACACACCCACTGAGTGACAGCTGATGGAATCAGATACCATCTGCTTGGAGTCAAAAGTATTTACCATTGCAAAAAGACAAGAAAAACAAACAAGCTCATAGTTTCACAGTTATTGTCATCATATTTGTCTCCTAATTTAGAAAATGTATTGTGTTTTTATCTCTCACTTTTTAAGAAATGTGCTATATCAATAAAGTTTAATTTGATTTGATCATAGATACTGTAGGTAGATTAAGTTTTTGAAGGTTATCTAATGTATCTGTTTCTCTTTCTATTCACTTTTCTCTGCCATTATTTATTTTTCTAACATATGATCATAATTCTGCATTTACATTAATTTGGAAGCCTTTGGCCTAATATCCACCTAAGATGCACGAAACTGGTAGCTAGACCAAGGGAGAAAAATAAAGGGACACACTCACCTCTCACTTACTCCAGTCCGGCCTTGTGGTGTGCCTGGGTTGGACGACTCCTTAGGTTTTGTTGTCAGGCTAGGTCTCTGGTCAGACTGGCTGCGCCGACTGACAGTCTGGGACCCGCGTGTGGACTGCCTTCCCCGAGAGGGCTCACCATAGGGTCTGGGGAGCATTGAGCTATAGGAGGGGGTCCAGCTCTGGGAGTTCGATTGGCTATTTTGACAGAACACAGATCGGGCATCGTTGAAGGACACTGAAGGTGACATGTCTTCACCACTGTCCTCCCTGCTCCATCTCAAGACCCGGGGAGAGGATGGACGTGAGGGTGGATTAGGCTGTGCGAAAGCAGGGGGGCTTGGTAGTCTGTGGTGTGTAGAGGGACAAGAGGGTGGCAGGCGAACTCTGGAGACTGGTGGGACGGTCGGTGGCATGCTGGTGGGGTAATACTCCCCCTCATAGTGGTCGCTGCTTCCTTGCCTGTGATTAACCCCAGCTCTAAGGGGTCCTCGGACCCCCTGGTCATGTCTGTTTGCAGAGGATTCAGCTGCGTTGCGTAGGTGGATGATCTTGCGGGCCTGACGGTACAGAGAGGCGGCCTGCTCACTCTCTTGGTCGCCCTCAGATGCTGGCTGCTGCCTGCCCCCCGTCACGGGATCCTGTCTGATTGGTCCGACACTGCCACGGTTGGGCAGCACTGTCATGCTCTGCAACGAGGCCCTCAGGCGCTGAGAGGTGGTGCTCCTTTGGCGTGGCACAGGGGGACCCCTACTGTCAGTGTCCTCCTCTTCCTCTTCCTCTTCCTCATCATCCGGGTTCTCCTCATTGCTCTCATAGGAGTTGTCCATCAGGACTTCAGGGGGAGGGGGGGGAAGGTTGTCATCGTCCAAGCCCTCCCCGCCTTCCACTGCCCAGATGTTCTTATTGTTGTTGCCACTGACAATGTCCTCTCCACTTCCAATGTCTGGTAAGAGGGGAGTTCCACTGCTCCTGGACCCTCTAAGGTGTGCACTAGGGAGGCTTTGGCCTGGTCTGCCGTCCACCCCACCACTGAATGTGTTTATGAGTCTTTTGACGGAGTTGCGGCCAGGGGGTTGTGGTGCTATCGCTGGTAGGAAATTCGGTGCTTGGTTTGCCTTTGTGGACCCTTTGAGTCCATATCTAGCAACCCTCTGCCCCCCTGAAGAGTTTCTTCTCACAGAGTTGTTTCCTGTCCGTTGGTCCAGGTCTTTCTGTTGCAGCTCCTGGACATGTAGAGATTCTATGGACTGTGACCGTGGTGGTCTCACCGGCCTGCCCGAGGGGGCAGCTGTCTGGGCTCGTTTGGGTGGCTGCCCTTCACTGTGCTTGGGGGTCTGAATGGGGTCTGGCGGGGATGAGTTGGACCGCACCCTCCCTGACCTCTCTTCCTCATCATCTTTATCATCATCCTCTTCCTCATCTTCTTCCTCCTCCTCACCTTCGGTAAGGCATACCTGGTCAGGTGAATGGCTTGGGGGTGTGGGGCGTGCACTGCCACCGGACCCAGAGCTCCCCCATTGGCGACGGTGGCGCTCTGATCCCGTCAGTGACTCGTTCTCTCCCCCGATGCCGCTGTCCTCGCTGTGCAGGGACAAGTCATCAAGGTTGCATTTGGCAGCTGCCTCCACGCGCGCCAGCACCTGGGTCAGACGCTCCTCTACTGCCCGCTTGGCCTGCAGCCTATCTCCCAGTAGTTTAGATAGAGAGGCAAAGAAGTCCACCGCCTCTTCCAGAGTGCTGTCTCCCAGGCCTTGGATCGAGCTCCCCACCAGCTTCATCTTTTCAGTAGAATGCTGGAGCAGCAGTTGCAGCAGGTCTGGAGGGGGCTCTGATGGGTCAGCATTGAGCTTGGCGGGGGTGGGAGCTGGGTCCCTTGTCTCAGAGGGCCAGGCCATGTGGTTGCCATGCTCCTTCAGCATCAGCTCCCCCTCCTCAGCCATCTCCTCCAGGGCCTGGTTGACCTCCTCGAAGCGCATCACAATGGCTGTCATCATGGGCTGCAAGGAGAGCTGGGTCTGGGCGGCCTGGTCCAACAGCCCCAGCAGGGTCTCACACTTGGAGATGTTGGGGTTCAGGTATTCGTAAGCAGCCTGGTGAGCTCTCACCATGTGCAAGGGCAGGTCCACCTTCCCCTGGATGATGGAGGGGTGTATCTCCTTTTCTTTTCGGCAGCCCTGTTTGACACCCTTATTCGTCCTTCGCTTCTTGACCTTTTTTGTCTGCTTTTCCGGTAACTCCTCACTCATTATATCTCTCACCTGTGATGTCATTTTGACCTCTAGGTTTGACACAACGGCTGTGTTGGGGGCCATGTCCGCCACTTTTCCCTGGCCGGCCATAGGATTACCCTCCTCAGCTGATAGTGGGAGTTCCTCTACTTCTTTGTCAATATACGTATTGTCAATATCATGGTTTTCTCCCTCAACAGGCTTGATGTTACCCACCTCTGATGGTACTGGTAACAGAGCCTTGTGGACCCCGTCTGGAATCCCTGGGAAGAGATGACCTTTGGATGGGGAACAGCCCATTGTTACGTCCAGACGTTGAAAAAGATTTTGGATTAAAAATGTACGTTTGTGATGTGATTTCAATATAGAGATACAGAACCAGATCTTCAGAGATACAGAACCAAAGCTTTAGCCTAGTAGGTATGAATAGTCCTGCTCATCCATTGGTGCTTCTGTCTGATTGCCGTTGAAAACTTGGGTGTTCAGCAGGGTGCATATCTTACGAATAACAATTCAGCCTCTAAATCAATCTTCTTTACTGGGTTCTTGAATAGATGGATCATACTGTCTTTCCTATGGGGTTCGTAGATGAGGCTTCTGGAAGCTATGAAGTCCTACCCATGTAACAGAGCTAGAGAGACTGAAGTAGCTGAAAGGATCACGTAGGATTGGAGGACTCTTCTTCGCTCTCCTTTAGCATGCACAGATGGTCAAATTAAGTGAATTACATGCGCGCGCACACACACACACACACACACACACACACACACACACACACACACACACACACACACACACACACACACACACACACACACACACACACAGACAGACACAGACACACAGACAGACACAGACACATAAGACTTTAAGCTCATCAAGGTAATCAGGGCTCACTTTGCCAGGTGTCTATTTTAGCATGGTCCACTGTATGTCTAAGGAATGTTTACAGGTAATATCGAAGACAGGAAGCTGCATGTGTTCCCTCGTTCAGTTTCCCAATTACTATCCATTTACCATGCTTTCCTCCTTGAGTTTCCCTTGTCGTTTGTTTCTCTATGTACACATCCATGTGATGTTACTAACATTTTGATTTACTGAATTGAAAAACACACTGCTATAAAGTAATATTAAAGTTCTTTGTTCATTTTGATAATACATCAAACCAACTGATCAAGCCAAGTGTCCATACTGAATTGCAATACGTTTTCAGAGTTTAAGTCATTGATCAGCAGACAGTAGTCATAAAATACAGGTGTATAACAGTATGTTTATGGTTTGCTAACACCTCTGTTAATCCTGATTACGAGCAAAGTGACATCAGGGGTGCGTGCTTTTCGAGAATTAAAAAAACACCCGTCACCCCAAAGCTGTACAATTCTTTGTCGTATTTCATCACCTTGAATTCCTCTTCTGGTGCGTGCCTGTCAGGTTTCTCAGACAGATACACATCATTGACATTACAATGATACTCTACGCAGACTGAAGTTAATGAACCACAACAGTTGGGCATACTGCTTAGTTGGGCATACTGTATACTCAGTGCCTAATCTACTAATAACAAAGCATCCAAAAAACCAGTTGGCTCTGCTTGGATCATATATGTTTCGACATACTGTATGTTAGGGCCTCGAGTCATACACTGGGCATATCAAGGCCTCTGTCATACACTGGGCATATCAAGGCCTCTGTCATACACTGGGCATATCAAGACCTCTGTCATACACTGGGCATATCAAGGCCTCTGTCATACACTGGGCATATCAAGGCCTCTGTCATACACTGGGCATATCAAGGCCTCTGTCATACACTGGGCATATCAAGGCCTCTGTCATACACTGGGCATATCAAGGCCTCTGTCATACACTGGGCATATCAAGACCTCTGTCATACACTGGGCATATCAAGGCCTCTGTCATACACTGGGCATATCAAGACCTCTGTCATACACTGGGCATATCAAGGCCTCTGTCATACACTGGGCATATCAAGGCCTCTGTCATACACTGGGCATATCAAGGCCTCTGTCATACACTGGGCATATCAAGGCCTCTGTCATACACTGGGCATATCAAGGCCTCTGTCATACACTGGGCATATCAAGACCTCTGTCATACACTGGGCATATCAAGGCCTCTGTCATACACTGGGCATATCAAGACCTCTGTCATACACTGGGCATATCAAGGCCTCTGTCATACACTGGGCATATCAAGGCCTCTGTCATACACTGGGCATATCAAGGCCTCTGTCATACACTGGGCATATCAAGGCCTCTGTCATACACTGGGCATATCAAGACCTCTGTCATACACTGATCATATCAAGGCCTCTGTCATACACTGGGAATATCAAGACCTCTATCATACACTGGGCATATCAAGGTCTCTGTCAAACATTTGGCATATTTTTAAATTATGTTTTATTTTTACATTTATTTAACTAGGCAAGTCAGTTAAGAACAAATTCTTATTTACAGTGACGCCCTACACCGCCCAAACTTGGACGACGCTGGGCCAATTGTGCGCCACCCTATGGGACTCCCAATCACGGCCGGTTGTGATACAGCCTGGAATCGAACCAGGGTATCTGTAGTGACGCCTCTAGCACAGTGCCTTAGACCGCTGCGCCACTTGGGAGCCCCGTTGGGTGGCGCACAATTGGACCAGCGTCGACCGAGTTTGGCCGGTGTAGGCCGTCATTGTAAATAATAATTTGTCAAGGTCTCTGTCATACACTGGGCATAACAAGACCTCTGTCATATACATTTGGGCAAACGCCAGGGAATTCGATCAGGCGATACATTTGGGCATATGCCAAGGCATTCGTTCAAGTCATTGATTAGGGCATATGCCAGGGCATTCGATCAAGTGATACATTTGGGCATATGACAGGGCATTCTATCAGGCGATACATTTGGGCATATGACAGGGCTAGGGTTGCAAAGGGTGGGTATATTACTGGAAGCGTTATAAGTTTACCAGTAAACTACCAGCATTCTGATATCTTTAAAGGATTTTATGTAATCTATCACACGACACCTAGTGGCCCTTTTGGGTACTTCAGATTATCACAGGTGTCTGCAGCTCTCTCTGGCCCCCTGAGTGGCCTTATCACATGTAAAATATATGAATTAATTAAATAAGATGATTTTAAACTTGAAAATAGAATGAGCTATTAAAATAAATCCTAAATATAAACCATCAACTTAGTAAATACCATTTGTGTTTAATATGAGGGTTTCAACGTGAAATATAATTTAAAAAAATGTCACACATTTGTATTATTTATTATTATGTCAAAATGTATTCATTGTCAATATTTTGGTGTCAAACTGGTGGCAGTTGTGGAAAACGTCAATAGTTGTAAGAGTTAATTGAGTCAATTGAAAAAAATGTAATTGTTGATTAGATGCTTTTTTCATTAATTAGGCTTTTTTCCTCTTGAACCATATGGTCTATCTACTAGAACCCCATGGACAATATGGGTGCAGATATAACAAATTAGTACTATACACTGAGTATACAAAATATTAAGAACACTCTTTCCATAACATTGACTGACCAGGAGAATCCAGGTGAAAGCTATGGTCCTTTATTTATGAACACCTGCTCTTTCCATGACATAGACTGACCCTACGATCCCTTATTGATGTCACTTGTTAAATCCACTACAATCAGCAAAGATGAATTAGAGGAGACAGGTTAAAGAAGGATTTTTAAGCCTTGAGACAATTGAGACATGGATTGTGTATGTGTGCCATTTAGAGGGTGAATGGGCAAGTGCCTTTGAATGGGGTATGGTAGTAGTTGCCAGGTGTACCGGTTTGTGTCAAGAACTGCAACGCTGCTGCGTTTTTTGAGGTTGTTCTGAGTGCAAAAGGGGGATGGGGGGGGTGCAAATCAATATTAGGAAGGTGTTCCTAATGTTTGGTATACTCAGTGTATATCAATACATAAATCTTTTTGTTATGTATGTATAAATGACCAAAGTTACAATAGATTGCCATATATTTTCTATTAATTACCCAAAATGACCAAAGATTCCAGTAACTTTGGTAAATTACCGGTAGCTTTGCAACCCTAGTCATGGCTAAGAGGCCAGGGTAACCATACTAAGTGCCCAGTCTGAGCTCATAGACCACTGTCTCCAAGCAGTTAGTGTCCCGCTGTAACCCTGCCAACCCCGGTCAGTCAGGTGTACCACACAGACTTAGAAAAATGACCTGTCTGTACCTGTCTGTTACGGGAGCAGATAAAGCTTAGCCTGTGACAGGCCTGTTGTTGTAACTTGCCTTATATCTTTTAATGTATCTTTTCCATCACTTCCTCGTTATGGCAGTTTTCATGATTTATGTTGATTAGATTTGTGTTATTTCCTTAGCATCTTAGCATGGCTCCATCAACAGATAAAAAGTAATTGAATCTAAATATAATGACTTGTTGGTAGATAACTCCCCAACTGCCTATTTATTGCCTGTATGTTGTCTTCTGGGAACTACAGTAGCTACAGTATGTTCTCCCATCAGGACATGCAGTCAGTGTGCTGTTGTAATTTTGAGTTTAAGTTAGGACCAGTGGCGATTTTAGCATGTAAATCTTGGTGGGGCAAACCACCCAAATTATTTTTTAGATGCATGCCAGCAAAGCCACTACACAACACAACACAACACTAAACAATACATGAATTGCACTATAACGGTGACAAACGGTGCCCAGAGAACTGTTAGGGTCTACATAAAGCTGTCCCAGCAGCAGAGTCCCAACAGCAGTTCCAACACCTTATCACTGCTACACCTGGCTATCAGCGGAGCCTTGTCTGGCAGCGAAACAGTTCATTCAGCCTCATTTACTGCCTTAAAAAAAAAAAAGCTGATATGGCTGACTTGCTTAAACAAATGTGGTTTCTTAAACAAATGTGATTACATTTCTAAAAAAACTGGTTATAGTCTACATGTGCACCACCAAGTCAGAACAGTAGGTGAAATTAAGAGGTGAAAATAGACCAAATTATTAGGGTGAGGCACATGGGCTACTAACAGCTTACTACACAACATTCACTTAGTATTACTTTCTTAGCTACAGTATAAATATTTTTCTGGCATTCCACATAATTTATGAAGCAGCTGCATAAGACATCTTTGGACTCACGTTGTTGTGATGTGATTGAACAGGAAAGAGGCGCGGTGGTCCTTCGTGGACACATTTTGTCATCAAAGAGAAAGAGGCTGGATTTACAATTCCGAGTTGAATGACCGTTCCAAAACTTATTTTCCCAGTTTGAGCTGTTTATTCCCGACTTCCCAGTTGCAATGCTTGCAGTTAGCCACTGTCACCGATTCCTTACAAACCACTCATTGTTGAATTTGCGATCTCAAAATTGTTGTGTAATGTTTATGTCCAATGGCTGATAAGTTTTATCTATATTTTCTCTTCATTATTTCTCTTCATATGACAAAGATTAAAAATGATTAGCCAGTAGACTTGATTCATGATGATGACTGCTAGCTAAGATTGTGAAATTATCAGTCCAATCAAAGCTACTGTACATACAGTATAACGTGATTTCACGTCATTTCTGTGGCCAATGACCTTGAGCCTTCTTGGAAAGACACTTGTAGTATAACTCTATGGCAAGACCCAAAGTTGGATGTCTACGCTCACCAAGGACTTAAACTTGACGATTGGGTAAGGTCACCATGAGGGACAGAACACTGAGCCAATCACGGCGCAATGCTCCTATTTTCTGCTGGCCCGCCCCACCACCACAGAAAACACTGAGCTAGGCGGAAACACCTACATTTTGGAGCTGCCTTACTCAAGAAAACAAAAAAGAGACCATGTTTGTATATGGCTTCATCAATTATATATATATATTTTTATTTTTTATTTTTTTTACATAGTTTGCAAACTGATATGTGACACGTATTAATGCCAAAACAAACGTGCAAAACATGCAAGCCCCCAGAAAATATTGGTATATATGCCCTGAATGACGGGTCGCCACTGGTTAGGACGATTGTACTCTCCCTGTTTTGACAGCAGCGTCTCGTGCTTGTGTAAGCTATTCTCAGTGGCTATCCTCAGCTGTTGTTCCTCCTACAGTAGAGTAGCCTGATCTGTGCTTTGGCCAACCATTCAGCGTGTTAAGCTCTGGCTGCACCCTAAGCCTGGTCAACCAATACAATTAGCCTGATGTGTGGATGGAGTCTAACGACAGAGAGGTAGAGATGGATAAGGAAAATAACCATGACTTTATTGAATAAGTATTTTGATTTGACAGATACCCAGCTGTTTACAATACAGATATTAATATAAAAGGGGAATCCTGATGTGTTCTTCGGCAGATTACTTTTTTTTGTTGTTGATAAGAAAATGTAGTAGAACATATTAGTTTATATATTGGCTGAGGTCAGTCATCTTACAAAGACATTTCTTAACTCTTTTCAAAAGAGAAACAGAAAATTCAAAGGAGCAATACAAACAATACCCGTGCCCCCCCTAAACAAACCGTCGTCCTTTTAAAGTAGGTGCGACATAAAGAACACCTCTGACCTCTCACCTCTGGCTGAGTGGGCCCAATGGCCCTCACCAAGGGCAGTCTAGAGTTGATGTGGAGCTATGAGGGGGGAATGGCCCTCTGACCTCAGTGCTGAGTGACTACAATCCCTGGAGGTATTACCCAACTCATGTTCTGCAGACTGAGTGGAAAAGATACGCAAACCCCTGAAAATCCTCTCCCTAATCTTCCCTTCCTGCAACCCGGTGCAGAGTAGGTCTACCTCATAGCCCCTGGGGAGGAAGTGTCAGAAGATGATGCCGTAGCTGGAGACTAGAATAGAAGAAGCCTGCCTGGGTGATGGCACTCTGTTCACTCCTGAAGATGTACAGTAGTTGGGGATGAAACCCACCCACCCACAAGCTACATTAGCATAATAAAGATGATATAGCCCAGGGCTGTCCAACCCTGTTCCTGGAAAGCTACCCTCCTGGAGGTGTACTCTCTAACCCTGTTCCTGGAGAGCTATCCTCCTGGCGATTCAAAGATCAGCTAGAGGGTGAAAATGACCCCCTCCCCTGGACAGCAGGAGCTCCTCTTTCGATGGATCGAAGGCGAGAAAGGCCAGAAATGTGCGAAGGCCTTGATTAGAAAACAGGAGACACAGTGTGAAGCCCAAGCCCTACGTGGTTTGGCGAGCCCAACAGAGTTGGAGGCCCAGTTTGCCTAGACTCTTAGAAAAAAAAGATGCTATCTAGAACCTAAAAGGGTTCTTCTGCTGCCCCCATAGGATAACCCTTTGAATAACCTTTTTTTGCTCCGGTAGAACCCTTTAGGTTCCAGATAGAACTCTTTTGAGTTCCATGTAGAACCCTTTCCACAGAGGGCTTTTAGATAGAACCAAAAAAGGTTCAACCTTTAACCAAAAAGGGTCAGCCGAAGGACCCTTTTGGAACCCTTTTCTCTAAGAGTGTATGAAACAAATCACACACGCAAAGCGTGCTGCTATAGCCCAGCTGCCATGACACAGGGCAGGACCGAGTTTGGGAAACCCTGCCTTAAGGGACCAAGTGCCATTTGGACACATGCAGTCAGCTGATCTATGACAGGCAGGGAAACAAAGTCAGAGATTATATTTGCCACCATTGGGAAACATTTTCATATTCAGGTATGAAGTGCATGAATGAGACATAAGGTAGAAGACAACGTGAAGGCAATAATTCAACAGGTTTAATACCTTGGAAAAATAGAGTACAAATACATTGACTAATGAAGAAACGTATTGACTCCAGACTTACCTCTGCTGTCAGCAAAAGTCCCCTAAACTGGGGAACATTGGAGTGGGGGATAGATAGAAAATCCTTCAATGCTTTGCAGCAATAACAACCATGGCAAAATGTGCATAGAGCCATGGCCGTGGGAAGATGTTTAGGGGTGGGGGTTCTGCGAATGTTGTTGTCTCTGTGCGGCTGACGACAATTTTGTCCACTCATACAAGAGTAATGAAGGTTCCGTGCACTGATTTTATTGATAAGAAAAAAAAAGAAGAAAAAAAAATATATTTTAAAATTCTGAGTTATCAGGCTCAGCACCCCTACTTCCCCGGCTATGCATAGAGCGATTTTTATTTTTTTTTAAGTGTAATTCCTTTTAATGTTATTTTTTCTCCATATTTTTCACACATTATCAGATCATAAAGAATAATGGGCTAATGTTGCACAATCCAGTTGTGTGATGAATTTGATGAATTTGTGTAGATTGTTGACAAAAATGTACAATAAAATCAATTTTAATCCCAATTTGTTACACAACAAAATGTGAAGAAATCCAAGGGGTTTGAATACTTTTGCAAAGTGCTGTATGTGACCAGAGGCGTCATGCTCATGTGGCCCCTTAGATTTGTCCTGTTCTTGTTGCTTTGTAATACTATTATAGTTCTTCAGTAAATGTTGATCAAGGTTGTCATCTAAAGGCTGTATGAACCTCTACAGGTGTATTCTGAAAGTGTACACATAGCTCCCCCTGGTGGCCTAGTTTCACTGTTAGCTGGTTTGTTTTAATGTGTTTAATGTGCTCCGAGCTCCAACATGCAGGACTATTGAAATAAAATAATTAAAATGGTAATAAAAACTATAGAAATAGCACTATATACATCATAACAACTATGGCAGTGATGAATAAATACATGTCCATTGGGGTGGAGGCAGAGTAAAGACTGGTGACGGGGTGGGGGGAATGACCATAACGGAGCAGAAGCTATTCAGCAGCCTTATGGTCTGAGGGTAGAAACTATTGGCCAGTCTTTCAGTTTTCACCATGATGCTCATGTACTGCCTGCATCTGAGTGATTGAAGCTGGGAGAACAGGGCATGGCTTGGGTGGCTGGGGTCCCCGATTATCTTCTTGGCCCTCCTGCGACACTGTGAGGGCCCTCTGGGACAGGCTAACATTTCTTCCGCATCCTGAGGTTGAAGAGTCACTGTCGTGCCTTCTTCACTACGGTGTCTGTGTGGTTAGACCATTTCAGCTTCTCTGAGATATGTATGCCGAGGAATTTGAAGTTATTGACCGTCTCCATGGCGGCCCTGTTGATGAGGATGGGGCGTGTCCAGCCTGGTTCTTGCTGAGGTACACAATCAGCTCCTTCGTTTTGATGATGGTGAGGGAGAAGTTGTTTACCTGGCACCCCGCCCTCAGAGTGTCTACCTCTTCCCTGTAGGTCGCCTCGTCGTTGTTGGTGATCAGGCCTACTACTGTCGTGTCATCAGCGAAACTTGATGATGGAGTTGGAACTGTGTGAGGGCCAGTGTGGAGGAGGTAATGTTGCCTACCTTCACCACCAGGGGGCGGTCCACCAGGAAGTCCAGGACCAGTAGAGGACAATATGTTATTGAAGGCCGAGCTGTAGTCCATAAACAGTGCCTGAAGGTATAACAGCAGGTTTGGAATGCCAAGCCCACCTTGATCCACTGGCCTTTGTAACTTGCGCAAGTTAAGCCTAGGGTGTTTGTAATTCCAAAGAAATCTATTACCGAGCCTATCCAACTGTTTAAAATATTTCAGGGGAGTTTTAATTGGTAGTGCCTGCAGAATATAGTTGAACTTCAGTGCACAGGTCAGAGGTCATCTTTAGTATATTGGCCTTGGTGTAGAAGCACACTCTGGTAAGTCCATGCTGCGTTCAAACAAAAAACAGTCCAAAACGAATGTTCCAAATAGTCCATGATTGCGAAGAGAAGCAGGCTAGCCCACTATGCAAAGCACCAGGCCATAACAAGCTGCTATCTCAAGGTCCAGAGTCCAAACAAGTTTTCTCTCGTAAAAGTTAAAGTCAAACTCAGAGGGTGCGGATCAAGGCAAGCGCCTTCTTAGGATCATCAAACTCATGATGTCCTCCCTGTCATCTGCCTGGTTAACAGGACCATTAAGGAAGTCTCTCTCCATAATCTGCTCTTCTGTTGCTTTCTCTGTGTCTTGGCTGGCGTGTCTCTTTGCGATCTAAAATGGTCAAGGGAATACTGGGGTAGCTTAACTATTAAGTTATAGCCTGTAGCCTAACTAAAAAATATCTCGCTTTATAATGTCCACTTACACACATAGGATGCTGTATATAGTATTTTAATGAAAGCGATGGAGACCCGCAAGGGATAGTTGATTGGTTAAGATCATTGTCTCTTTGCTGACCCAGTCAATTAGTAAACAGAACCAAGATGTTTTATGGAAGGTTTAATAAAACCTACTTGTTATTCAGAAGAAGCGGGACTAGCAATCACATTCTGCGCGATGCGGAAACAGATGTAAACCGCATGTGGAATAGAGTGCCATTATAAATCCCACAGAACAAAGACAATGCCGTTGGCATGGTGCCGGAGCAGATAGGGTCAAAGTAGTGGAATGGTTTAGTGGGTTTTTAATGAGTGCAGGTGGCAGCTGCAGAGAGGTACCTGGGTGTACGAGAGTTTACTGGAGAAGAGGTAATTGAGTGGGGATTTATATTTATATTAAATAGTGGTATTATATTTTTTTTTTAGGAACAGGAATAATGAAGAGAATTTAATGTAGGAAGGCCGTGACTGGCCTCACACTTTAGTACATTAGGTGGCGGTGTATGAATCTTTAAGTTCCGCCAACCAAAGGATCAGGGTTGGTGTTGATCTTTGATTCTCTAATAATGACAGGAAAACTTTCATGAACAAATACTGTGCTGCCCTAATAGGCCAAACTCCTCTCTTACACATGGGTACAGTAGGCTATATACCAATAATCTCTTGAATAACATAACAATTTAATGCAAATGCAATTTACATTATGAAAAAGAGAAATGCACAGTATTGCCTATAGATACCAATTAACAAAAAAAAGAACATCATAAAACAGTTAGAAATAATGTGACTTACCTGAAATCTGAAATCAGTGGAGTGTACTAGAAAAACATGCTATCAGTAACCTTAAAGGGTTCTTCGGATGTAGGTAGAATCCTTTTGAGTTCCATGTAGAACTTTTTCCACAGAGGGATCTACATGGAACCCAAAACCAAAAACTACCTTGAACCAAAAAGGGTTCTCCTATGGGGACAGCCGAAGAACCCTTTGGGTACTCTTTTTCTAAGAGTGTATTGGAGAATGGAAGAGAGACTTTCTATGTAATACTATTCTTCAGCGCTACATGTGGAGGGAGAGAGACCACCAACGTTTTGCTGGGGCAAAGAATATTGGCTAGCTTGCTAATGGCGCTGGGACCGGATTGCCTTTGGCAATGGAGAGGCAAGTTAGCAGAAGCACGGGATCGGGACCAGCAAAGTCAAGGATCGTGACATTGAATAGGGTGGGAAGTTGCAGCTGGAGGAAAGCAGACATTGAAGTACAGCAAAGGGAAGTAATTTAAGCTGTCACTATTGGACTTAGACTTAAGGTCATTCATAGAACGGGATAGTGGCAGTGTGAACGGACAGTGACGTGCGTAAGTTTGCAAAAAATTACAATTAGCCACAATAGCAGACAGTGATGTTTAAGCAAATACAGCTGGCTGGGTTTTCCATGCATCAGCAAGATAGAACAGCTGGTGTCAATAACAGCTGGTGCACAAAATCTAATATTAATGAAGTCTCAAGGTTTTGCTCGCCTGAGGTAGAGTACCTATGATAAGCTGTAGACCACACTATCCACCAAGAAAGGTTTTCATTTATTTTTTTCGAAAACACAAACCGATGCTGGCACTAAGACCACACTCAACAAGATGTATTTTTAACCTTTATTTTACTAGGCAAGTCAGTTAAGAACAAATTCTTATTTTCAATGACGGCCTAGGAACAGTGGGTTAACTGCCTTGTTCAGGGGCAGAACGACAGATTTCTACCTTGTCAGCTCGGGGATTCGATCCAGCAACCTTTCGGTTACGGGCCCAACACTCTAACCACTCAGCCACCTGCCGCCCCAAGGACACAAGCAAACAAGAAAATGCTCATCCAGAGGTGGCGCTACTAGTGGCCGGGGACTTTAATGCAGGGAAGCTTGAATCCGTTTTACCTCATTTCTACCAGCATGTTACATGTGCAAAAAACTCTAAACCACCTTCACTCCACACACATAGACGCGTACAAAGCTCTCCCTTGCCCTCCATATGGCAAATCTGACCATAACTCTATCCTCCTGATTCCTGCTTACAAGCAAAAAATAAAGCAGGAAGTACCAGTGACTCCCTCAATAAAGAAGTAGTCAGATGACACAGATGCTAAGCTACAGGACCGTTTTGCTAGCAAAGACTGGAATATGTTCTGGGATTTTTCTGATGGCATTGAGGAGTACACCACATCAGTCACTGGCTTCATCAATAAGTGCATCGATGATGTCGTCCCCACAGTGACCGTACGTACATACCCCAACCAGAAGCCATGGATTACAGGCAACATCTGCACTGACGTAAAGGGTAGAGCTGCCAACTTCAAGGAGCAGGACTATAACCCAGACGCTTATAAGAAATCCTGCTATGCCCTCGGACTAACCATCAAATAGGCAAAGCGTCATTACAGGACTAAGTTTGAATCCTACTACACCGGCTCCGACGCTCGTCGGATGTGGCAGGGCTTGCAAACTATTATGGACTACAAAGGGAAGCATAGTCGCAAGCTGCCCAGTGACACAAGCCTACCAGACGAGCTAAATGACTTCTATGCACACTTCGAGGCAAGCAACATTGAAGCATGCATGAGAGCACCAGCTGTCCCGGACGACTGTGTGATCACTCTCTCCGTAGCTAATGTGAGTAAGACCTTTAAACAGGTCAACATTCACAAGGCCGCAGGGCCAGATGGATTACCAGGACGTGTACTCCGAGCATGCACTGACCAACTGGCAAGTGTCTTCACTGACATTTTCAACCTGTCCCTGACCGAGTCTATAATACAAACATGTTTCAAGCAGACCACCATAGTCCCTGTGCCCAAGAACACCAAGGTAACCTGCCTAAATGACTACCGACCTGTAGCACTCACGTCTGTACCGCCCCAACAGATCCACAGATGACGCAATCTCTATTGCACTCCACACTGCCTTTTTCATTGACTACAGCTCAGCTTTCAACACCATAGTGCCCTCAAAGCTCATCACTAAGCTAAGGACCCTGGGACTAAACACCTCCTCTGCAACTGGATCATGGACTTCCTGACGGGCCGCCCCCAGGTGGTAAGGGTAGCTAGCAACACATATGCCAAGCTGATCCTCAACACAGGTACCCCTCAGGGGTGCATGCTCAGTCCCCTCCTGTACCCATGACTGCATGGCCAAGCACAACTCCAACACCATCATTAAGTTTGCCGACGACACAACACCGACAATGATGAGAGGGAGGAGGTCAGAGACCTGGCCCTGTGGTTCCAGGAGAACAACCTCTCCCTCAACGTGATCAAGAGAAAGGAGATGATTGTGGACTACAGGAAAAATAGGGCTGAGCACGCCCCCATTCTCATCAACGGGGCTGTAGTGGAGCAGGTTGAGAGCTTCAAGTTCCTTGGTGTCCACATCACCAACAAACTGTCATGGTCCAAACACACCAAGGCAGTCGTGAAGTGGGCACAACAACACCTATTTCCCCTCAGGACACTGAAAAGATTTGGCATGGGTCCTCAGATCCTCAAAAAAGTTCTACAGCTGCACCATCGAGAGCATCCTGACTGTTTGCATCAGCTTCTGGTATGGCAACTGCTCGGCCTCCGACCGCAAGGCACTACAGAGGGTAGTGCGTACGGCCCAGTACATCACTGGGGCCAAGCTTCCTGCTATCCAGGACCTCTATACCAGGTGGTGTCAGAGGAATGTCCTAAAAATTGCCAAAGACTCCAGCCACCCTAGTCATAGACTGTTCTCTCTGCTACCGCACGGCAAGCGGTACCGGAGCACCAAGTCTAGGAGCAAAAGGCTTCTTAACAGCTTCTACCCCCCAAGCCACAAGACTCCTACCCCCACCCCATTTTTACGCATTATTATACGTAACATTATTCTCTCATGGGAGAAAGGAGTTCCTTGAAGGGAGCTGAAAGGACATTGTCATTGAAGAAGTTTTAGGGATTGAGTCGCTGGTTTATTTAGTTAAACAGGACTGTGTTTTAGGTTATCTGATAATCAAAGGTTGATTATCTACAAGGTCTTGGGTTGGATGACTGTTTGGATATTTCAACAACCAGTGTCAAACTATTTTGGTATTGGTTATAGAGGGTTACTGATTGTGAGAAATACTGTGTTACACATTGTTGAATACTATATGTGGTTTTGAGAAACGAGTGTTTAATGCTGATGGTTTGAGAAATCAATCTATTATGGAATATAATTTTCAATGAGTGTTATTAGTCTGAAGCTATATCACAGTGAAAGAGTGTATACATTGACTACTGAGGCAGCATACTGTTGCCTTTGTTTTTGGTGTTTTGACTGTCAAGACGCTCGACTCTATACCACTGCTCCTAGTGGATGAACATTGTTCATCTGAAACATTCTAGAATTCTAAAGAGAGAATAGAAGAGACTGATACACTTCATGTGAATGAATGGAATTAAACCAAACAATTCTAAACATTTATCTGGACTCACCATGCGGATTGATTAATAGAGACCACATGTAATAGGCCTACATGTTTCTCCTTTGCATTGTGTTTTGTTGCAGTTTTTACTTTTTTCTATTGTCAAGCTTTAAAAACCACTCATTTATACTGTCTTGTGTGTCCTATTTTCCTTTAGTAGTAATTTATAACCTCGCGTGAATCCTTTATCGTATAACCTTTTGACAACCAAGAGTACATTTTCTGTAGGCTACAGCAATGACACGTTGGAACCGTAACTGGGAGGAGGGATGTGTATGTGTGTGTGTGGCAACGAGCTGCCATTTGCGGGCGGTATAGAAGCGGGACAAAATGAATTGACAAACCCAAATCATTGAACAGGCCGAATAGAAATGTGTCAAGAGCCGGATTCAGACCGCAGGCCTTGTGCTTGACATCATCCTCTTCCCTTCCAGTTGCCCCTGGCTGCTGCTGCTCTCAGTGCTCCTCCTTGTCTCATCTGCAAGGTAGCAAGGTGCAACGTAATTAGTTAAAGGGTTAATGCACTACCTGATTTGGCCTCGTTTTAGATTTGGTTTATTAAGAAATGCTAGCGGAAATGACTGAATTCAAGTGTGAGTTGGTTTCGGAGTGTGGTTTGATGTCTGTGTCTCCTGTATGTGTTTGCAGGTGAGAAGATTTAGACAGATTATTTCAACAACCAGCTGCCTGGTGTGCGACCTAAATCTCTGGGGCTAGCTAGGGACCGTCAATAAATTATACAACATAAATGAGACTATAATTTCCGTCGTAGAGCAGATCAACCGTGAGTCTCCCCTTTCATTATTGGTGACATATTAGTTTGTAGCTCCAATGGTTTTGTGAGAAGACCTCTTTGAAGTCAGGACGTCCACGACAGAGAGTTCAGACATCTGCCCTAAAGCATGTGGATGTAATAGAGCCTAACAACCGATGCTGTCATGTTCATAAGAGTATTATTTATTATACACAAATAATACTCAGGGTAAAAGGGATTGAGTTAAAATAAAATAAAACCGTCGACCTTCATAAATAGCTGAATGTTGTTACACATGACCTTTTCCCTATATTAAATTGAAAAAGACAGGAAATGATGTACAGTAGGAACTAAGTGCATGTGTTTTATGCGTTGCAAAAAGGCACATCTGCAAAAGAGTTTTCTAACCTCAAGGGTATTTTAATGGTTGTATAAACGTAAAATAAATAAAAGGATTGAGGATAATTAGGTGACATGAAATGTAATGCTCTGAAAGGATCATCCTCTAGTTGTCAGACAGGTTGTTTTGCATTTCCCAATGAAAAGGCATGATGACGTAGGTGTGCCACGCCTCGTCACTAGTCTGGTTGAAATCTAGTGCATGAATTTACATGGATACCAAACCCTAAAACTAACAAGAGCCCTCTTAATGGTAAGGAATAGTTTATTTTCTTTCTCAAACCTGATTTCACTGTTAATAGTTTAAAACGAATGTAAACATACACCTTTATGCAGTCTAACTTGTCCTCAGGATAATGTTAACTTACTTGAGGACACTTTAGATGCTAGCACTGCTAATAATAGCCTTTAAGGTTTCATATTGTTAATGACTGTCATTATTCTGGGTTTGTCCAGTAAAAACTGATAGAAAGCTTCAGAAAAACTGCATGACTCGCCATAGACTGATTAAGTAAAGTAGAGTAAAGTAGAGTAAATAGGCATTTTAACGTCATAGATTTAGCCGGTGGTAACTTGTGGAATAGACAATGGCTGGGATGCGGTTTTAACCAATCAGCATTCAGGATTAGAACCACCCGTTGTATAATCAGATCATAAAGCAACTCACATGTTAAATATTTGTAACCCCCAGATAGAAACTCATGCTGATGTCATAGTCAATTTCCAAGCTGTTCCCTTTTTTTTATATGTATAATGTCTAATGTTTAGATGTGTTTCTTTCTTACAGGACAAACATGTCATCAACAACTTCCAACCGAACACATTGTCTAACTCTGATAGCTGCTCTTGGGGTTTTGTGTTCAGTGGTATTATTTTTTGTTTACTTTCAACCATCATCTACTGTATGTCGATCTCAATTGGAGGATTTTTCAGTTTTTACAAAGGGAGATGTTTCCTCATCTAACAAAACGCCAGAAAAGCCTCTTGTGTTGCTCTGGTTCTGGCCACTGGGAATAAGATGGAATTTTGAAATCTGCAAAACCCATTTCAACATCGATAGCTGTGTTCTGACAGATGACAGATCCCTTTATGACAAAGCAGACGGAGTGGTTATCTTTCACAAAGGCATCAGCTGGAACTTGAATAACCTGCCTCAGTCTCCTCGTCCACATTTTCAAAAATGGATCTGGTTTCATGTGGAATCACCAACAAATACTGCCAGAATACCAGGTCTGGAAAACCTCTTTAACCTCACTTTGAGCTATAGACGAGATGCTGACATCACAGTGCGAAATGAATTGACAACGGTAAAGACTGAAAATGATAGTGAGTTTGTGCTGCCCAAAAAGGATAAATTGGTTTGTTGGATTGTGAGCAACAACAGTCCTGCAACTGGGACAGGAACCAGAGCAAGGTATTATCAAGAGCTGGTCAAACACATCGAGATACATGTTTATGGTTCTGCTTTTACAGGAAGTCGTCTGAAGTATGAGGAGTATTACTCAACCCTTGCTAGCTGTAAGTTCTACCTTGCATTTGAGAATTCAATGCACAGAGACTACATCACAGAAAAGGTGAACGGACCACTTGTAGCAGGAACCATACCAGTAGTCATGGGGCCACCCAGAGAGAACTATGAACAGTTTATCCCAGCTGGTTCTTTCATTCATGTAAATGACTTTACTAATGCAAAGGCACTGGCTGACTTCCTCCTCCAATTGGACAAGAATGATGAGATGTATGTAAGTTACTTCACGTGGAGGAGGTACCTTAAGGCCAAGCCCCACCTCCTGACAATGCAGGAAGAGTTTATTCAACCTGTTTGTTTAGCCTGTGAATACATTGCAAGAGACAAAGGATATTTTAATGTTGTCCAAAACCTCTATGAATGGTACTTTGGTTGAGGGTTTAGCCATGATGTTGTAAGAACAGAAAATATAATTTTAGCTTAGCTTCGTAAACAGAATCAAATTGATAAAGTGTACTCAGATTTGGGGATATTTTGCTTGAACGTATTTGTGTATCAATTTAAAAGTTTTGGGGTCCATTTAAAAAATGTATTAAACACTTTGGAAGCAGCATACACTGTAAACTCCAATGTGCTGTCATTACTCAAAACTATTAATGAAACCCATTGCCTATAAAACCTTTTACTGCAGTGGGCTAAATCAGCTAGTCACACAGTGATTCTTGGTAGTCTTAAAGAAATCTACTTTGAAACCAAAGTATACACCTCACACACATGGTTATGGGTTTAAAAAAAAGACGACACCTGTACCACGTCAGATATAGAGTTGAAATGTATTACATTTAGATTTTGCATCCCAATATTATGTTTTATATAGTTTGACATAAACACCAGATTTTCATTGGGTGTTTTGAAATAATCTTTATTAATTGTGAAATTATGAACAATATTAATAACATTCCACCCATGAGGTCAAATAGGGTGCTTTTGGTCACTGACTGCAGGAAAGGGCTACTATATCTGAGTACATTTACTTAAAGTGATTTTGTAGCCATTACTCACACCGATGGAGTCACTGTGACCCTGTAGGGCATTGGGTGTTAAACTCATTCCAGGGAGGGCCTATTGTCTGCTGGTTTTGGGGTTTTCCTTTCAATGAAGACCTAGACACCCAGGTGAGGAGAGTTCCTTACTAATTAGTGAACTTAATTAATCAATCAAGTAGAAGGGAGGAGCAAAAACCCAGACACTCTGAACCCCATGGAATTAGTTTGACACTTGAGGTAGGGGGTCCAGATTTGAGATGTATACATTTTTTGACATTTGTACGACATTTTTTTAGTAATGCCCCCACTAAGCCACACCTCCAATTTAATTTCTCAGTGTGTCTTGCCTTTACGAGTGAATTGCAGAGTTACCTACCCATGAATGTATTTATTAGCGACAGAGACATGGTTGTTGAATTTACTAACACAGTGAGTTCCTAGGCAAAAGTTGTCATTATAATTAAACTCTTTATGACAATACATTACTTATGTAACAAGGCCTAATTTTGAGGCCTAGCAAAATTCCGGTAACTTCCAGTAAATTTACAATCATTTTGCAACCCTATCTGCAAGTCACATTATGTGTAACTCCAATTGGAATCCAGACAGAGTTAGGATACCTAAGCCATTTAAACTGGAACAACCATTTCAGTAACGAGTGCAAAAAATGATTGGATTGGTTTAGAAAGATGTTTGTTATTTATCTTTGTGTAGCATAGCATGAATCAATCAAATCACTCAATATTCATGCAAAAACACAGATATTATTTTTTTTCTCCAAAAAAATCTACCTGCAATAGAGCATGCTGGGAAAAAAGTTTGTTATCATAGTTTGTTGTTAGAGCACAGCTTCTCTGTATTCCTGGGTCACATGGTATCAAACCAAGGTGGGTCTAGAAAACAGAAACTAGATATACAGGAAAAACACGCTGGTAGGACTTGATGAGACTAACTGGCAACAGACAAACAGAAAACACTGGTATAAATACACAGGGGATAATGGGGACAAATGGGAGACACCTGGTGGAGACAAGCACAAGACAGTTGAAACAGATCAGGGCGTCACAGATACACCAATGACATAAACCTTAGGGACACATATTATATTTGTTTTTTTTTAAGTTAGCTTTTAGCCATCTTTGTTTTTATTTACCTTTACAATGTATTAAATACTTTTTGTTTACTTTCTAGAAATTCAAAATAAGAGATTGATCATTTTAAAACCCCAATATCGGGCCTCCCGAGTTGAGCAGCGGTCTAAGGCATCACTAAAGACCCAGGTACCGATCCTGGGCTGTGTCACAGGCCTTGAGTAAAGCCTGTGTGTCTATGTACACTGATGACTCAACGTTATACAAATCAGCTACCACAGCAAATTACAGTTGATGTCGGAAGTTTAGCCAAATACATTTAAACTCAGTTTTTCACAATTCCTGATATTCATATTATGTCGATATAGGACTCGTTTTAATGGGGATATAGATAATTTTGTACCTGTTTTCTCCAGCATCTTCAGAAGGTCCTTTGCTGTTGTTCTGGGATTGATTTGCACTTTTCGCACCAAAGTACATTCATCTCTAGGAGATAGAACGCGTCTCCTTCCTGAGCGGTATGACAGCTGCATGGTGTTTATACTTGCGAACTATTGTTTGTACAGATGAACGTGGTACCTTCAGGCGTTTGGAAATTGCTCCCAAGGATGAACCAGATTTGTGGAGGTCTACAATTTCTTTTCTGAGGTCTTGGCTGATTTCTTTTGATTTTTCCATGATGTTGAGCAAAGATGCACTGATTTTGAAGGTAGGCCTTGAAATACATCCACAGGTACACCTCCAATAGGCTAATTGACATCAATCAGAAGCTTCTAAAGCCACAACATAATTTTCTGGAATTTTCCAAGCTGTTTAAAGGCACAGTCATCATAGTGTATGTAAACCTCTGAACCACTGGGATTGTGATATAGTGAATTAAGTGAAATAATCTGTCTGTGAACAATTTTTGGAAGAATTACTTGTCATGCACAAAGTAGATGTCCTAACCGACTTGCCAAAACTGTAGTTTGTTAACATGACATCTGTGGAGTTAATGACTTCAACCTAATTCCAAATTCAACTGTAAATCACTGTAACCCTTGACAGAGCATCAGTCAGTTTTATAATGGGTGGCTAGTAATAAGCTAGTCCTAAGTATATCAAAAACAAAAAACTTTGTATTTGGAACAAATAATTTGCTAAACCATAAACCTCATCTAAATCTTATAATGAATAATGTGACAATTTAGTAAATTGAGGAGACTAAACTGTAACCCTAGATTGTAAACTGACATGGTCAAAACATACTGTGACAACGGTTACTAAGATGGGGAGAGTCTGTCCATGATCAAGCACTGCTCTGCTTTCTTGACATCACAATCAACCAAACAAGTTGTCACGACGCAGTGTGTAGGCAGACCAAGGCGCAGCCAAGTTGAAGGTTAACATTATGTTTATTAGCGAACTTAATGTAAAACCAACAAAGCACGATATATTACTTACAGGTACGTATTGTGCAGGCACAAACACTCTATATTACACATATAACACATAACTTAAGTAGGATCCCCAATCAGAGACAATGCTTAGCAGCTGCCTCTAATTGGGGACCCAACACAAAACACCATAGAAATAAAATACTAGATCTGTCAGGCTCTGACAATGGCTAAATGGAGGAGCCAAAGGCTTCCCTATGGCCAGAGCCTGACACAAGTCCTACAGGCCCAACTGGAATTACTGCCCAGTTACACTGAGTGTACAAAACACACTAATATTGCGCTGCACCCTCTTTTTCCCTCAGAACAGCCTCAATTCGTCGGGGATGGACTGCAAGTTGTCGAAAGCATTCCACAGGGATGCTGGCCCATGTTGACTACAATGCTTCCCACAGTTGTGTCAAGTTGGCTGGATGACCTTTGGGTGGTTGACCATTCTTGATACACAGGGGAAACTGTTGAGCATGAAAAACCTAGAAGCAATGCAATTCTTGACACACTCAAACCGGTGCGCCTGGCAGCTACTACCATACCCCATTCAAAGGCACTTAAATATTGTGTCTTGCCCATTCACCCTCTGAATGGCACACATACACAATCCATGTCTCAATTGTCTCAAGGCTTAAAATTCCATCCTTGTCTCCTCCCCTTCATCTATAATGGCTGAATTGGATTTGACAAGTGACATAAATAAAGGATCATAGTGTTCAGCTGGTCAGTCTATGTCATGGAAAGAGCAAGTTTTTCCTAATGTATCGTACACTCAGTGTATATGTATATGCTGCAAAGAAGCACATAGGCATTGCTTAATTTGAACTGGATCCTGCCGGAACAGTATCCGACACCTCTTTGTGTGTGTGTGTGTGTGCACCCATTTAATTAAATTTTCCTAGCCCAAGCTCACTTCACAACTTTGCCGGTGTCGTAAAGGACCCAAACTAACTATATCACTATTTCTGCTCTTTGTGCTATTGTAAATTGGTGGTGTTGTATTGTCTTTTATTGTATGCATTTGTTGTTTGTCTGCCACAAGGTAGCATGTTTTTTTTCTGTCTTGTACTATATTTAAATTAAATATATGAGAGTTCAGCAAAGGACCATGGACAGAAATACTTTTCCAATCAGAAGTAGTTTTTCCAGTCGGACACACTACAACAGATAGTCCCAAGAAAAATATAAAGCAAGTTTGTTCTGAAGTCCATCGTGTTCGTGAGCCTCAGCTTTCCACAGAGAGGTCATATTAGTGTTTAGTCCAAACTGTTCAGACGCTACAGACAGACGTTGGAAGAAGGGCGACGCACAATTGGCCCAGCGTCATCCAGGTTTAGCCTGGGTATGCCGTCATTGTAAATAAGAATTTGTTCTTAGCTGACTTGCCTAGTTAAATAAAGGTGAAATATTTATTTATATTTCTTTATTAAATAGCTCCTTGGTCATTTGACCTACTGACCTCAAACAAGGTTCATAATGTACATTCAGTGGATCTACACATTGCACACCATTTAGTTTGTCCATTTTCATCACACATGGTTTTACATGAATAGTTCCCTGGTCATGTGACCTACCACCCTAAAATCATGCTTTAGATTGTCCACTCACTGTGCCTTCATATCGCACACTCTGTTGTTTGTCTACTTTCATCTCACGCTATTAGACTTAAGTCTGTAAGCCCGAGACCCAGCAGGTGTGTACATTGCTGCACAGTGGACACCCACACTCAGAAGTCATTTGGGGAAACAGAGTAGAGAACAGTGATTACTATTATCTGGCTGACCCCATTGTACCCTCAAACCCTTCCAGGACATTACAATCTCACGACGCAGGTTATTCAATGGTTCCTAGACTCCACTCTAACAGTCATCAAGCTTCAATAAATTCAGAGTTAATGTTATAATTTAAGTCTTATGGTCGGCATAAAATGTTTTCTCCACTTTCTTGCTTTTATAGTCAACGAACAAAGCAACACAGGTTCTTCTATTATGAATATTCTTTTACAATATGCCTGAACCAGATGCTTTTATCCAGTTGGACAAATACAAAATGAGGTGTTATTATATGGAACCCGTACTCTCACAAAGAGAGCAATACAGCTGAAAAGCAGCACAGAAAGAAAAGGAAAACATATACAACACTATATATACATATGTTTATTTGTATTTTTATTATTATTATCATTATTATTATTTATCTGTATTTTATCAGGGAGTCATACTGAGACCAAGGTCTATTTTACAGATATACATAAATTACAGAAAATACACACATCAACATATAAATACAAAATGCAAGAAGAAAGAAAAACAAGGTCATTAAAAAAAAAAACACATTCATCAGTAATAAGATCCTCATTCAGATTTCTGAATTGACCTAGAGGCACCAGAACATCACATTCATCAGTAATAAGGTCCTCAATCAGCTTTCTGAATTGACCTAGAGGCACCAGAACATCACATTCATCAGTAATAAGATCTTGACCAAGAGTCACCAGAACATCACATTCATCAGTAATAAGGTTCTCATTCAGCTTTCTGAACTGACGTAGACGCACCAGAACATCACATTCATCAGTAATAAGGTTCTCATTCAGCTTTCTGAATTGACCTAGAGGCACCAGAACATCACATTTAAGAAGATTGTTCCACAGATAAGGTGCAAGAAACTAAAAGCTGATTTACCTAACTCAGTAGAGACCAAATTTATTTCCAGAGTTAGCCATCCCTGAGACCGGGTGTGGTAACTCGGTTTAGTAAAGATGTTAGGTAAAGTGGGACTTTTTGTAAACATTCTTTATAAATGAAAACATAACAATATATCAACCTAGGTGACATCAAAGAGGGCCAGCGATGAGTGCTAAAATTGTAGCCCATAATATAGCACAGTGCTCTATGATCAATAGCTATGTAGAACCAGGAGAAATCTAAAAACAACTAGATAAAGGAAAAGATTAATGGAACCTGTCCGGGAAGTATTGGGGCCACTAGGGCCGTCATGAATACAGGACACCCTAATACTAGGGAAGCTAAGATGGTGACAATAGGCATTTACAACATTATCCTTATATCAGTAAGTGCTAATGGCTGTAGGGTTCATTAAGTATGGATCCAGAAGAATTCTCTCTGGCAGAGTTTTTCCCCGTTTCTGCCCTCGCTGCTCATTGGCTGTGGATAAAGAGGAAGTACCACAATCTGCTTTGCCACTCCTGAAAATTTCAACTGAAGTGTATTGAAATGCTGCTGTCAGATGGTTCTTTCTTTTCAAACATACACAACAGCTGTATATTTTGAAGATAATTTGATACAGCTTCTCACTGTTTCAAGTTTATTTGCTTGAACAGATGAGTATGTGACAAAGGAACGACTCACACGGGTTAACATTTCTGACTGGGTGTCTGTAACAAAAACAAGAACAACCTGTTGACGGGTGAGTCTTGATCTTTTTCTCTTTAATTATAGACTCCACTAAACTACAGACGTCACTTATCTAAGACTATGGTATGCTAAGCGAACATAGTTTTTTAGTTTCATAAATTTGTAAATATGAAGGGCTTAGAGTCACATTGTCAGAGTGAGTTCAGTTTTGAACACATGCTGTATTTACTGTATTGGCTAATCCTTAGGTCAAGTCTGAATAAGTGTTTTAACACATGAAAAATAAATTTGGAACAATTTTCTAAGAGATTGCAGCACAAAGCAGAACAGCAGGTTGGAACTGTATTAGTAAAGGGTAGAGGTTTGAGGTTACTTGTTGAAAATACACCTCACCTACCATTGTAAAATCTCCATAAAATGGTGTTGTACTGAGACACAATCCTGAGGTGGGTGTGTAGGGCGTGAAAGAGAGAGATGTCTTTGTTGTCTTTCAGCTACAGGGTGAAAGCAAATTAACAAATATAAGTGTATTTTATGGATAAAAGCAGACTTGTCCCTCTTGAATAAGTTAACCAAAACCTCTTGTCAAGTTGCTTGGCCTTATGTCATCCGGCTCTCCTTTGTTGTAACAGGATTTGGGTTACAGTTCCTGGCTGACAGTTTTTGCATTTGTTTTCTTGCAGGACCACCAAAATGGTTTCTGGAGTTTTACGCCTTGTCCTGTTCTCAATCCTTGGTGTAGGAGGATGTTTGACGCTGTTTCTAATGTACTATCAATCAGCTCCATCTCAGATCTGCTCCCCCCAGCCTGTTTTGCCACATCATTACTCAAAGTCACCTGAAAATAGCTCCTTGTCTAAGAAGCAGCCAGAACCAGACAAGCCCATCATGCTGTTGTGGTTCTGGCCTGAAAAACGCAGTTTTGATTTTAACGATTGCGCCACTTTCTTCAACATTGATGGCTGTCATTTGACAGATGACAGGTCTCTGTACAACAAGGCAGACGGGGTGCTCATCTTTCACAAATCCATCTCACATGATTTATCCAACTTGCCTCCATCACCTCGACCACCATTCCAGAAGTGGATCTGGTACCATGTGGAATCACCTACAAACACAATTAGGATACCTGGTCTAGAGAAGCTTTTCAACTTGACCTTGAGTTATAGGGAAGATGCAGACATCCCTGTGCGTTGGCGCTTAACTGCAAGGAAAGGCCAGGGTGAGGACTTTGTGCTGCCCAAGAAGGATAAATTAGTTTGCTGGATTATGAGCAACAGTGAACCTGAAAATGGAACAGGGGTAAGGTATAACTATTACAGAGAACTTGTCAAACATATTAAGGTGGATCTCTTTGGAAAAGCCTTTGGAAGATTCTTGAGATATGAGGACTACTACTCAACACTCTCCAGCTGTAAGTTCTACCTCTCCTTTGAGAATTCAGTCCACAGAGACTACATCACTGAGAAGCTTAACGGACCACTTGCAGCAGGAACTGTGCCGGTAGTATTGGGCCCACCGAGACAGAACTATGAGGACTTTGTCCCAGGAGATTCCTTCATCCATGTTAATGACTTTCCCAATGCAAAAGCCCTGGCTGAATTCCTCCTGAAGTTGGAAAAGGATGAGGAGGCATATCTGCGCTACTTTCAGTGGCGTAGAAACCTTTTTGCTCAGCAACATCTAATTCAATTGAGTCAAGAGTTCATCCAAGGTATTTGTTATGCCTGTGACCATCTTAGCAAACATAAGGAGTACAGGGTTGTTCACAATCTTTACAAGTGGTATTTCGCTTAATGAGTCTCTTCTGATTAGCTATTACCATCAAATTCATTTAGGTAGGCCACATTTGGACGTTTCAATTTAAAAAAGACTGTCACATCACAATAGAAATGGAAACATTGGGATTTTAGAGACACAAATGATTAATGGTCTGTTACTGGTCTCTCACCATCATCAGTATCATTATCTACATTATTCAAATTCACCAAATTAACAGAGGGAGAGAGAACAGAGGGAGAGAGAACAGAGAGAACAGAGGGAGAGAGAACAGAGGGAACAGAGGGAGAGAGAACAGAGGGAACAGAGGGAGAGAGAATAGAGGGAGAGAGAACAGAGAGAACAGAGGGAGAGAGAACAGAGAGAACAGAGGGAGAGAGAATAGAGGGAGAGAGAACAGAGGGAGAGAGAACAGAGAGAACAGAGGGAGAGAGAACAGAGAGAACAGAGGGAGAGAGAACAGAGAGAACAGAGAACAGAGAGAACAGAGGGAGAGAGAATAGAGGGAGAGAGAATAGAGGGAGAGAGAACAGAGAGAACAGAGGGAGAGAGAACAGAGAGAACAGAGGGAGAGAGAACAGAGAGAACAGAGGGAGAGAGAACAGAGAGAACAGAGGGAGAGAGAACAGAGAGAACAGAGGGAGTGAGAAAAGAGGGAGAGAGAACAGAGAGAACAGAGGGAGAGAGAACAGAGAGAACAGAGGGAGAGAGAACAGAGGGAGAGAGAGTAGAGAGAACAGAGAACAGAGAGAACAGAGGGAGAGAGAACAGAGGGAGTGAGAAAAGAGGGAGAGAGAATAGAGAGAACAGAGGGAGAGAGAACAGAGGGAGATAGAACAGAGAGAACATAGAGAACAGAGGGAGTGAGAACAGAGGGAGAGAGAACAGAGAGAACAGAGGGAGAGAGAATAGAGGGAGAGAGAACATGTATGTGTAAAGAGACAATACAATATCATATATCAACAATATCAACTTTTCTCTGAAGTTATGTGTTTGTCATATCATTCCTTAAACAAAATTGTTAGAGATGGGTGTGATTGGCTAATTTCTTCCTCTTCTCTGCAACTGCATATGTGTGTAAGGTTTGAGCGAGCGGCAGAGAACGCGCAAGAGAGAAATGGGAGAAAGGAGGTGTCTGTTGAATCGGGAAACAAGGGTTTTGCACCAAATATCAACATTTAAAAGAGATATATCTTCTGCTTGTATAGTTGCATCTGTGCCACAGACTTAGTCTGGCTTTAATTGTCTACAAATTAACAATAGATATATTGGATTCACGTCTCCATCTCAACCAAAAATTGAAGTACAGGAATAAATCAAATAAAAATGTATTTAAAATTTGATTTGATTTAGTCCTATTCTTTAACTTGATTTTCTCCATCAACTGTTTATATTTGGTTGCATTGACAACCAATCACAATTCCATATCATTTTTGAAAAACAATAAATAGCCTATTAACAAGTTAACAAAATATATGTTGGATTAACGTCTCCAAGTTAATCAAAAATACAAGTTAAAGAATGGGATTAAGTCAGTGGCTCAGGTGGAACTATCCAAGCAGTAGATACTGAACATCTCCTTTAAATGTTGATATTTGATTGCGTTGTCAACTAAACAAAATGTAATATTACTTCTGTAATACAGGAAATAGCCTTAACTTTAGGCTATTTCCTATTAGGCTATCTTACAATATAATGTAACATTCAACCTTAAAATGAGTAAGACATCCTTGGGCACATTGAGGTTACTGGATCTATACATTATAGAGTAATAATGCATAAATCTGTTGTATAGATGAACAAAATATATTGTTTTTCCATTGGAATTTGGTTGTGCTTTTAGACGGTTGAAAGCATAGTGATGACATTAGAAATTCAGCTAACTTTTGGCTGTCTTTTTGAGTGGGTGAATATAGCTTGTAATCTCATTGATCAACATCCCTCTCAACCAGATATTACCCAATTATTATTATGGT
The DNA here is from genome assembly GCA_023634145.1 of Thymallus thymallus. Classification (NCBI taxonomy): domain Eukaryota; kingdom Metazoa; phylum Chordata; class Actinopteri; order Salmoniformes; family Salmonidae; genus Thymallus; species Thymallus thymallus. The sequence continues at coordinate 7,164,897 of CM042412.1, read as the reverse complement.
TTTGTTTGTTATTCCTGCTCTTCACAGTTCAATGAAAATGCCAAATCTTACAAATAACTTTCCTGACCTTGTTCTACATTCAAAAAAAGACTTTCTGGTTTATATTATATTGTATGCTAATTAGTAAAATCGACTGTATATTGATATAAGTAGATTTTTTTTTCTCGATATACCTAAAACATGCTCCCGAGTGGCGCAGCGGTCTAAGGCACTGCACCTCAGTGCTGGGGGCGTCACTACAGACACCCTGGTTTGAATACAGGCTGTATCACAATCGGCCGTGATCGGGAGTCCCATAGGGCGGCGCACAATTGGCCCAGCGCCGTCCGGGTTAAGGGAGGCCGGGGTAGGCCGTCATCATAAATACGATTTTTTTCTTAGCTGACTTGCCTAGTTAAATGGAGGTTAAATAATATATATATATATATTTTTGAAACATGGCTGTATATCATGTTGTAAAAAAATGTGCAACTGTGTGAATGTTACGTTATGGCTCCTTAAAGTCGATACAGCTGCTTGTTGATTGACCACCCTCTCTCTATGTGGAGGGTACAATATGCAGCCTCAGCGTATGTCGTGTGGAGAGGGATTGTATTTTATTAGGATCCCCATTGGCTGTTGCGAAAGTAGCAGCTACTCTTCCTGGGGTCCACACAAAACATGACATAATACAGAACATTAATAGACAAGAACAGCTCAAGAACAGAACTACGTACATTTAAAAACGGCACTCATAGCCTACATATCAATACACACACACAAATGTGGAGAGACGTTGTGCGGTGAGGTTGTTGCTTAACCTGTTTTATTAGGTATGAAAGAGTTGTGAACGTTCGGGGAGATTAACCTACCCAACCAGTTTGATCACAATGTGATGCTGACCAACTGTTGATCGCTCAGGCAAATTACATTTTCTTTCAATCACTTTAATGCAATTTTCCCATTGATGTAAAACATTTTCACAACTCTTAGCACACAAATCTAAACAGATCATCAAAACGGCTGTTTCAAAACTGTAACCATTATTTTGCTATTGTATTAATTAGTTGTTAGAACAACTAAATTGAGAAGATATCATTATGTTGTGTTTTGGTGATTAAATCAATGTTCTCATGGTATTTCAAAATAAACAGTATATAACAGTATATTTTGGATTTTAAACTGATACTACTATCACTACTGCAGTCACTACCACTACTACTACTATTTCACAACCATCTTGATTACAGTAGTGTTCCTGTCAAGGCTTGTATAGACGGGACGAGAAGCAGAGCGTTGGTGGAGCGACATTTCTTTTTATTTTATGAACTTAAAACACAAAACAACAAAGGCGAGACCTAAACCGTGAACTGGCGTGAACATACACACAAGAACCCACACCCAGGTGGAGCGGACTGCTCCGGCACTGGAGTTGAGCAGACGACCGGACCCGGACTGGGCACGCTAAGCAGCTTCGCCTCCCCAGCGATACAGGCTATGAACCGTTGCTGGGGGTTCCGGACAGTGGGCCGTAGCTGGAGGCTCCATGCTGTGGAGACGCACCTTTGGTCTGGTGCGTGGAGTAGGCACGGGCCGTACCGGGCTGTGGAGGTGCACCATTGGGCTGGTGCGAGGAGCAGGCACGGACCGTACCGGACTGTGGATGCGCACCGGTGGTTTGGTGGACACAACTAGACGAACTTATCTTTTTGAGAAGATATGGGAGTTTTGCGACAAGGGACATCCCATGCCCTTCACCAAAGTCAAGGTCAGGACAGAAACAGGCTCTCCGAATATAGATTCCCTTGTTCATGCGTGGTTCGGACGGACCAGTCATCAGAACTATCTGCAGTGCCTCTATTCAAATGACTCTCTCCTAACACACACGCCATACGTTGCTGCTACTATTTTATTTATTTTTATCCTGCTGCTCAGCCACTTTACCCCTGATTGTATGTATATAACTATCTCATCTATCACTGATATCGTTGTGGATATTGTTCTTGTACATACTGTATAAAATAAAAGAGATGGGTGGGGCTAAGGCTTTATTCTCTCTCTCTCCCACTTTACCTCCTCTCCCGGAGGACCTGAGCCTACCCTGAGGACCATGCTTCAGGACCACCTGCCCTGATGACTCCTAGCTGTCGTGCTGCTGCACCGGTTTCAGCTCTTCTGCCTGAGGTTATGGAACCCTGACCTGTTCATTGGACGTGCCACCTTGTCCCAGACCTGCTGTTTTCATCTCGCTCTCGCTCTACCGCACCTGTGCTCTATTGCACTGAAAAGCCAAGTGACATTCACTCCTGATGTATTTACCTGTTGCAACCTCCACAACTACTATTATTATTATTTGACCCTGCTGTTCATCTATGAACATTTGAACATCTTGGAGAAAGAACTGGCCTTAATGGCCATTAATTGTTATAATCTCCACCCGGCACAGTCAGAAGGGGACTGGCCACCCCTCAGAGCCTGGTTCCTCTCTAGGTCTCTTCTTAGGTTCCTGCCTTTCTAGGGAGTTTTTCCTAGCCACAGTGTTTCTACATCTGCATTGCTTGCTGTTTGGGGTTTTAGGCTGGGTTTCTGTGTAGCACTTTGTGACATCGGCTGATGTAAAAAGGGCTTTATAAATACATTTGATTTGATTTGATTTGTGAACAATGCTGAATGGGTGTAGAGGAAGGCCATTTTTCTCAAAAGTGAGTTCACAAGTTTATCAACATTCAAAGCAGAAGTACTTTCCCATTGTTCCTTAAAAATGCAGTATGATATAACATAACACAATTTCAAATGTTGCTACATAAGACCGATTTGAGCCGGTGGGTCACTAATGTTGTTGTTATCAGTTGTTATGTGTGCGCAGGGCAGGCAACTGTCTCATAAGCGCTGAGGAGCAGCCTACAGAGCGGGCGACAGACAGACTAGAAGCTAATGAGGAAGTTATTGCTGATTTCTGCATGTAAAAATGTGCATGGGATGGGACAGGAGTGATTTTTATCTGGACGGGACCGGAAAGTTCTGTGGTTATAGAACTTTTGTGGTATCAGGACAGTATAGGAAAAACACTTACAGGACAAGGGACAGGAATGGATTTCCACTTGGGTGTCAACCTCAACATGCTTAGAAAAACAATGTTATTTGCGTAGCGATAGGGTTCTACCAAGAACCGTTTTGATCAAAATAACCTTGGGATCTTTGTAAGTCACTTTTTCTTTGCAACTCTGCCTAGAAGGCCATCATCCCGGAGTCGCCTCTTCACTGTTGACTTTGAAACTGGTATTTTGAGGGTACTATTATTAATAGCCATATTATGTTCCTTTATTTGTGTATATTACAGCTAAGAGTATTTCCGTCTCTTTGAGGGAGTTGTGCCTAGTGGCCTTTTTAGAAGTAGATACTGCCATCTTGCGGCAGAACTGCACTATAGTCTGTTATTCTCTCTTTACATTTCAGAGACCACATGCTTACTATCCATGTTTAATGAATAACTGAAGAGTGAATGGATCTGCTGGACAGCCTTTCCTTTTAACATAGGACGTATACTGACTGTAGTACATACACCAATCAATCTGGCACTTTTTTCCTACATGTTTCTTCAGATATATATATATATATATATAAACATATTTGACGTGTAGGTGATTAGTCACTGACCGATTAGATACGATAAACACTAATTTGACGAAAACAAACACTCATTTGAAGTTGTTAGTGGTCTCACTGATACGTAAACGAAGATCAGATTATAATTCAAATATGTGTGATGCTGATTGGAGAATAATAACACAAGTGCATTGGTCATGCCTCAAAAGGATTAAACAAAGGGATTTGAGTAGGTTTTCAGGTCCCACCATCAATAGCAAAATAACAGGGCTGACAAATACAGAGGACTACCTTTCCTGGTGGATATTTGGATAGACACTGTCAGTCTACACATGTCCATGTCCCGCAAGTCTGTATGACCATCATCAGTGTAACTGTCAGTGCTTATTATCAGAATCATTATCATCGTCGTTTTAATATCAGCAATCCAGAAGCAAATATCGTGTGAGCGCTGGCCTCTAACCAACTATTGCCACGGGAAACTATCATCATTGCAATGTAGGCCTAATATGTGTGTGTTGATAAAGCATGACAATCTATAAGGGTAATATAACAGGCCTTTATCTGTCTCTTAGCCAATTGTGACACACAACTCATGACTTCTAATAAAATGTTTGTAATTATTTAATTAAATCTTATTAAGGTAATTTAAATAGGCCTTAAAGTGCATTTGAATCGTCCTTATGAAGGGCATTTAAATAGTCCTTCTAAAGCGTATGAAGGGCATTTGAATATACCTTATAAAGCTTATAAAGGGAATTTGAATGTGTTTGGAGGCTCGTTAGAGAATTAAAAAAATACACAGACAACTCTACGACACATCTAGGCCACCGTATGCCGGCAGAGAGCGGTGCTCTGTCCCCGCCACTGACTACTAGTGATCAAACAATCAGTTAAGGCAATAGAAAATATACCAATCAATATGCTTATAAGCTTATCACTACTATTCAAATGATAAAAGCCTGGAGAAGAAACAATGGTGCGTGTTTCGATTTATTCGTTTCTCAAGTTCTCTTTTCTCTTGAGCATTACGTTGACAATGAGGAAAGCGATCGTTGGAGAAGCATAATGGAATCGTTAGTGGCATTTTAAATATGTTTAAACGTTCCTAGATCATAATTCCTATTAAGATATTAAACATATTTGAGGTAATCATTCCATACAGATAACCAATAACACATTGTCTTTGTTCTGTAGGCTATAAAAGCGTAAAATTCAGCACAGCAATGAAAATATATTGTTATACTGCAGTCTCCATTCTGAGACATTTGCATACAACTTATACAAAAAGGTTGAAAAATAAAATTAAAATAATTTACACAAATACCTTTTTCATTTCATATGACTCTTAAATCACAGATATTTTCATAATTAGCACCCATTCTTAAATACTCTTAATGTCATACAAGGGGTTTGTATTTATACAATCATACATACTGTTGGGCCTACATGCTTATCACACAGATATCTTGATCATGCTAAAACATTCACATAAATACATAATGTAGACAGTTTAAAACACTTTCAGCTGTCCAAGCTGTTTGCAGGGTAGTGGTTTCAATGAGGAGGGTATGGGAAGCTCTTCCAGGCTGTCAGGGAACTGCTCTGGAGGAAGCTGCCTCAGGATTTTTTGCATAGCCATGAGAAACAGTGGAGCTGGCTTCTGTCCAACGAGGTATTTGAATTTGTCCTCACCAAGGACTTTGGACCAACAAACTGGGTCTCCTTCGAGCGCACTCTTCATTTTGAAACGAATCTCAGGCATAAACATTAACAAGTTGTCAAGACACAGCTTTTTGGGCCCAATGTTCACTTTGGAGTCCCACAGCTGTTCCAAAATGACATCCAGTGGCGTCATACCGTTTTGATCTTCTGCCTGTGGCGAGGCGCCGTTGCCCAATAACAGAATAACTGACTCTGAGCGCAGGAGCTCACAGGCCAGATGTAGTGGGGTTTTACCGTCCTTCATGTGGAAACATCCGCCTCGGTTCATATATGACCGTAGACTAGGTAGTCGATGCGCTTCTTGCAAAATGAGACCCAGTATGTCCCGTCTGTCATACCTGACAGCCATCGCCAAATGAGGGGCCGAGGATGGACAGCAACAAAAACGCTCGCCGGGCATGGCCAGTGCTTCATCAGTGTAGTGACTGAGCAAGTATTGAGCGTAGGCTTGGTGGTCATGTACGATAGCGTACAGCAATGCCTCCGAGGGAGTGTAGGATCTCTGGCTGGCATCTTCCTCCCAGTAAAACGTCTCCATTGTCCGCATGTCCTCCAACATCCAAACAGGCTTTAGATCCCGCACGGCCTGATAGAAGAGAAAAGATTGGTATTTTCGTTGTTTGCATTTCTCGTCCGTATGGAGTCTACCATTGTTCGTGGCCGACGTAGACATGATGATCCGAGATCTGATTGCTTTACTAATGCCCCTCGTTTGTGTCCTTAAATGAGACCGCAGTTCAATAGGCTAGTTATAAAACATAAAATCGCACAAACCGCCCATGGTAGCCAACTAGGTTAAAATCATTGTATTGTTTATATATAGGCCGGACTATTCTAACAATTCGAACTATTATAATATACACGCTCAAGCACACATGCAGCACACATGCAGCACACACGGAGGACTAGCCTACATTCAGCTACATGTACCCCATTTCACAGCAACACATCTGAACTGGGAGTGGGATTTCCCTCCGCAGTACAGTGCTACTACGCATGCGCATGGATATAATATTTTAACCAAATGTTCTCTGAATTAAATCGTTACAAACGTAGCCGCTGATGTAGACTAGGTATTGTGTGTAAATGATTGAACTTCTTACTTTTGTGTCTGTGTCTGCAGGTATACAGACGATGAGGCATACGAAGGTATGTCAATTGGTATTGGTATGTTATGCAGATCACATGTACCATCCTCCTCCTAACCTCTTCAATGAATATCCAATAGGCCACAAAAACTAAGGTATGGATACTGTTTTGCGCATGTTTTGTTAATCATCTATATAATTAAAACCTGGGGCTCTGCTGGGAGTTTACCTCATATTTATAACATTTTATTCTGGGTTGCCACTAAAATCATAAGGCACAGAGAACTAAAATATTTGGTTATTGTTATGCGTATTATTATTATTATTATTTATAATAACAATAAGGTTTTCTTTAATAACAATAATAATAATTATAGGAGAGGGGTGCGGTATTTCAAAAATGAACCCCAAAAGGTTCATCAAAAGGTTGTTTCGAGGATCCATTAAAAGGGGTTCTTTGAAGAACTTATAGGGGTTCCCCCACAATTTCAATTTGAAGAACCCCTAAAGGATACTCCAGGAACCTTTTCTTTTTAGAGTGTACTGGACTCTTTTCGGAAACAATAAAAACATCAGGTCTATAGTTTTGTTCTAGACCAAAGACATCATCACCTCAGAAATCTTATCAAAAGTTTGGCGTTTTGATTTTCTTAAACAGTAGGCCTAATTTAAAAACTTGCAGAACTGACCCGTTCAGTCCAAACATCACCATTATTACAAAGTATGTATTTATTTAGGCACGTAAATAATTTAACCATTCAACCAATGTCAACTTTGGTTTTACTTAGCCATAGCTCTCCAGGAGGCAGTGACTGACAATTCTGCAAATTAAAACAAATGGCCATGTTGATCATTGACAAAGTCTTGAAATATACCAAGGAATACAAGGAAACAATGTTGACATAACAAATATGCTTCCCACTTTAAACGAAGTACAACTTATAAAGGCTTTATAGCCTACACAAATGCTTCATAAGCACTAAATAAAGGCTTCATAAGCACTACACAAATGCTTCGCAAGCACTACACAAATGCTTCATAAGCACTACACAAAGGCTTAATAAGCACTACATAAAGGGTTATGCTTCACAAATAATGTAAGTGTATGTCATATTCTGTAAATGGTGTATAAACATACATACCGTAGCGTGTTATGTCACATTTGACAATTCAGCTTACAGTCGGAATGGTTATGCCACCCTTTATACATCTTTTATAGAGTATGACACATGCTTATAGATGATGTATGCTATATAAAGCCTTTATAAGTTACACTTAGTTTAAAGTGGGACAAATGTTAATGGTAAAATATTAGTGGCGAGCACCAATATCGATCATTCGATTGATATGATATCGATATAGTTTAATATCGATATAAGCAAAGCATTGTGATATCGGTTTATCCTTCCTGTCATTATTAATGTAAAAAGACGTCACACTCTCAACGTTAGGACTTAAGTACCTGGTGACTGACGGGTCATTAATATATACAGTATACAATGCACTTGGAAATCAGACCCCTTGACTATTTCCACATTGTGTTACATTACAGCCTTATTCTAAAATTTATTAAATCATTTCCCCCTCATCAATCTATACACAATACCCCATAATGACAAAGCAAAAACAGGTTTTTAGAAGAAAAATAAAAAACGGAAATATCACATTTGCATAAGTATTCAGAATCGGGTTCAAGTCCGGGCTCTGGCTGGGCCACGCAAGGACATTCAGAGACTTGTCCCGAAGCCACTCCTGCGTTGTCTTGGCTATGTGCTTAGGGTTGTTTTCCTGTTGGAAGGTGTACCTTCGCCCCAGTCTGAAGTCCTCTGAGTGCTCTGGAGCAGGTTTTTATCAAGGATCTCCATGTACTTTACTCCGTTCATCTTTCTCTCGGTCCTGACTAGTCTCCCAATCCCTGTCGCGGAAAAACATTCCCACAGCATGATGATGCCACCACCATGCTTCACCGTAGGGAGGGTATTGGCCAGGTGATGAGCGGTGCCTGGTTTCCTCCAGGCATTCAGGCCAAAGAGTTCAATCTTGGTTTCATCTCATCAGAGAATCTTTTCTCTCATGGTCTGAGAGTCCTTTAGGTGCCTTTTGGCAAACTCCAAGCAGGCTATCATGTGACTTTTACTGAGGAGTGGCTTCTGTCTGGCCACTCTATCATAAAGACATGATTGGTAGAGTGCTGCAGAGATGGTTGTCCTTCTGGAAGGTTCTCCTATCTCCACAGAGGAACTCTTGAGCTCTGCTAGTGACCATTGGCTTCTTGGTCACCTCCCTGAACAAGGCCATTCTCCCCCAATTGCTCAGTTTGGCCAGGCGGCCAGCTCTAGGTGGTTCCAAACTTCTTCCATTTAAGAATGACAATTCCTTAGATCTCATGGCTTGGTTGTAGAAACGTCTCATTTTACATTTTAGCAGATGCTCTTATCCAGAGCGACTTACAGTTAGTTAGTATACACATGTTCATACGTTTTTTCCCATACTGGTCCCCCATGGGAATCAAACCCACAACCCTTTATGACCACAACTTATACATGTCATAAGGCCTTTAGTTATGGCCTACTTATCCTAGACATTGTGGTCTGAAAATCCTGGCCCATGAGCCACATCAGACCTGCAAGTCACAACACGCTGGTTTTTGAAGTGATTAGTAATTCCTTTCAGAATCCAGCCAGAGGGAGGAGTTCCAAGAATTAGATTTTTTTTATCACCCACAATATGCATTCAGAATGGCTGCGTTGGTGAAGGACTTAACAAGACTACCTAAACCAGGTCATTCTATGGAGGGCAGAGTGTGCAGGTTTTGTTCTTTCTTTAAATTAAGCCTTAGACAACCAGTTGTGGGGCATTCTTTACTAATAAGTGACCGTAATCATCAATCAAAGAGTGAAAGCCTGCAGATACTTTGCCCTCGGTGAAATTAGTTTGACACCTGTGACCTATACCATATAAACTGGAACAACCATCTCAGTAATGGGTGCAATAAGTCCAACTCCTTACAGATTGTATTACTTTTGAAAAATTAGTTTAGAAGTTATTTATCCTTGTGTAGTAGAAATATAAATTCATCAATACATTTGCATTAGGAAACATAGATATTATAACAAACTATATACAAAAAAATCGACCTGCTACAAAGCATGCTGGCAAATATGATAGAGGCCACTCCCACATCTTTTTACCTCAGAGTTAACGGAAATGAACTCAACACAGTCGAGTGACAGTTGTTCAGTTGTGCTGAAAGTTAAGTAAGGTGAAAGACATTCCTAACACTGATCTGAATAAAAGGCATGGAAAGTCACATCACTTTCTAATAACTAAATGCACACTAACCAGCATGATTATCGGAAAGAAAAAATGTGAACACTTAGGAGACGTAGGTTTTCTCCTGTCTAGGTTATAATGTCAATACTGCAGCCTAGTCTTTTTTTTATTTAACTTAAGCAAGTCAGTTAAGAACAAATTCTTATTTACAATGACAGCCTACACCGGCCAAACCCTACCCTAACCCGGACGATGCTGGGCCAATTGTGTGGCACCCTATGGGACTCCCGGTTGTGATACAGCCTGGGATCGAACCAGAGATGCAGTGCCTTAGACCGCTGCGCCCCTCAGGAGCCCCACATGCTGCCTTGACTACCGGTCTATTTACTTTCCAGCATGCTTGGCTATTGAATGAGCGATGGTAGGCTAATATTTGTGTAGCGTGAATAAAACAGTCATGTCACAAAATATGAATTTGATTGAATATGATTTAGGCCCATATAATAAAAGTCAAAGAAACATAGGCTACATGATCTCCTTACCAATGGAAGATGCAGCTCACAAGTGGCACAGTGTTTTAAGACACTGCATCTCAGTGTTAGAGGCATCAGTACAGACAACCTGGTTAAAATCACAACTGGCCGTGATTGGGAGTCCCATAGGGCGGAGCACAATTGGCCCAGCGTTGTCCGAGTTTGGCGGGTGTAGGCCGTCATTGTAAATAAGAATTTGTTCTTAACTGACTTGCCTAGTTATATTTTTAAAAATTAGGCTGTTTTTATTACCGTTATTATAATCCCCTTGTGTCAAACACCTCCTTTTTTCCTAAAGAACAATATTAGCTTGTAATAAAATTATTCAACCACTAGAAATTGTGCTTACGCATGGTCTGAGATTTGCATGGAGATATGCACAAAAAAGTTAACATTTTATAAATACCCACCTTTGCAGGAAAAGTGGCGCACACAAAGTTTGGAGTATTTTTTTGTGCTTGCACACAACTTAGATAAATAAGGCTCCCTCTGGACTATACGGACCAGTGGAAGTGAACATTTACACAGTCCCAATGTTTAAAAAAAAAAAAAAAAACGTATATGTATTAATATTTAATAGAATTAGGCAGCTGTTATTGATATATAGATTAATTTTCTTGGACACAACATCAAAATATGCAACATTAAAAAAAGGTGCTCATCCCCAGAATCTTTTCACGTCTATTTTCAAAGAACTAAGCTGAGAACATGAACAATTTCATAATTTTAAGAACAATATAACAATATGGAAGAAAGTGAAAAGTATTCTACAACAACCAACATAACTCCTTAAAAACACAACCCTATGGAACAATCCTTAGATTGCTTGTTAGAATTCACCAATAAATTGGTCCAAATGGAAAACTAAAGGCATAGAAACCAACTTTAGAATAGTTAATACATTGATTTCCAATACAACATTAAAAAACTATTTTGGACTGAAACTTTAAAGATGCATGCAACTTTAAAGTTTTAAAACAAGAAATTTCGATTTGAAATCATTTGGACACCAGAGCAATCTTGAGGGAATCTTTTTTGAGTCAGAAAAGGGAGACAATCTCTTTGAAAAAATAGAAACTATTTGAACCAATACATAAAAATAACTGATATTGGCACAACTAAAATGTACACTTAATGATTAGTATCAACTAACAATAACTCAATAACCAATGTCTTCTGGGAATGCTATAAAGTCCTGAAGTTATAGGCAGAGTTAGAAGGTTGGCTGTCAGAAGTATTACAATGTGAATGTATTTTAATCTGTCTGTCTGCATATTTCAAGACATGGTATATGGTATATGTGCAGTGAGTCATCTTGAAAAAAAAAAACTTAACTGTAAATCGACCAATCCTCCATCGTTTACACAATGGAAAGATCCAATGCTTTATTGTCTAAATGTTGAAAGTGCGCATAGAAACAAAACGGTGCAGTTTGTGGCCGTGTGGCTGAGAGTGACGCAGGCACTGGAGATGGGGCTGTGAGCTGCTGGGTCTTGGCAAGGGTTATTTTGTGGATGTTTGTATGTTGTGTTTTGCATGTGGATGTTTTGTATTGTTAAAAAACATAATAAATAAAATCATAGCCTAAATAAAAATATAAATACCTTTATTTACAAAACAAAATACATAATTGCACAGTCTAGAGCTCTGGAAAGGGCAGTATATCGTTAATGTTCAAATGGAAATGCATCAACTCTGGTCTAGCTCAAGCAGTCACACAACGTAAAGTTTTAATCCTTAGTAAAGAAAAGATGTGGAGTCTTCCAGGCCAGGTTCATCTTCAAGCATCTGTTTCTCTTTCTCAGCTTCTGTTCATCAGCTGTCAAATGTGAAACGCAGTGTTAACAGTGTGTAGGCCAGGGGTATCCAACTCTTATCTTGGAACGCAACTCGATGTGTAGGTTCTATCCAGCCCTGCAGTAACACACTTGATTCAGCTAATCGTAGACCAGACTTAAGACCAGAGGTTCAAAATGTATGTAAAACATCACAGCACAATTGTGTTAGTGATGGTCCGGAGCAAAAACCTGCATACAGATAGTATCTCTCCAGGACCAGAGTTGAAGAACCTTGGTTTTAACTTTCAATATATTGCTGCAGAGTAAGTGTGAATAGGGAATAAAACAATATGGTAGAAAATGCATAGACTTCTTGATATGTAGCATTAAAGTGAAAAGAGGAAAAACTCCCATGATCCTGATCCTGACCTCCACTTCAAAGCCAGCAAAAGGATATCCCCTCATGATGCATCGAAAAAAAACAGTATTAGTTATTTATCTAAATCAGACTATTTTTTTAACAAAAAAGTTCACATTACAAGTTAATGTCAAAACTTACCAGTGGCGACCCGTCATTCAGGGCAGATAGGGCCTGTGTTGCCTGTTTTAAATGTTATTTTGGCATTAATACGTGTCACATATCAGTTTGCAAACAATGTAAAACAAACATGGCATCGTTTTTGCTTTCTTGAGTAAGGCAGCTCCAAAATGCAGACAGGATTGTGTCAAGGCACAGATCTAGGGAAGGGTACCAAAAAATGCCTGCAGCATTGAAGGTCCCCAAGAACACAGTGGCCTTGATCATTCTTAAATGGAAGAAGTCTGGAACAATCGGGGGGGGAAGGAACTTGGTCAGGGAGGTGACCAAGAACCCGATGGTCACTCTGACGGAGCTCCAGAGTTCCTCTGTGTAGATGGGAGAACCTTCCAGAAGGACACCATCTCTGCAGCACTCCACCAATCAGGCCTTTATGGTAGAGTGGCCAGACGGAAGCCACTCCTCAGTAAAAGGCACATGACAACCAGACCATGAGAAACAAGATTCTCTGGTCTGATGAAACCAAGATTGAACTCTTTGGCCTGAATGCCAAGCGCCAAGTCTGGAGGAAACCTGGCACCATCCCTACGGTGAAGCATGGTGGTGGCAGCATCATCCTATGGGGATGTTTTTCAGTGGCAGGGTCTCGGAGACTAGTCAGGGTCGAGGGAAAGATGAATGGAGCAAAGTACAGAGAGGTCCTTGATGAAAACCGGCTCCAGAGCATTCAGGACCTCAGACTGGGGCAAATATGAACCTTCCAACAGGACAACGACCCTGAGCACACAGCCAAGACAATGCAGGAGTGGCTTCGGGACAAATCTCTGAATGTCCTTGAGTGGCCCCGCCAGAGCCCGGACTTGAACATCTCTGTAGAGAGAAATAGGTGTGCAGCGACGCTCCCCATACAACCTGACAGAGCTTGAGAGGATCTGCAGAGAAGAATGGTAGAAAATCCCCAAATACAGGTGTGCCAAGCTTGTAGCATCATACCCAAGAAGACACTAGGCTGTAATCGCTACCAAAGGTGCTTCAACAAAGTACTGAGTAAAGGGTCTGAATACTTATGTAAATGTAATATTTTAGCAAGCATTTCTAAAACCTATAACGTAACAAAATGTGTCAAAAGTCAAGGGGTCTAAATACTTTTCTGAATGCATATATATAAACAATACAAAACATACACATACAAACACACACAAACATCCACAACATCACCCCTGCCCCACCTGCTCACACCCCCATCTCCAGCGCCCGCATCACTCTCCGCCACAGGTCCTCAAACTGCACCATTTTGTTTCTCTCCGTCGCCTACGCACTTTCAACATTTAGACAATAAAGCATTTGACTTTTCCATTGTTTTAATGATGGAGGATTGGTTGATTTCCAGCTTTTAAGTATACGTTTTTTCAAGATGATTGACAAGAAAAGTATCTTCCAACCCATCGAATATCTCACTGAACCCTCATACGCATATGTCTTGAAAAATGCAGACAGACAGATTAAAAGTAAGTGTACATTGTAATACTTCTGACAGCCAACGTTCTAACTTTTTAGCATTCCCAGAAGTCATTGGTTATTGAGTCTTTTTGTTTTTTACACTTGTGTAATAAATTCTATGCTTTCGTTTATACTGGATTAAGTGTACATTTCCATTAACTGTAATTTCGTTAGTTATGTTCCAACATTCCCTCCATCTTGTGCTAATGTCAGTTATTGGTTCCAGTGGTTTATGTTAGCCAAGTCCTTATATGTACCTGTTTGAGTTCTTGTTAAGCCCCGTTTATACCTGGTTCTAACTTGCGTCTTTTGTCCTGATCTTTTCCACATTCTGATTGTGCCCACATTTTTAGACAGGTATAAACAATGAAAATACACATTGTGATCAGATCATCCTGCCTACCTCCGGAGTTAGTCAGACACGCATTGTGTCTCTATATCCTACAAGTATAGAGATTTGAAACCACTTAAAATCACTGACAGGTGGCACCATTGACTGATTACATCAATACGTGTCTTACAATAAATTAATATTATTTTGAAAGAATAGATGTGAAACAATTTGCATAATGGAAGGGAGAACGAAATCTGGTCACAATGTAGACAAAGTGGCGGATAACAGATGGACAGTTTCAATTTGTTAAGCCTGACTGTTCAGATAGGACCTGTTAAGCCTGATACAGAAGATATTTCCTTTAGGCTATTACCTGTGTATATTTGGTAAATCTACTTGTAAATGTTGAATGATATGAAACTTTCAACATTGGATTACCAAGATTTCAAGCCCTTACGATGTCTACAAGGTCACTATTTAACAATTACATAATCAAAATGTGTTGTAGGCAAAAGTATGAAAAGGGCTGTATGATAGCCTCAATAAATAAAGATTTGTAGTTGAACAAGTCATTGAATTTATTTTTTACTTACTTGAAACTTAAAAAAAAACTTGTGACTAGACTTGACTTGCTCTTAGAATGCACGACTCGACCCGTTCTACTTGGGACTTGAGACTGAGACCTTGTGACTTATAATAGTGGTTACTATGGTTACTGTAACCTCCAACAATCGACTGTATATTTGTAAAGCCATTGCCCATTCTCTAAAGCCTTGTTCTCATTGGCAGTATGAATAAATATATATTTGTGGCATGTCCGATTGGAATCTGTTCTTTTTCCTGCAGTTTGAACAGACGAAAAGCACATGGAATCGGATATTTCAAGCAACATTTCAAATCATCTTCGTAGATGGTTTAAAATCAGATACGATTCCTGGTCATGCAAGTTGTGTCTGAACGGTCAAGTCTGATTTATTTGCCCTCAAGTGGTTTTGAATATCTTATTTGGAATATCTTGTTGTTTGCCAGCTACTTTGTTGACAGTTTGACAAGATCGTATGGTAGGTAACTAGCTTGTTAATTGTTTACAAACAAATTAGTGACAGTGCTAGAAAGCTAAACAACTACCTAGCTAGCTTGATTGCCGTGGCTAGCCAAAAAGGACACATTTTGAATATTGGATCATCTTCACCTTTGAGGCTTTAAAAGTGTTCTTACACTTTGATTTGGAACATTCAAAGAAACTGGGAAACGTCCATGGCAGGCAGTGTTGTCACCTTAGCTTGCTACATAACTTCTGAGTGATAGGAAGCAGGAGAACCACCACCAATCAGCCTGCACCACTGTGCACACAGCCGTCGTTACTATGACAACTAGCCATGTCAGCAAATGAACACACAAATCCGATTTGGTCACTTGTAACTTGCTGTTTGGACAGTCAGTATTCCAAAACAGATTTGAAAAACCAAACAGATTTGAGCATTAAGGCCTGCGGTGTGAACAAGGCTTTATGACTATGTTCAATCTACCTATTTGTAAATAATGTATGTAAACTCCTCTGTCTGTATTCTGTCTAAATGTTGTCTATCACTAGGAGCACCATATCACCAAGTAACATGCTGAGTATGTGTAAATGTACTTGGACAATTAAGGTGATTCAGATTCTACTGTATTTCAACAACCTGTACAGCTGACTTACAACCACAGGGAGGCACTACTGTACTACGTGGGATTCTGTACATCACATTGGGGTCTATCTATGCATACCTGAATATACTTTAAAGCTCACTCATTTTAATAAAGGCACCGATTCACTTTTAACTCATCAGTATTCTCCTTGAGTTCAATGTAACTTGTTGCAAATTATACAAAATACAGGCATAATCAATTATGGAAAACATATAGACCGTGTGTGCTGCTCTCTAGAGTTATTTTAAATAGATCAACATTTTCCTATGCCAGACATCAAGTTGTCAATGCTCAATAAGCCCATAATGGCCGAGTGGAAGGTTTCAACCCTTGGGTTCCATTCCCGCTGGCGCTCCCCATGGCTCCAATACTGTCCACCTCAGAATTCATGTTTTACCCTGGAAGAACGTCTACAACACCAAGTCAAGATGACCTTTATTCTGTGGTGCAGTATGAACACACTTCTGAAAGGTTTCAGGAAGAAACATCTCAACAACGGTTTTGAGGTAGGGGGTTGTTGTAAGTTCTTGCAGCATTCACAAATCTATTTGTTGACCTATTTTGTTTTAGAGATTAAGAGAATGGTTGTTTGTATACAAGACTGGTCATATAAGCACCACACAAGTGTATCCATGCGATCCATCAAATATTATTTATGTACTTGGTATCAGTTAAAAACACCAGGTTTCCACTTTAACCTTAAGTGGTGACCGGCTTGGACAGTTATGTGCTTGTGTTCTGATGTTCTATTGCTGTGTGGTTATCAAGGCGCGTTTATCAGTTAGCTCTGGTTTAGTCGGGGTCCAGCATGCCAGTCCCCCCGCTGTCTGCCAATCAAGGGAATGCCTGGAATGTGTCAGTGCCAGGTGTCCTTGAGGTTGGTGGAACAGCGGGCGGGCTGGGCAGGGGCTTGGCACTACATGCCTGGTATATTTCCACGCTTGCATTGTTCTCCCTCTTTTTAGGTCCCGACAGTGAATTGAATACCTGTTATAGTTATATCGTAGTTATTTGGCGTAGGCTACGGCCAGACAGTATCCTGTGCAAGTTCTGGGTCAATAAACCGTTCAATATGAGAACTCGAGAACTGTCGTGGACAGTTGCAATAAGATAAAACTCATTCGTAATTGATTATGGGTAAATCATGAAATGTTATATTGAATTAAAGCAATTGCAATCAATGAGATTCCTTTCATTACTGTATTACTGTTAAGCCTTAGATTTGCCTATTGGTCAGCAACAGACTCCAGTGTCGATCACATTACTCAGATATATGGGAACGACCACGTCACTGCAGTGTTCCATTTTAACCGTTTACTAAGTGAATTAAGCATCAAAACAGGATCCGTAGTATGTTTACTGGCAGCACCGTGGCTTTGAAACACAACATGAGTGGCTGCTGCAT
Organism: Thymallus thymallus; assembly: GCA_023634145.1. Taxonomy (NCBI): domain Eukaryota; kingdom Metazoa; phylum Chordata; class Actinopteri; order Salmoniformes; family Salmonidae; genus Thymallus; species Thymallus thymallus. The sequence goes on along the minus strand of CM042412.1, from coordinate 7,147,449 downwards.
GGCGTGCTCATTTCAATGCAAACACCATTGTTTGATTCTTCCACTAACTGATGCTGGTTGGGATGCTGCTGTGAGTTCATGGTTTGTGGTAGAGCTGGTGTGGCTGCTCCTGGGCGGGGGGAAGATGGCTGAGACTGAGAGGCTCCTATCCGATCCTCCGCTGCTGCAGCGCCTCTGGGTGGATGTGGCCGGGAGGGTCTGAGCGATGGGCAGCCGGGCAGGTAAGCTGTGCCTCCTCCACACCGAGCCAGGACTATGCACTATTTCCTCTCCTCTGCTCCACCCACCATGCCAGCCACCATCACTCTTCCGTCCTCTTTCTCACCCGTCACAGAGCGTCTCACACCCCTTAAATAACATGCATTCATCCACGTACGCACACACACACACACACACACACACACACACACACACACACACACACACACACACACACACACACAACCCCTCAGTGGGCACTATTGGACAGTGGATGCCCCCTGCACACAGAGTGTTATGGTCAACAGGGAGGTCTGATTCAGACAGGAACCTACACAGTGACAGTAACCCACAGACAGAGAAGAAAGAGCGTTATTTCTGCTTGAGAATATCATAGGGAATTGGACTGAATGCTGACACTGTTGTGCAGTGTGTCGGTGGTTCCACACAGTGAGTGGATTTGTAATGAAGAGACTGCATTGTTTGATTGACATTGTGCAAAAGGCCCCACTCTCTCCTTTGTTTTGATCTTTTCTTTGTTTTTTCCCCTCTCTCTCTGTCTCTGTCTTAAGGATGGAATGTGCTGCAGGGCTGATAAAATGGGAGAATACAAATGAGTCTCCATACTGATGACCTTGGCAATGTGAAGATGCTGGAATACAGTTCCTGGGAGTAATGGCGCCTGAGGGGTTGGCTGCCGTTTTACGGGCTACAAACCAACTGTGCTATTTCGTTAGTTTTTTTGCATTGTTTTTTTTGTACATAATGTTGCTGCTACCGTCTCTTATGACCAAAAATAGCTTCTGGATATCAGAACAGCGATAACTCACCTCGAACTGGACAAAGAGTCCGACGCGAAGGATATACTGCTTCCCCGAGACCAGGCGCAAATCCCGTCATTTGCGTGAAGAAAAGACGTAAATACAGGGGGCGGAGGTGGCGCTCCTAGTGGCTGGGGACTTTAATGCAGGCAAACTTAAATCCATTTAACCTAATTTCTACCAGGATGTCACATGTGCAACCAGACGGAAAAAAACTCTAGACCACCTTTACTCGATACACAGACACGCATACAAAGCTCACCCTCCATTTGGCAAATCTGACCATAATTTTATACTTAATCCTGCTTACAAGCAAAAACTAAAGCTGGAAGTACCAGTGACTCGCTCAATACGGAAGTGGTCAGATGATGCGGATGCTATGCTACAGGACTGTTTTGCTAGCACAGACTGGAATATGTTCCGGGATTCATCCAATGGCATTGAGGAGTACATCACCTCATTCACCGGCTTCATCAATAAGTGCACAGACGGATTACCAGGAAGTGTACTCAGAGAATGCTCACACCCACTGTCAAGGGTCTTCACTATCATTTTCTCCCTGACAGAGTCTGTAATACTGAAATGTTTTAAGCAGACCCAAGAAAGCGAATGTAACCTGCCTAAATGACTACCGCCCCGTAGCACTCACTCACTGCTTTGAAAGGCTGGTCATGGCTCACATTAACACCATCATCCCGGAAACCCTAGACCCACTCCAATTTGCATATCGTCCCAACAGATCCACAGAAGACGCAATCTTCTGTAGGCAACAACACATCTGCCACCCTGATCCTCAACACTGGGGCCCCTCAGGGGTGTGTGCTTGGTCCCCTCCTGTACTCCATGTTCCCCCACGACTGCATGGCCAAACACAAACCCATTACCATCATTAAGTTTGCTGACGACACAAAAGTGGTAGGCCTGATCACCGACAACGATGAGACCGCCTATAGGGAGGAGGTCAGAGACCTGGCAGTGTGATGCCAGGACAACAACCTTTCCCTCAATGTGAGCAAGACAAAGGAGCTGATCATGGACTACAGGAAAAGGAGGGCCGAACAGGCCGCCATTAACATCGACAGGGGTGTAGTGGAGCGGGTTGACAGTTTCAAGTTCCTTGGTGTTCACATCACCAACGAACTATCATGGTGCAAACACACCAAGACAACTGCTCGGCAGCCGAATGTAAGGCGCTACACAGGGTAGTGCGTACGGCCCAGTTCATCATGGCAGCCAAGCTTGCTGCCATCCAGGACCTATATACTAGGCTGGTGTCAAAGGAAGAAAAACAAAAAGACCCAAGTCATAGTCTGTTCTCTCTGCTACCGCATGGCAAGCGGTACTGGAACGCCAAGTCTAGGTCCAAAAGGCTCCTTAACAGCTTCTACCCCCAAGCCATAAGACTGTTGAACAATTAATCAAATGGCCACCCGGACTATTTACATTGACCCCCACCCACCCCTAACCTGTACCCCCGCACATTGACTCGGTACCAGTACCCCTTGTATGTAGTCTTGTTATTTTATTGTACTTTTTATTACATTTTTTACTTGATTTGAATATAATCCCTTGATAATGTGGGTCCATCACTCTTGTCAACATAATCCCTTGAAAATGTGGGTCCATCACTCTTGTTAAATCAGTACAGGACACAAAATTACTTTTGGTTTACGGTTGGACATATCGTCTCTGATTTGCCGAACCTAGTCACAACAACTTCAAATATGAAATATGAACAATTTCACCCGATCTAAAAGAGTCAGTAACTAGCTACACTGATCCCACTCAAGATTAAAAATAAATATGTGTATTAGTTAAACATAAAATGCAAACAGCATAGTATTTGTGGACTTGATGAAGATATTTGTGGATGTAAACATTGTCAATAAAGGTGGTAATTGGGCGCATATACAGTGTGCAGTTCTTTCTGTTCTTTTCAAACTGCCCCCTGGTCACAGTTATTACAGTAGTGTGTAGATGTACAGGGAAAATTAAGAAAGAAGGTCAAAAGACAGTTAGCCATGGTGCAGCAAAGCCCAGCCACTGTAGTGTGTAGATGCCTCCACAAACTTGCTAACTGCCTGGTACTCGGCACTCTATTGTTCCTCTAATCACTCTGACAAATTTCACAGGTATATTATTTAGTATATGTAAAACAAGATTAAATCAAAAATAGTCTGATGGGTGACAATATTAGCTTACTACTTGTGAATGATACATTATCACCTGTGAATGATGTCCAGTTTGTGAGCCGTATGGCAAGAAACAGCACATGCCTTTTTCAAATCATAGTCGCACACCTCATGTAGCCTAGCCTTTGGTCCTATATGTTTTGATAAGCTTTGTATCACAACTAAAGTGGCCAAATAACTTCTTCAAATTAAGCACATTAATCTGCTTTACAACCGGTGTAGAGCCTAACTGGCATACATAGGCTACGAGTGAGTTTCAAGATAATTTACAAAGCATTACATGTATAATCACATTTGCGGTCACTTTTGAAAATTGTGTTTTCCCGCTAATTGATTGCATTTTGGAACATTCGCTCTTATAGCCTACTGCCGTGCGTACATTGCTGCAATTATAATGTGTATAAATAGCCCAATAGTTTCTCAACATTTTAAGCTAAACGTTCTGATCTGTTGCATAAGCCTCACTGCTTTTCTTTTTTTATTAAAAAAAAAATGCTAGTGGTATTAATTTGAGCTCTATCACATCTCACAACTGTCCCAAACTATGTTTGGAATATTTATTTCTCACACGGAAGGTAAAGTTGATCAATAGAATAGGTCTACATTTATACTATGGGGGATAGTAGATTGACACAGGCTGGTGCTCTTGCTTTTCATTAGGCCTACTCATCTTGTTGGCTGATGAAAAGTAAATGTGGACAGTTGTTCGAACACCTTCAATATACGCCTCCGAATTCGATAAGGACACGTGCAGTTGCATCCCTGATGTGTCTGTCTACAGTTGTAGCCTGTGAGAAGGACCCAATCACGTGACTGGCATTGGCTAATAAGAATTGAGATATCTGAGAGAGCCATGTGAGTGAGCGATGCTTCGGAGCTTGCAGCCGGGAGAAGGGAATTATAACTGGCCACAAAATGAATTATTTTAGGGAGCATTACGGCCACACAAAGGTGATGCCGCCGGGAAATTCGAGGCGTTATCAAGTGATTGTCAAATTGTGAACGAGAGACTGATGAAGTGTGTGAAGCCTGCGCAAAAAACAAAGCAGAGCTCATGCCTTTCGATAAACTTTTTTCAAATCATCATTAGAGTCGCAATCATGCAGCCTTAGTATGTATTAAAAATCTAAACATATAGCCAAACTATTCTGTTCTTCTGACAGAATAGCATACATTTTTGCCAGTCATTTGCTTGACAATCACCCGCTGACAACATTTAATGACCACCACAGCCCAAGTCATCATATTACATTTTTTTGTTGAAAGGACGTGGAAACAACATTGATTCAACACATTTTTGCACAGTGGGCTGGGTCATATTCATTCTGGCATACCGTAACAAAACATTTTGCAACAGAAAGCAAGAATGAGTGTTTCTTATCGGACAAGTTCAGGTAGAAGTGCCGTGTTTCAGTCATTAATCTACCTAACGAATACGACCCAGTGTGCACTCTGCCAGGGTTCAGGACACACCCTACTCCACCGCGAACCACGTGGTCTCCCCTGATTAAGCTAATTTATGCCCCTACCTGACTCCAACTCTCCCCCTGAACAACCCCTTTGTAAAATGCATGCAGAAGCTAATTGGATATCTAGGAGGCATGTGAATGAGCTCGTCAACACAGGGTGTTAGGAGACTTCCCCTTATCTTAGTGTGGCTATGTTGTGACCTTAGGAGTTCAGGGCAGGTTAATGTTGGGTTACCCATGCGTTTTCTTAGAATTGGATGTCAGTGGGATCAATTAGCAGTCAATTTGTGGTCTGTCTTGACATGTGAAGCTGAGGTAGTTGACTCCGGGATTCCGGAACGCTGAAATTCACGGAAATCCATGAGCTCCTCAGAGCTGCATCATACAGATCTACTTACTGTTTACCCCAGACCTACCAGAGGGTGACAATAGAAGATCAATGCTGTACAATGCAATACATTTACATGACAAATGTTGCACATTAGCACGTCTTGTAATGAGGGTCTGACAAAACATGAATGTTTCAGAATATCTCTATATTATATTTTTGTTGCAAAAAGCAATAGGTTGGAACAAAGAAACATTCCCTGCTTCCCATTTCCCAGGGTCCATTGCATACCTTACTTGTAGTTTGTAGTTGACCATTACTGTGTCTTCAACCTCCCCAGAAAACACACACATAAAAACACAAAAACAACCTCACTCCACAAATCAGCTTCATCCACCAAGCGTTGTTTGCCAACTTACCCACTTGGCGGAACATTGTACTTATTTGCCACAATAAATTAACATGAATGAATTCCATGCAGGATGAGGAGGGAGGGAGGAGGCAGGGACTTCTCCTCTAGCCTGGGGGTCTATCAGAACTGAGGCGTATTGCCATCTCTCTGGGGAAGTGTTTTAAGACACACAAAGCATGTCATCATCTCTCCTAGACAGTACTCTCCATGACCCACTCTTGGCTGTCGAAGGTCCCCTTATCCCCCCCCCCACACCCCCCTCCTTGTCACACTGTAGCAGCATGCCGTTCACAGACAGGCTCCTCTTAGTCCAGATGTTGCCGAGACCATTCTTCCATGAGAAATTATGTAATTTGGTGTTTTGTTGATGGTGGTGGAAAACGCTGCTCTAGAATTTCCCATCAACTGGGATGAGATCTGGTGACTGAGACATACATACACATACACACCCCCACCCTTTAAATCCACAACGCTCCTTTAAGACCCCTCTTTCAAAGCATCCACCATTGTTTATTCCATATTTAATAGAAATCAGACTTTGCTTTTTATTTTTTAATTCAACAAAAAAAAGCCACTTCAGAATAGTCCAATGTTTTGTTCTTATCCATTCTTGGGTGCTTTTAGCTGTGTATTTTGGGTCATTATCTTGTTGGAGGACCCATGACCTGCGACTGAGACAGAGCTTTCTGACACTGGGCAGTATGTTTTGCTCCAGAATGACTTGATAGTCTTGAGATTTCATTGTGCCCTGCACAGATTCAAGGCACCCTGTGCTAGGCGCAGCACAGCAGCTGCAAAACAGAAACAAGCCTCCTCCATGTTTCACTGTAGGTATGGTGTTCTTTTATTTAAAAGCTTCATTTTTTCGTCTGTGAACATAGAGCTGATGTGACTTGCCAAAAAGCTCCAGTTTTGACTCATCTGTCCAAAGGACATTCTCCCAGAAGGATTGTGGCTTTTCAATATGCATTTTAGCAAATTCCAGTCTGGCTTTTTCATGTTTTTCTTTCAAAAGTGGAGTCCTCATGGGTCTTCTTCCATGGAGCCCACTTTCGCTCAAAAAGCGACGGATGGTGCGATCAGAAACTTAAGTACCTTCACCTTGGAGTTCAGCTTGTATCTCTTTGGCAGCTATCCTTGGTTCTTTTTCTACCATTCACACTATCCTTCTGTTCAATCTGGGGTAAATGTTCCTCTTGTGGCCGCGCCCAGGGAGGTTGGCTACAGAACTTAAACGTCTAAAATAATATCTGCAACTGTTGTCACAGGAACATCAAGCTGCTTGGAGATGGTTTTGTAGCCTTTACCATGCTTGTCTATTATTGACTTTCTGATCTCCTCAGACAACTCTCTCCTTTGCTTTCTCTGGTCCATGTTCAGTGTGGTGCACACAATGATACCAAACAGCACAGTGACTACTTTTCTCCATTTAAATAGACTGAATGACTGATTACAAGATTGGAGACATGTGTGATACTAATTAAAAAGAAACAAATGAGTTTGAAATATCACTAATCAATTATTTATTATATTTTCTAAGGGGTACCAAGAAATGTGTCCAGGCCATTTTAGAATATCTTTGTAGAATAAGCAATAATTCATCTCTTTTCACAGCTTCTTTATTTTATTTTATGACATACCAAAGGCATGCAAGTATACATGATAATACATGATATTAAATATATTTTAATTTAAATCACTTTTCAGGAGGAATGAAGCATTATTTCAATGATCTGTAAGGGTACCAACAAATTTGAGCACGTCTTTCGGTTACTGGCCCAGCCTACTTGCTGGGCCAGTAACCGAAAGGTCTTCTGGTTCGAATCCCCAAGCCATCTAGGTGAAGAATCTGTCGACGTGCCCTTCAGTAAGGCACTTAACCCTAACTGCTCCTGTAAGTTGCTCTGTTATTGACTAAAATGTCAAATGTACTTGGATTGATTGCACCAGATAAATAATTTTGATTGAGATCAACGTATCAATCATTCTCCATCTGAGTCAGTCATGGAATCCATGTGATGAACGCCAAGCACTGTTCCAAGCACATTTCCAAGCACATTTCCTCGTTGTTTCCCTTATGATCAGCATTGGACAGGGAGGAGAGGGCAGTCTACTAGAGATGAGATGTCTTAGAAGCATATTGTGGTTATGCCTATAAAGGTTGCAGTTTTATTTGTTGATGCCTCATACCCAGAGTCATAGCCTGGATCGCTTACTACCTTCACTATAGGCATGGGTCTGATTGTGACAGTTGCGATTCTTTCACAGATAATGAATGAACTTCCCTTTGAATCACATTCAAACCTGGCCCAATGGGCAATCAGCCAGCAGTCGTCTGGACTTTATGGACGTGTGTGTCACACTGTTGCAATGTTTAGAAAAAATAATACAACTGATATCATTAATACTTATAATTGATCAGACTTACAGTGCATTCAGAAAGTATTCAGAACCCTTCCCTTTTTCCACATTCTAACATTACAGCCTTATTCTAAAATGGATTAAAAAAAAACATTTTCCTCGCCAACCTACACACAATATCCATAATGACAAAGCAAAAAAGGTTTTTAGAAAATTTTGCAGACGTTTGAGCTGATCTGCAGAGAACAATGGAAAAAAACTCCCCAAATACATGTGTGCCAAGCTTGTAGCGTCATACCCAAGAAGACTTGAGGCTGTAATTGATGCCAAAGGTGCTTCAACAAAGTACTGGGTAAAGGGTCTGAATACTAATGTAAATGTTTTTTATTTTTAATAAATTTGCAAAAATGTCTAAACCTGTTTTTGCTTTGTTATTATGGGGTATTGTGTGTAGATTGATGTAAATAGCAGGAACATTTCCAGCAAGATTGAACAATTGATTTTGTTAATCTGTACTGGTTAGTTGCTTTAGTGAGCTGACAGATGCATCATTTCATATTAGTGAACTGACAGATGCGCTGATAGGTGCACACAGTTCAACAGGAACAAAAACAAGCCAACCCTAGTCATAACAGAATGACAAGCCACAACATAAGAAAACACATAAAAGGAATTCACTGGAGCAGAGACACGAGAAGCGGGGTAGACCTAAACATAACCTTTCTGTATGTCAATATTGTTTACCAGATGCTGTTTGAGTTCAATAGGCTCTATGCCTTATACCGCCACCCACGTTCTATTTTTACTTCCTACCGGGGTGCTGACTTCCGGAGCAATTTCCGCTATTGTTTTTATCGTTAGTTTACTAGCTAGCTCTGACTGAAATTGTTCGCAGACTACGTTTAAAATTACTACGTTAAACATTATCAGTGCCTCTGTGTTCAGTTTCTTCAAAATGTAATGGTATTGTGAGCTTACATAGTTTCCAGGTCGATGTAGAGCTCAGAAAAAAATCTTAACTGACGTGCCTAATTAAAGAAAATAAAAAAGCATTTCTGCACTACACAATAAACGTTTATGAGAACAGTCAGCCCTCAAATGCTAGCTACCTAACGTTAGTTAGCAAATCAGAGTTGAAACAAACTAGGTACCTAGCAGGAATTTTAGCTGGACAGGTCGTATTGAAAGCTAGCAAATAGCCAATGCCATGGCAAGCAATGTATGAATTAAGCTAGATAGTTAGCCTGTTATGCTAGCGACGACGCTAACCGTTACGCTAGCTAACGTCAGCAAGTTAAATACATAGCGGAGTCTGGCTGGCACTGACAGGAGTATAGAGTAAAGTTAAATACAGTATGGCGAAGGTGAATTAAATTCTTCAACATCTTGCTAGCAACATTAGCAAAGCCAGCTGCAGTCACAAATTGGCTACCTAGCAACATTACATAATGTATCATTTCTGGAGGCAGTGGAAACGCAATTTGAGCTAGTCCACCAAGGCCAGCCCTACCTGGGTTGACTTCAAAGTGCCAATGGAAACAGGACTTAAGTGTACTACAATATACATGTAAAGAATGAGGGGTATAGAACTGGTGAAATATGATAATCTACCGTGGGACTTGGTACTCACCTTAATAGTTGTCTATGTAGCTTCCTAAATACATACATCTTGAACCCCTTGCTAGCTGGAGGCTGATTTAACAATTTGATGTACATCATTAATATTAATGTGAGGCAAGTCCTGAAGACACCTACTAAAAAAACTGTGACATAGTGGTAGTAATGTTATATTGTCGATAACAACTAGACTGACTTCTATTCTACAGTATGCTCCACCGGAAATTGCCACACCGGTAGGAAGTGTGCTTAGAACGTTTGGTCATGGAATGTGCATAAGGGCTATTGACCTGAAACATCAAGGCACTGGTATCACCCAGCCTGGACTCAGTGGTAGACGTAACATATTAAACGTAAATCTGAACACTCCAATTAGCATGATATGTTACGTTTCGTAATGGTATTAATTTGTGGATGTCCATCCTCCATTTCTTATGATATGTTACAAATTACAATTTGTATGATATGCTCCAAATTGCAATTTGTACAATATGTCTTGCTTTTGCGAAACGAATGATATGTTACGAATTCAAATTTGTTGTGGCTAATGAACTAGGTGGCTAATGTTAGCTAGGCTAGGGGTTAGGGGTTAAGGTTATGGCTAAGATTAGAGTTAGGGTTGCAGCACCGCCTGATTAATAAAATAAATCATAATAATAATAATTCCACGAAATGAGTGAACTAGGCCTTCATTAGTCCTGTATAAGCAGAGAAAAATACTCAGCTGAGCGGAGAAAAATACTTAGTTAAGCAGAGAATAATACTCCTTAGCACGCCACTTATCCAAAGTAGTGCGGATCTAGGATCAGTTCTTCCTTTTAGATCATAATGAATAAAATTATTTGGACAGATCCTTGATCAGCACTCCTACTCTGAGACGCTTGGTTCTGATTGAACAGAGCCCTTAATCACAGACACTCTTATCCAGAGCGACTTACAGGAGCAGTTTGGGTTAAGTGCCTTGCTAAAGGGCACTTCAACAAATCTTTCACCTAATCGGCTTGGGATTAGAACCAGAAACCTTTACACTTACTGGCCCAACGTTCTTAACCGCTAAGCTACGTGCCACTAGGACACCCAGATCTTAAATTTCTGTATACATAGAATGGGAATCCACTCCTTGCAAGTCACTGGGATGATTGACCTCTACCTACTCCTTTAACCTTTGATCCCCAATACCCTGTTCCTCTGAGGTTCTCTCATCATACAGGAACACAGCTGTTACTCACTTCACAAATAAAGCTTTGAGTCTGTGTTTAATAATTGAGTTCCCAGTGGATACAGCTGTCATATTTACAGAAGGCCTACCCCCATTTCACCAAGTAGAGTATGAATTCCCCTGGGAAATGAATTTGTTGACCAATGTGAAGAGCAACAACTCTGTTGACCAGTCAAACATGTGATTGAATGACATCCTCAATCTACATATCCTGTTTGTAGGTCATTTTGCCTGTTTCTATAGACCTATTGAAAAGATATTCAACTTGGAAGGGGCAGTCTCAGTCAAGGGCTTACTGTAGGTAAATTCATTGAGCTAATATTAGCGTGACGTCCGTTTTTATCTTTCACTCACTTTTGATTTTACTTTATCGGCCTTTGAGGATACTGAGGTTACTGTAACCTTAAACCTCCAGTGATCCACTGTATATGTCCACTGCTCATTCTCTTATGTTCCATCTACCTATTTGTAAATAATGTATGTAAACTCCTCTGTCTGTATTCTGTCTAAATGTTGTCTATCACTAGGAGCACCATATCACCAAGTAACATGCTGAGTATGTGTAAATGTACTTGGACAATTAAGGTGATTCAGATTCTACTGTTTCTCAACAACCTGTACAGCTGACTTACAACCACAGGGAGGCACTAATGTACTATATGGGATGTTGACCCCTTTTCTACATCATATTGGGGTCTATCTATGCATACCTGAATATACTTTAAAGCTCACTCATTTTAATAAAGGCACCGATTCACTCACCAAGTGCCAGGTGTCCTTGAGGTTGGTGGAACAGCGGGCGGGCTGGGCAGGGGCTTGGCACTACATGTCTGGTATATTTCCACGCTTGCATTGTTCTCCCTCTTTTTAGGTCCTGACAGTGAATTGAATACCTGTTATAGTTATAGCGTATTTATTTGGCATAGGCTACGGCCAGACAGTATCCTGTGCAAGTTCTGGGTCAATAAACCGTTCAATATGAGAACTCGAGAACTGTCGTGGACACTGTCTCATTTATGATCTATCGATGTCATTGCAATAAGATAAAACTCATTGGTACTTGATGATGGGTAAATCATTAAATGTTTGTATTGCATTAAGGCATTGAGATTATTTTGAAGGAAAACTCCACCCACTGTTTCATTAGATCATTGTTGACATAGTCCCAAAATGTTTTGCTTGTCAGCAATTAAGTTTTCAAGATATGTAACTTTCAAAATAAAGAAATCATCCACGTATGATGCATTTTGCATCATATGATGCTGCGTTTTGATTTTTTTGTTGAAAGGACGTGGAACTACATTGATTCAAAAGTTTTTTCCCAGTGGGAAGGGTCATATACATTCGGGACTCCGTAACAAAACATTTTGCAACAGAAAGCAAGAATGAGTGTTTCTTATCGGACAAATTCAGGTAGTAGTGTTGTGTTTCAATCCATAATCTTAATCTTTGTGCGTAACAAATACGACCCAGTGTGCCTTGGCTTCAAAAGGGATTTATACACCTCACTCCACCTCTAACCATTTGATCTCCCCTGGTTATGCCCCTACCTGACTCCAACTCTCCCCCTGAACAACCCTTTTGTAAAATGCATGCATGAGCTAAGTAGATATCTAGGAGGCTTGTGAATGAGCTCGTCAACACAGGGTGTTAGGAGACTTCCCCTTATCCTAGTCCGGCTATGCTGTGACCTGAGGAGTTCAGGGCAGGTTAATGCGGGGTTACCCATTAGTTTTTTTCTCTGAATTGGACGTCAGTCGGGCCAATTAGTGGTCTGACTTGACATGTGATGCTGAGGTAGCTGTCTCCGGGATTCCGGAACGCTGAAATCCACATTGGTTCTGGAATGCTGAAATTCCCAGAAATCCATGAGCTTCTCAGAGCTGCTTCATACGGATCTACTTACTGTTTACCCCAGACCTACCAGAGGCTGACAATAGAAGATCAATGCTGAACAATGCAATACAATTACATGACAAATGTTGCACATTAGCACATCGTATAATGAGGATCTGACAGAACATTAAAGTTTCAGAATATCTAGATTTGTTTTATATTTTTTATAGCAAAAAACAATAGGTTTGACCACAGAAACATTGTCTACAACTCCAGGTGAGAAATAAACATGGTTATACTGTAAATATACAGTGAGGCACCTCTTTATTTCTGTATGCTTGCCAAGAAAATAAAGACACTAGTGTACAGCTTTTCACATTTAGTTCATTCTCCATCAATTATATATATATATATATATACAGCGGGTGAAATAAGTATTGAACACGTCACCATTTTTCTCAGTAAATATATTTCCAAAGGTGCTATTGACATGACTTTTTCACCAGATGTTGGTAACAACCCAAGTAATCCATACATACAAAGAAACCAAAACAAATAAGTTCAGAAATTAAGTTATGCGTAATAATGTGAAATGACACAGGGAAAAAGTATTGAACACATGAAGAAAGGGAGGTGCAAAAAGGCATGGAAAGCCAAGACAACAGCTGAAAACTATCAGTAATTAAAAAGCAATCCAGCCCCCTGTCAGTGCAAATTAATATCAGCTGGTTCAGTCCCAACTGATGGCCTACAAAAAGGTCTCATTGCCAAGGTGTCACACAAGACACATCTCATGATGGGTAAAAGCAAAGAGCTGTCTCAAGACCTTCGCAACCTAATTGTTGCAAAACATAATGATGGCATTGGTTATAGGTACATTTCTAAGCTTCTGAATGTTCCAGTGAGCACTGTTGGGGCCATAATACGGAAGTGGAAAGACAATCATTTCACCATAAATTTGCTTCGACCAGGTGCTCCTCGCAATATTTCTGACAGAGGAGTGAAAAGAATAATCAGAAGAGTTGTCCAAGAGCCAAGGACCACTTGTGGAGAGCTTCAAAAAGACCTGCAATTAGCAGGTACTGTTGTCTCAAAGAAAACAGTAAGTAATGCACTCCACCGCCATGGCCTGTATGCACGCTCACCACGCACGCTCACCACGCAAGAAAAGCTGTTGAAGCTCGTTTAAAGTTTGCTGCACAACATTTGGAAAAGCCAGTGAAATCCTGGGAGAATATAGTGTGGTCAGATGAGAGCAAAATTGAACTGTTTGGATGTCATAATACACACCATGTTTGGAAGAGAAATGGCACTGCACATCAACCCAAAAACACCATACCAACAGTGAAGTTTGGAGGTGGGAACATCATGGTGTGGGGCTGCTTTTCAGCAAATGGTACTGGCAAACTTCACATAATTGAAGGAAGGATGAATGGGCAAATTTACGGAGACATTCTTGACAAAAATCTGCTGCCATCTACCAGGATGATGAAGATGAAACGAGGGTGGACATTTCAGCAAGACAATGATCCCAAACACACAGCCAAGGAAACTCTCAATTGGTTTCAAAGAAAGAAAATAAAGCTGCTAGAATGGCCCAGCCAATCACCTGACTTAAATCCCATTGAAAATCTATGGAAAGAACTGAAGATCAAGATTCATAGAAGAGGCCCACGGAACCTTCAAGATTTGAAGACTGTTTGTGTGGAAGAATGGGCCAAAATCACACCAGATCAATGCATGCGACTAGTTTCTCGTCTTGAAGCTGTCATTACCAACAAAGGCTTTTGTACAAAGTATTAAATACATTTCAGTAAGTGTGTTCAATACTTTTTCCCTGTGTCATTTCACATTATTACACATAACTTAATTTCTGAACTTATTTGTTTTGGTTTCTTTGTATGTATGGATTACTTGGGTTGTTACCAACATCTGGTGAAAATGTCATGTCAATAGCACTTTTGGAAATATATTTACTGAGAAAAATGGTGACGTGTTCAATACTTATTTCACCCGCTGTATATATATATATTTAAAAAAGCCAATATACAGAATTAATGTACAGACCCAGTCATTCAGACAACACAATGTGAGGAAAGACAGATAGTGTATAAGGTTCTTAATGGGCTCATGAGTCAGTCCTCGGTAAACATGCAAGTTGTACACGTTACAGAAAAGCCAACAACTTCAGCATAGTTGAGAGCATAAACCATTTTGCACTGTACATTTATGGTACCTGTCAATTTATGCTACCAAACAAAATAAATCAGGTTTGAGAATTCTTATACACAGACAGTTTCGTACGAATTTCCTGTACATTTCTCATGCCAATAACTGGTGAGGGAGGCAAGGTGTCTGCTTACCCTCAAATGTCAAAAATTGTAGGTGATGAGATCCAGATACATTATACAGGTAAGTGTATCAAAGTACATGAAAAAGTACAAATGTTTCTTGGAATTGGAGAAGGATGCTTGTCTTTCAACGAATGAGCATGTTGAGCTGTAGTTTTTCTGAGAGTTTATTCTTTCTGTGCCAGAGATGGTAAACTCCTACTAGTTGTTAGCTCTATACTGGGTTAATTGATTTAGAGGCCAACAGGGGCCATGTTCTTTTGCTGAAACTAATTATAGGACTCTCCTCTAATGAACGTTTTAAGTGCCGTTAAGATAACAGTTACATTTTTACTTAAGAAAATTACCCTTTCCACATTGCTATCTTAAAAAATATATTTCATGGTTTTGAGGATGAATTGTTTGCTTGCTTTATACATGAATACAACTTGATAGGAACCAGATATGGAATTATTTAATGAAGCCTCAAATATACATTCTGTATACAAAGTTAAAATATTCACATACAGTGGTTTCATGAAATCATTTCATACATATTCATTTTGTATTATTAATTACATTGCCAATGTAAAGTATATACATTAAGAGTAAAAAGTTTGGACACACTTACTCATTCCAGGGTTTTTCTTTATTTTTACTATTTTCTACATTGTAGAATATTAGTGAAGACATCAAAACTATAAAATAAAACTCACAATGAGTTGGACAGCAGAGTGAAGAATAAACAGCTAACAAGTGCTCAGCATATGTGGGAACTCCTTCAAGACTGTTGGAAAAGTATTACAGGTGAAGCTGGTTGAGAGAATGCCAAGAGTGTGCAAAGCTATCATCAAGGCAAATGGTGGCTACTTTGAAGAATCTCGAATATAAAATATATTTTGATTTGTTTAACACTTTTTTGATTACTACATTATTCCATATGTGTTATTTCATATTGTCATGACTTGAGTATCCACAGATCAGGACAGTGATGGTCTCATCTCTGCCAAGCTCCTCTCCCACCCAAAAAGGTGTGTTGAGTGGATTGATGTGGGAGGGGGTTTGACACCTTTAATGGCCAGACAGATAGCAGACCCCTCTCCTGTCACACATCTCTCTTGGCCCAGTTCTTATGACTCTTTTCTTTGTTCAGATTATTGCCTTACAGCAGAAAACTTTATGTCAATAAAACGGGACATTGGAACATTATTGACATTATCCGAAATGTGGAAAATGAGGACAGTTGGCATATGAAAATGAATGTCTGTTTTGTATTGTCATTAAAATTGATATATACTTTTTACAACAAAAATATTGTAATTTGGAGAACTTTCATAATATATATGTCAAGTTTATATCCTTTGTGTCTTGTATGAGAATTCCTGAGTGAAGACAATGTTTACGTAGAAATATAAATGTTATTTCCGCTGTTTAGCAAGAGTTCACAGTATTCGTAATGCTTTGACCAGTTTGAAACCACACCGAGGGGTGGGTCAGAGAGAGTGGTTCGAGTGACGGACACTCCTTTCAACCCGAGGGCACAAAAATAATGAGTTGATAATTAACTTGTCTGACCGACAGTACCACAGCTGCAGCGTGGGTCTCTAGATGTCACTACCCTGAAAATCAACACGAAGCAAAGACGACAACGTGGCCTCTAACATTTATTGTTACGGCTGAGTGATTTCTCTGAGAACTGTATCTGAGGAAGTGAATCGAAGTCGGAACATTCTGTTAAACTCTCAACTATAGTCCACACCCTGCTCTATCCTCCCACTGGGGACCATCGACACGGCTATTAGCCAGCTTCAGGTTAACTGAGACCACGGACACCGAAGGAGAAGGACATCGTGACATCTGCTGGAGGAGAAGGCCAATCACATTCTCTTGCCTAAGGCTGTGTCGCACTGAGATAGAATGACGAAGAAAGACACTTCAGAAATGTAAATACACTCGTTAGATTTCTTCTCCACCTTTGAGTGGTGGTTAGGTCTCTAAGTATTTTGATTACTCTCTCTCTCTCTCTCTCTCTTTATTTTGCCATGCGCTGGTGAACCCGTGTCATATTGTGTTGGTCCGCTAGGGACCTGTTGTTATCATATTAAGTTCCCATTGTATTAGAACAATATTCTACAACCCATGACTGTGTGTATCCTGTATTATCATCTAGTTAGTAAATAAAAAATTTAACCAATTTGTGTATTACGGAATGATTAGTAGGCTGGGGTTTGTACAGAGTCTACGAAGTTAAGGACGAGATTGATGAGGTGATATACATTAAATGAGGGACTGCTATATTGACATATGAGAATTTGTTTAGAGTTAATTCGGAAAATGGTACCTCAGTAAACAAACTTTTTCCGTGGTGCCCCAGAATTTCTAATGAGTAAATTACTTCTTGATTAATTTAATCAAATAATAATTACACGTAGTAGGTAATTATTCGATAAATAGCAGTCACCACTTTAATGACAGTTAAGTTACGACAATAGTTTTGATGTCTTCACTATTATTCTACAATGTAGAAAATAGTAAAAATAAAGAAAAACCCTGGAATGAGTATGTGTCCAAACCTTTGACTGGTACTGTATATATATATAAATATATATATATATATATATATATATATATATATATATATACACAGTACCATTCAGTCAGAATGGTTTAAGAAACAAAATGGTTCTGTGGATATAAAAAAAAATGCATATAGATATACGGTCAGGCCCATAATTATTGGCACCCTTGATGAAGAAAAAAAACGGTATAAAAGAAATGATGCAAATACAGAGCTATTTTGCTCAAAACATTTGGGAAATATATTATGATATTATTGTACACTCAGAGAAAGGGGTGCCAAATTTATTGGCATCCCTGTTTTTAGTACTCCCCTTGTGAGGATAACGGCACTGAGCCTTTTTCTAAAATGTTTTATGAGATTGGAGAGCACATTGTGAGGGATCTTAAAACCATTCCCCCATACAGAATCTTTCCAGATACTTGACATCCTTCGTCTGCGCTTATTGACCGCCCTCTTCAATTAAAAAAAACACATGTTTTCAACGGGGTTCAAGTCCGGAGATTGCAAAATGTGGATTTTGTGGTCAATTAAAATTTTCTTTGTAGATTTTGATGTGGGTTATTGTCTTGCTGGAAGATCCAGTTGCGTCAAAGTGTTAGCCTCCTGGCAGAGGCAACCAGGTTTTTGGCTACAATCTCCTGGTATTTGGTGAAGTTTATGAGGCCATTGACCTTAACAAGGGCCACAGGACCAGTGGATACAAAATAACCCCATAACATCAAAGGACCACCACCATATGTTACCGTAGCTACAGTATGAGGTACTTTTCTGCATATGCTTCAGTTTTTCGACACCAAACCCACCACTGGTGTGCATAACCAAAGAGCTCTATTTTCATGTCACCTTTTTCTCTGAGCAAATGTATGTAAATAATAAAATATAGCTCAGTATTTGCATTTTTTATTTTATGCAGTCTTTTTAGCTCATCTTTATCAAGGGTGCCAATCATGTTGGACCTGATAGTACATTGAGGTTTTTCATAATGCAAATATTGAAGTGTGTGTTTGATCAGCAAAAAAAAACATGTTAAAACATTAAATTCATTACATATTTCACTGACAGCAGTAGTAGTCCAGGGCCATGCCCATCATCTCAGCAACAGTAACAAGAGAGACTTTCACTGTTATGCCATTTTACAAGGTAACAAATACAGTGATTTGTTTCACGTTCCTTGTGGCTGAGAAACCATGGCCCTCCTTAGGAACAACAGGCCTGCTTCCCATGTCCTAGGTTTCATTGCATGCCTTACTTGTAGTTTGTAGTTGACCGTTACTGTGCCTTCAACCTCCCCAGAAAACACGCGCATAAAAACACAAAAACAACCTCATTGCACAAATCAGCTTCATCCGCCAAGCGTCGTTTGTCAACTTACCCACTTGGGGAAACTTTGTACTTATCTGTCACAACAATGGAGGATCCACAATAGATTAACATGAATGAATTCCATGCAGGATGAGGAGGGAGGGAGGAGACAGGGACTTCTCCTCTAGCCTGGGGGTCTATCAGAACTGAGGCGTATTGCCATCTCTCTGGGGTAGTGTTTCAAAAGACACAAAGCGTGTCATCATCTCTTCTAGACAGTACTCTCCATGACCCACTCTTGGCTGTCGAAGGTCCCCTTACTCCCCCCCACATCCCCCTCCTCGTCACACTGTAGCAGCATGCCGTTCACAGACAGGCTCCTCTTAGTCCAGATGTTGCTGATACGCCGGGGGTAGCTGCACACCGGCGTGGTGGCCGTGGAGGTGCTGGAGGTCGTCACTTGGTCTGTTTGTCGGTCTGTATCCATACAGTCCCCCATGTCAAACGACTGGCTCCTTTTTGGCTTGGAGTCCAGAGGCAGCATGAGCAGCCGGCTCAGCCGCGAGTCCATTGTCCGGCCCAGCAGGGGCTCCCTGTCCGTGTGGGGCCTATCACCACCCACCACCGGAATGCTACTGCTGGAGAAGGGCTCCCCCAGGTCTCCCATGCCCCTGCCCTGGGCCCCCCGTAACTCCAGGGAGTTGAAGGCCCCCAGCAGGTGATCCAGGTTGGCCCGGGGTTTGGAGGGGGCTGCCTGCCTCCACATGTTGGCCAGGGTGCTGTTGGGGCTATAGGACACCCCCCCGACCATCGAGCCCCCCGACGAGGACGAGGAAGAGGTGCTCTGAAGGGAGCCACATTTAAACTCCACCACCTCGTCCTGGAGGGTCACTTTGGCCTTGGGTTTGGGCAGGGGAAGAGGCACGCCATTCTGTCCCAGCCGGCCCCCATTGGTCTGCGAGTGGGTATCACTAACACTGGTCAGCTTGCCGCTCCCCCCAATGCCACCCCCGTCATGGTCGGTGGCCTTGTAGCGCAGCATCAGGATAACGATGAAGACGAGAAGTGTCGCCACGATGATGCCACCCACCACCAGGATCATGGTGCCCCCAAGAAACTGGCTGTGGAGAGACTGGCACTGGGTGTAGTCGTCGCGGGTGAAGAACTGGGCACAGCCCACCACATTAGTGGCCGTCAGGGTGGTGGCAGTGTCGTCCCAGGCGGCTAGGACACACAGGTCGTACTTGGTCCCCGACACCAGGTTGGTCACCAGGAAGGCTTGGCTGGAGCCCGGGATCATCCTATAGAAACAGACAGGAAGAGTTAAACATGGTGATGACTCGAGTCAGCATAATCATTGTTGGACATCCGTGAAAACCTGTAAATGGAGGATAATGCTATTAACTTGCATCTTTCTTGACACAATACATTTCATATCAATACATAAAAAAAATAAAAATACTGTGCTTGAGTGTTCTTTGTAATGTAATTTCCACTGAAAGAAAAGGAAGGCTTCCAAGTTCTTATGATCATTTGTGTTCTGTGTTCTTATGTTCATTCCTGAGGAGTTGTCCAGTGTTAAGTCTCTTTGTGGTTGCTGTTATAGTCTAACAGACAGCCAGCCGTAATTGGCTTTATCTCTCTAAACCATCTGTCCTGCTGCAGCAAACAGACGCTTCACCCCATGTCTGAGCCATGGAGATGCAAGATGAATAAATAACCAGAGCACAGAGGAAAAGAGTGAAAGAGAGTGAAAAGGAGAAGATTGAAAGGCTTCTGTAACAGCTAGAGCCTCAGATACCTATGTTGCTCAGGCCAGTGTTAGTCTGCTTATACGGCAGGAAAAGGCCAGGGAACCGGCTCTGAGCTGATAACATCCTTTCAATTGTTCGACAACATCAGTCATTCAGTCACAGTATCTGGCCATGCACAACCATGCGTTATGCACATCAATGTAATATCCTATACATAAACACCCATGTGATAAGCTGGCCATAAGCACCCATGTGATAAGCTGGCCATAAACACCCTTTGTAATATGCTCGCCATAAACACCCATGTGATATATAACCATAAGATAATAACAATAACCTATGATGCCACACCTTTTCTTGCACATTGTCCTGTGTCTTCTGATAACTAATACTAATACTGTAGCAAAAGATGCATTATCAAAAGTTGATTTTCTGTTTTGGTCCTTAGGGGATGTAATCTATTACACACTGATAATTGCTTGCATGGCATGGGCATCGGAGGGAGGGAAATTCCAGTGCTTAGTGAGCGTTTTGCCGGGCGCTGCTCTGTCCTGTGACTGATTCATTTCAGGCTGTCTGCTTTGACTGTTTCATTCAGCTGAATTCAAATACATTGGGACAAAGTGGAACTCAGGAAACATGTCTGGCTGTGCTTATCACGGGGAGATTAATACAAGTCTCTTCTCCCTCCCCCTTCGGGCGTCGAAAGGCAATTTGGAGATTGCTTTGCATCGTTTCCAGTGACGGCATGAGGCCATAACATTAATCAGAGCGAGAGAGGGAGCGAGTCCTTAAACATTGCTTCTGGGAAGGAACAGTAGTGGGGAAGGGGATAGGGAAAGGCAGCAGTCAGCCACAGTTACCCTCTTCCTGTTTAAAAGCTATTGTCAGTTACAGTTCCAACACACTTCCTCATTGGCAAGAAAAACAACAACAGTGAAAACAAACAAAGAAATCATTACTTCAGGCTATAGAATTTCTCCCACTCAACAATCATTAACATATTTCATGGCTAATCCACCCCCCCCTCCAGGTGAACTGTAGAAGACTTGGGTTTCAATAGCATAACTCATTATTGTCATTGATTTCTTAAGGCGGCCTCTCTCTGGATAACAGACAAGGTCATGCCAAATGGGTCTCTTGTTCCATTGATTCAGCCTAAATGTCAGGGTGCTGGGAAATGTGATTATGCTTATATAAGCAAAAATCCCTAATGGGCTCTGCACTCTCTGCTAGGGCATTGATTGGGAGATGCTGCTGAATTGTACTGTAGCGGTAGTTGTGGAGATTAAATTGAACTGACACTCGCCTGTGTCTGTGTCCACACCCTTGAGTGTATATCCTGCCATAAAACATACTGCTATGGTAACTATAATGGATGAATGTATTATAGAAAAAACAGCTAACTTTGGGAGTGTCAAACAGTGAAACTGCAGCATTAGCTCAAGGTTTGGTTTAGTGTTTTGGCTTGTGTTGTTTTTTAAATGAAAGGGAATCCTCCTATGAGCACATAAATACACACAATGATTACAATAAGGATTGTCAAATCCAAAGCTAACGATCGCAAGAAAAATATTCATCATAACTGTTAAAAAGATGACCGTATCAGTATCTGCCTCTGAATTCTGCATGAAACGCACCATTAATATGCAAATGCAGATCTCATTTCCCTGTAAAAAGACTCTCTAAACCTTGTGGAATGCCTGAATATTTCATTACGTTATAACTGACACGGGACGTTATCTGTTCACTCGTACCAAAATCGGACACATTTTAAAGACCACATTCTTAAGTATTAATGACTTGTTCAACAGGTAAAAGGTTCAACAGGTAAAAGATCAAATGGGTCCAGGGCAAGGCTCTAGGCAGGCAAGATCCCTATTTCTGTCTAAAGACTAATGGGTATATCATTTGGGGGGTGCTTATAAAGTACAAGTGTGTAATGGAAATGTGTGTTTTGCATGGGCAGGGTCACCATTGTCCAGTGCCCCTGGAGCAATTGGGGTTAAGTGCCTTGCTCAAGGGCACACAACAGGTTTTCACCTTGTCAGTACCAGGATTCAAACCAGCGGCCTTTCGGTTACTGGCCCAACACTTAAACCTGGAGGCTATACACCCCAATATAAGATACAATTATCTTGTTAAACATGTATGGTGTGGTGTACCACAGGGCCGCTTTCTAGACCTGCCACTGGCATTAAACAAAGCCTTTGTGTCTATGTATGCTGATGATTCAACCATATATGTGTCAGCAACCACAGCTAATGAAGTCACTCAAACCCTTAACAAGGAGTTGCAGTCAGTTTTGGAATGGGTGGCCAGTAATAAACTGGTCCTGAACATATCTAAAATTAAGAGCATTGTATTTTGATACAAATCATTCCCTAAGCTCTAGAACCCAGCTGAATCTGTCAATGAATGGTGTGGCTGTTGAACAAGTTGAGGAGACTAAACTACTAGGGGTTACCTTAGATTGTAAACTGTCATGGTCAAAACAGATTATTAACATATTATATTCAATGGTTGTATAGATGGGGAGAGGTCTGTCCATAATAAAGAGATGCTCTGCTTTTTTGACACCACACTCCAAAAAGCAAGTCCGGCAGGCTCTAGTGTGTCTAATCTTGATTATTGTCCAGTCATGTGGTCAAGTGTTGCAAAGAAATACAGAGTTAAGCTGCAGCTGGCCCAGAACAGAGCGTCACATCTTGCTCTTAATTGTCAGAGGGCTAATATAAGTACTATGCATGTCAGTCTCTCTTGGCTAAGAGTTGAGGAGAGATGGACTGCATCACTTCCTCTTTTTATAAGAAACATTGATCTGTTGAAAATTCCAAATTGTTTGCATAGTCAACTTGCACACATCTCTGAAACACACACTTACCCCACCAGACATGCCAGCAGGGGTCAGAATAAATTAAAGAAAGCGTACAGTATTATATAGAGTCATTACTGCATGGAACTATACATGTACAGCGGGTGAAATAAGTATTGAACACGTCACCATTTTTCTCAGTAAATATATTTCCAAAGGTGCTATTGACATGACATTTTCACCAGATGTTGGTAACAACCAAAGTAATCCATACATACAAAGAAACCTAAACAAATAAGTTCAGAAATGAAGTTATGTGTAATAATGTGAAATTACACAGGGAAAAAGTATTGAAAACATGAAGAAAGGGAGGTTCAAAAAGGCATGGAAAGCCAAGACAACAGCTGAAAACTATCAGTAATTAAAAAGAAATCCAGCCCCCTGTCAGTGCAAATTAATATCAGCTGGTTCAGTCCCAACTGATGGCCTACAAAAAGGTCTCATTGCCAAGGTGTCACACAAGACACATCTCATGATGGGTAAAAGCAAAGAGCTGTCTCAAGACATTCGCAACCTAATTGTTGCAAAACGTAATGATGGCATTGGTTATAGGTGCATTTCTAAGCTTCTGAATGTTCCAGTGAGCACTGTTGGGGCCATAATACGGAAGTGGAAAGACAATCATTTCACCATAAACTTACCTCGACCAGGTGCTCCTAGTATATTTGCCCATTCATCCTTCCTTCAATTATGTGAAGTTTGCCAGTACCATTTGCTGAAAAGCAGCCCCACACCATGATGTTCCCACCTCCAAACTTCACTGTTGGTATGGTGTTTTTAGGGTGATGTGCAGTGCCATTTCTCCTCCAAACATGGTGTGTATTATGACATCCAAACAGTTCAATTTTGCTCTCATCTGACCACACTATATTCTCCTAGTATTTCACTGGCTTTTCCAAATGTTGTGCAGCAAACTTTAAACGAGCTTCAACATGCTTTTTTTTCAGCAATGGAGTCTTGCGTGGTGAGCGTGCATACAGGCCATGGCGGTGGAGTGCATTACTTAATGTTTTCTTTGAGACAACAGTACCTGCTAATTGCAGGTCTTTTTGAAGCTCTCCACAAGTGGTCCTTGGCTCTTGGACAATTCTTCTGATTATTATTTTCACTTCTCTGTCAGAAATCTTGCGAGGAGCACCTGGTCGAGGCAAATTTATGGTGAAATGATTGTCTTTCCACTTCCGTATTATGAGAAAAATGGTGACGTGTTCAATACTTATTTCACCCGCTGTATACAGTGGGGAGAACAAGTATTTGATACACTGCCGATTTTGCAGGTTTTCCTACTTACAAAGCATGTAGAGGTCTGTAATTTTTATCATAGGTACACTTCAACTGTTAGAGACGGAATCTAAAACAAAAATCCAGAAAATCACATTGTATGATTTTTAAATAATTAATTTGCATTTTATTGCATGACATAAGTATTTGATCACCTACCAACCAGTAAGAATTCCGGCTCTCACAGACCTGTTAGTTTTTCTTTAAGAAGCCCTCCTGTTCTCCACTCATTACCTGTATTAACTGCACCTGTTTGAACTCGTTACCTGTATAAAAGACACCTGTCCACACACTCAATCAAACAGACTCCAACCTCTCCACAATGGCCAAGACCAGAGAGCTGTGTAAGGACATCAGGGATAAAATTGTAGACCTGCACAAGGCTGGGATGGGCTACAGGACAATAGACAAGCAGCTTGATGAGAAGGCAACAACTGTTGGCGCAATTACTAGAAAATGGAAGAAGTTCAAGATGACGGTCAATCTCCCTCGGTCTGGGGCACCATGCAAGATCTCACCTCGTGGGGCATCAATGATCATGAGGAAGGTGAGGGATCAGCCCAGAACTACACGGCAGGACCTGGTCAATGACCTGAAGAGAGCTGGGACCACAGTCTCAAAGAAAACCATTAGTAACACACTACGCCGTCATGGATTAAAATCCTGCAGCGCACGCAAGGTCCCCCTGCTCAAGCCAGCGCATGTCCAGGCCCGTCTGAAGTTTGCCAATGACCATCTGGATGATCCAGAGGAGGAATGGGAGAAGCTCATGTGGTCTGATGAGACAAAAATAGAGCTTTTTGGTCTAAACTCCACTCGCCGTGTTTGGAGGAAGAAGAAGGATGAGTACAACCCCAAGAACACCATCCCAACCGTGAAGCATGGAGGTGGAAACATCATTCTTTGGGGATGCTTTTCTGCAAAGGGGACAGGACGACTGCACCGTATTGAGGGGAGGATGGATGGGTCCATGTATCGCGAGATCTTGGCCAACAACCTCCTTCCCTCAGTAAGAGCATTGAAGATGGGTCGTGGCTGGGTCTTCCAGCATGACAACGACCCGAAACACACAGCCAGGGCAACTAAGGAGTGGCTCCGTAAGAAGCATCTCAAGGTCCTGGAGTGGCCTAGCCAGTCTCCAGACCTGAACCCAATAGAAAATCTTTGGAGGGAGCTGAAAGTCTGTATTGCCCAGCGACAGCCCCGAAACCTGAAGGATCTGGATGGAGGAGTGGGCCAAAATCCCTGCTGCAGTGTGTGCAAACCTGGTCAAGAACTACAGGAAACGTATGATCTCTGTAATTGCAAACAAAGGTTTCTGTACCAAATATTAAGTTCTGCTTTTCTGATGTATCAAATACTTATGTCATGCAATAAAATGCAAATTAATTACTTAAAAATCATACTATGTGATTTTCTGGATTTTTGTTTTAGATTCTGTCACTCACAGTTGAAGAGTACCTATGATAAAAATTACAGACTTCTACATGCTTTGTAAGTGGGAAAACCTGCAAAATCGGCAGTGTATCAAATACTTGTTCTCCCCACTGTATATTGCTCAAATAAACAGCAAACCTCTTTTTAAAAAAAATGATAAAGCAACACCTCACTGCACAGCGCCTCTCCCCTATTGGACCTAGATATTGTGTGTATGTATTGATATGTAGTCTATGTGTACCTTTTAAAAATGTATGTAGTTCTGTCCTTGAGCTGTTCTTGTCTAATGTTCTCTATTATGCCATGTTTCATGTTTTGTGTGAACCCCAGGAAGAGATCGGGATTCTAATAAAATACCAAATACCAAAACGAACACGTTTCTCTGTGATGCAAGAGGCGTGGAGCCACGACCACTCTCCTCGACTCCAGCTAATAGCCAATAATAGTGGCCCCGGGATCTTGCTATCATTTCTGAAACACATCGCCAAGCCGAGGGGAAGCATAGGCATTAAATCACATGGGGATGGGACAATCAAACCATTATATGGTAAAGGATTGTTCTGAGGGACTCGTTGCAATTCAACTGAAATATTACTGAAGGTCCGCGTCTGACACATAACTACCATTACTATGTCTACGTACAGCACCTTCCTTGGCTTCTATTCCTGCTTATACACTCCTGATGAATTAAGATAATGCGCTTAACGTATTCATGATCTGTGTATACATTCTATCTTGCCCTAACCATAGGGTAAATAAATACACTGTTATGTTGTCCTCTAACACGTTGTCTTGGCGATTCAGGTTTGATAGAGAAAAGAGAAAACATCATGATTTTCTACAGATTTGTTTTGAAGAGGTAGATGGACTGTAAGAGATAACAAGCTCTACACTGACTATAGGACTGTATGAGAAAACAAGCTCTACACTGACTATAGGACTGTATGAGATAACAAGCTCTACACTGACTATAGGACTGTATGAGATAACAAGCTCTACACTGACTATAGGACTGTATGAGATAACAAGCTCTACACTGACTATAGGACTGTATGAGATAACAAGCTCTACACTGACTATAGGACTGTATGAGATAACAAGCTCTACACTGACTATAGGACTGCATATCATTACTTTCATGGCAGGTATAGTACGAGTTAGAGATAAGAAGTTAGATTCCAATCCCTTTGAAAAAAAGTTTACATAATAAACTGCAATGCGATCATAACCAACTGTAATGGTAATGTCTGATGAGATATAGACCTATATATCACTAAAGTGTTACAGTACAACTCTTGAAGGCTAGTTTTAACAGAGTAACTCATTTAAATGGCATTAAATAATTGGATTTATTTTCCGGCTGGTTTCACAGTCGTTTGGAGATGTGCTAATATACTATATATCAGCTTGCTGTAATACACTTTCAGCTTCGTCAAATAGCTGCTGTAGTGGATTGACAGTATATGCATCCATTAAGCTTAGGGATGAAATTCCCTTATTTATGGCCTACTTAGCATAATGGAGCCGAGCGCAACGTGGCGCTTAGCGACCGAAACGTCAGATGATGAAAAAGGCAGTGGAAAGTGAAGAGTGAGTTGTTTCGCTGTCAAACAATTCAACGGACAGACAGAAACAATGGATGATGGATGGATCACTTAAGATCAACACCATTGTAAGCTATATTGTTATGGAAAACTGGGTATGAAAGCTGCTGGTTCTGTACACATGGCACTGTTATTGATACTGTGTATTTTGTTTACTGTAAACAACATCATTTACTCTTTGGCACAATCCATCTATCTTTTGTGAAAGCTAAGAGACACATTATCTTTAGGTAAACAAAACAAGTCGACTGGAGTCTTAAACACTGAGCGTATCCTCCATCTTTTGTTCCCTCATAGATCCAAGCTATCGGTGTTCCTTCTTCTCTGAAAACAAAGGAAATATGAAAAACTGTCTGGCTTTGTTACCTGTAGATGAGGACTTCGTCGTCTGAACAGTTGTACTGGAGTTGGTACATCTTTACCTTGGGCGCTGCCTTGCTCACGGTCCACTTAACAAGGGCTGAAATGGCTGTCACCTCTGATACAGCGACCACTTTCTCCGGTTGGGTCTTTGGAACCCCCTTGCTTATCCTGGTGGTGCCGGTGATGTCCGAGAGGCGGGACTTGGGCTGCGAGGCCTGACCGGTGCCGTTGCTGAGGTGGGGCAGCTGGATGATTGACAGATCCACTGAGGCGGTGGACTCCCCGGCCACGTTGGCCGCAATGCAGGTGAAGGTACCGTAGTCCTTGGAGGTGGTGATGAGGATCTCCAGGGTGCCGTTGTCGTAGACGACAGTACGGGACGAGTTGCCAAGGACACGGTCGTCTGGGGTCATCCAGTGGATGGTGGGGGTGGGGTCTCCAATGGCCTCACACCTCAGGCTGGCCGTCTGGCCCTCCAACACCAGCATCCTGTGGGTGTGCTGAGTGATGAGGGGTGGCTCGCACACAAACTCCTCCTCCCTCACATACCAGAAGTAGCGCCCCTTCAGGTTGGAAGGGGAAGCGCAGGTCTCCTGGTCGTCGTCCCTCTCCAGCCGCCGCAACCACAGCACCTCACAGTTACAGTGCAGAGGATTTCCCCCGATGCCAAGGGACAGCTGAGGGGCGTAGGGGGTGGTCATCATCACTGAATCCTGGGCCCTGGCGAAGATGGGGTCTGGGGGCAGCTTTTGCAGTCGGTTGGAGGTGAGATCCAGGCGAGCCAGTCTCTCTAGATCAGTGAAGGTCCCCTCAGGGATGAAGTCCAGGAGGTTATGGTCAAGACTCAACTGGTGGAGGGAGACCATCTGCTTGACTGAGTCCCAGGGTAGGCTCCTCAGGTTGTTGTAGGACAGATCCAGATCCTCTAGGGAGGGGGCCAGGTCTTCCAAGGCCCGGTCCGAGACGTGTCCCAGCTGGTTGTTGTTAAGGATGAGGTGCTGCAGGTTGACCAGGCCCCGGAGATCATCGGCACCCAGCTCTACGAGGCGATTGTTGTCAAGGTGTAAGGAGCGCAGGGTCTCCAGGTCACTGAAGGAGAAGGGCTGGATGTAGCTAATGGTGTTGCGGCTGAGCGTCAGGTCCACCAGGTCGGTCATGTTGGCAAAGTCCTGCTGGGTGATGCGGAGGATGTAGTTGCCACCCAGCCGGAGCTCCACAGTGCGCCGGTCGATATCCAGTGGGACGAAGAGCAAGCCTTTGGAGGGACACAGGGTCCCCAGGGACTCGGACAGGTTCTGGCAGACACAGTACTTTGGGCATGCATGGGCCATCAACACTGCGGTTCCCAGGACCAGCAGGCAACAAAGGATGTGGTCCATGATAGAGTCACACAAAGAAACCTACAGAGAGAGAGAGAGAGAGAGAGAGAGAGAGAGAGGGAGAGATACAGACAGAGAGAGACAGCGAGAGAGAGCGCGAAATTGAGAGCGAGAGAAGAGAAGAATAGAAAATAAGAGAAGGGAGAGAAAGATGTGGAGAGAGAGAAGAAAATAATAGAAAATAGGAGAAGAGAGTGTGTGAGAGAGAGAGAAAGAATAGAGAAAAGAATAGAGAGAAAGAAAAAAAGAAAGACATGATTAGTTCTTCCATAGTATGCAGTCTACTTCTCCTTTCACTGTTGCTGTGGCAGACAATCATGATCTCATGTTGCTGTGAACTATCTCTGCCTAGAGCGGTGGGGTTTTTGGGCCTGTTGTTGACAGGCTACAGCAGTGGGGTTTTTGGGCCTGTTGTTGACAGGCTACAGCAGTGGGGTTTTTGGGCCTGTTGTTGACAGCAGCCACGGGTCATCTTGATGAGTATAGATTAGTCTGCACTGTGATCCGACTCAAAAGCTGTCATCAAACGCACATGGATTAGAACTAGGTTTGATCTGTCTGTGTGCGGATGGGTGTGTGTGTGTGTGTGTGTGCATGCATCTGTGTATGTGTGAGGGCTGTGTGGGAGGGAATCTTTACAGCAAATCGGTAGGTCAGTACAATATAAATTAAGTAGCTTATCTACTAACAGCTAGCCATAAGACAGTCATAAATGGAGCTCCTCTGGGACATCAACACCTTTAGATTTACCATGGACAATTTGTCAGAAACACTATACTGCATTTATGACAGAGCCATTCATCATGAAAAGGTTGGCTTTTTATATAATGGCTTCTGTCATTTATGAAGTGTCCCTCCGTGGACACTGTGGTGCTCCCTATCAGGTAAGTCATGTGACACGGGTCATTTCCAACAATGGATGTTTCACTCAGGTGGAGATAATACACTGTAATCATAATGTATTCAATGTGATCAGGGAATGCTGGGTAATAACTCAAGTCCAAAGCATTGGACAGCAGGCACTTAGATGCACCGTACAGAACTGACTCCAGATCAGGTGGTAGAGGTATATAATGATGAAGCAATAGACAGAGGGGAGACTGGCCTAAAATAAATGAGCATTCCTCAGAGATCAAATTAGAGAGGACATGCCTAAGCCCCTGTCTGCGACCATTCATTAGAGACAAATAGGTATGTAGTCATGTGGAACACAACTGTCCTTCATTAATATTCCCGTCTGCTTTGTTAATGTCAGTCAAACACACATGCAGCCTACAAACACACACGCACACAACCTTATATACTCGCCACACACCCATCAAATCATTATCCCCATGAACCGAAGCTATTATATCTCTCTCGATCTCTCTCTCTCTCTCTCACTCTCACTCTCACTCTCACTCTCTCTCACTCTCTCTCTCACTCTCTCTCTCTCTCGATCTCTCTCTCTCTCTCTGAAGTAGATTATAAACATAGCTAACAAACACCATGGCGCCACTCGTGGGGTATGTATAGTTCAAGTGCAAAAGGGAAAATAAATAAACATAAATATGGGTTGTATTTACAATGGTGTTTGTTCTTCACTGGTTGCCCTTTTCTTGTGGCAACAGGTCTTGTGGCTGCTGTGATGGCACACTGGTATTTCACCCAATAAATATGGGAGTTTATCAAAATGTTGTTTGTTTTCTAATTCTTTGTGAATCTGTGTAATCTGAGGGAAATATGTGTCTCTAATACGGTCATACAGTGGCTTGCGAAAGTATTCACCCCCCTTGGCATTTTTCTTATTTTGTTGCCTTACAACCTGGAATTAAAATGGATTTTTGGGGGGGTTGTATCATTTGATTTACACAACATACCTACCACTTTGAAGATGCAAACAATTTTTTATTGTGAAACAAACAAGAAACAAAATAAATCTGAAAACTTGAGCGTGCATAACTATTCACCCCCCCAAAGTCAATACTTTGTAGAGCCACCTTTTGCAGCAATTACAGCTGCAAGTCTCTTCAGGTATGTCTCTATAAGCTTGGAACATCTAGCCACTGGGATCTTTGCCCATTCTTCAAGGCAAAACTGCTCCAGCTCCTTCAAGTTGGATGGATTCCGCTGGTGTACAGCAATCTTTAAGCCATTCCAAGACATTTAAATGTTTCCCCTTAAATTACTTGAGTGTTGGTTTAGCAGTATGCTTAGGGTCATTGTCCTGCTGGAAGGTGAACCTCCGTCCCAGTCTCAAATCTCTGGAAGAATGAAACAGGTTTCCCTCAAGAATTTTCCTGTATTTAGCGCCATCCATCATTCCTTCAATTCTAACCAGTTCCCCAGTCCCTGCCGGAAAAAAAACATCCCCACAGCATGATGCATTGTGTTCTCTGGGTGATGAGAGGTGTTGGGTTTGCGCCAGACATAGCGTTCTGCTAAAAAAAGCTCAATTTTAGTCTCATCTGACCAGAATACCTTATTTCATATGTTTGGGGAGTCTCCCACATGCCTTTTGGCGAACACCAAACATGTTTGCTTATTTTTTTATTCAAGCAATGGATTTTTTTCTGGCCACTCTTCCATAAAGCCCAGCTCTGTGCAGCTCTTTCAGGGTTATCTTTGGTCTCTTTGTTGCCTCTCTGATTAATGCCCTCCTTGCCTGGTCAGTGAGTTTTGGTGGGCGGCCTTCTCTTGGCAGGTTTGTTGTGGTGCCATATTCTTTCCATTTTTTTATAATGGATTTAATGGTGCTCTGTGGGATGTTCAAAGTTTCCGATATTTTTTTATAACCCAACCCTGATCTGTACTTCTCCACAACTTTGTCCCTAACCTGTTTGGAGAGCTCCTTTGTCATCATGGTGCCGCTTGCTTGGTGGTGCCCTTGCTTAGTGGTGTTGCAGACTCTGGGGCCTTTCAGAACAGGTGTATATATACAGTGGGGCAAAAAAGTATTTAGTCAGCCACCAATTGTGCAAGTTCTCCCACTTAAAAAGATGAGAGAGGCCTGTAATTAATCATAATAGGTACACTTCAACTATGAGAGACAACATTTGAAAAAAAAATCCAGAAAATCACATTGTAGGATTTTTATGGTGGAAAATAAGTGTTTGGTCACCTACAAACAAGCAAGATTTCTGGCTCTCACAGACCTGTAACTTCTTCTTTAAGAGGCTCCTCTGTCCTCCACTCGTTACCTGTATTAATGGCACCTGTTTGAACTTGTTATCAGTATAAACAACACCTGTCCACAACCTCAAACAGTCACACTCCAAACTCCACTATGGCCAAGACCAAAGAGCTGTCAAAGGACACCAGAAACAAAATTGTAGACCTGCACCAGGCTGGGAAGACTGAATCTGCAATAGGTAAGCAGCTTGGTGTGAAGAAATCAACTGTGGGAGCAATTATTAGGAAATGGAAGACATACAAGACCACTGATAATCTCCCTCGATCTGGGGCTCCACACAAGATCTCACCCCGTGGGGTCAAAATGATCACAAGAACGGTGAGCAAAAATCCCAGAACCACACGGGGGGACCTAGTGAATGACCTGCAGAGAGCTGGGACCAAAGTAACAAAGGCTACCATCAGTAACACACTACGCCGCCAGGGACTCAAATCCTGCAGTGCCAGACGTGTCCCTCTGCTTAAGCCAGTACATGTCCAGGCCCGTCTGAAGTTTGCTAGAGAGTATTTGGATGATCCAGAAGAGGATTGGGAGAATGTCATATGGTCAGATGAAACCAAAATATAACTTTTTGGTAAAAACTCAACTCGTCGTGTTTGGAGGAGAAAGAATGCTGAGTTGCATCCAAAGAACACCATACCTACTGTGAAGCATGGGGGTGGAAACATCATGCTTTGGGGCTGTTTTTCTGCAAAGGGACCAGGACGACTGATCCGTGTAAAGGAAAGAATGAATGGGCCCATATATCGTGAGATTTTGAGTGAGAACCTCCTTCCATCAGCAAGGGCATTGAAGATGAAACGTGGCTGGGTCTTTCAGCATGACAATGATCCCAAACACACCGCCCGGGCAACGAAGGAGTGGCTTCGTAAGAAGCATTTCAAGGTCCTGGAGTGGCCTAGCCAGTCTCCAGATCTCAACCCCATAGAAAATCTTTGGAGGGAGTTGAAAGTCTGTGTTGCCCAGCGACAGCCCCGAAACATCACTGCTCTAGAGGAGATCTGCAAAGAGGAATGGGCCAAAATACCAGCAACAGTGTGTGAAAACCTTGTGAAGACTTACAGAAAACGTTTGACCTCTGTCATTGCCAACAAAGGGTATATAACAAAGTATTGAGATAAACTTTTGTTATTGACCAAATACTTATTTTCCACCATAATTTGCAAAGAAATTCATAAAAAATCCTACAATGTGATTTTCTGGATTTATTTTTCTCATTTTGTCTCTCATAGTTGAAGTGTACCTATGATGAAAATTACAGGCCTCTCTCATCTTTTTAAGTGGGAGAACTTGCACAATTGGTGGCTGACTAAATACTTTTTTGCCCCACTGTATATATATATATATATAGGTGGACTTTATTTAACTAATTATGTAACTTCTGAAGGTAATTGGTTGCACCAGATCTTATTTAGGGGCTTCATCGCAAAGGGGGTGAATACATATACACGCACCAATTTTCCATTTTTTTTTTCCATTATTTTTGTCTTACTGAGATTTACTGTCAGGGCCCAGGTCTGACAGAATCTAAGCAGAAGATCTATGTGCTGCTGTAGGCCCTCCTTGGTTGGTGATAGAAGCACCAAATCATCAGCAAACAGTAGACATTTGACTTCAGCTTCTAGTAGGGTGAGGCCGGGTGCTACAGACTGTTCTAGTGCCCTCGCCAATTCGTTCATATATATGTTGAAGAGGGTGGGGCTTAAGCTGCATCCCTGTCTCACCACCCGGCCTTGTGGAAAGAAATGTGTTAGTTTTTTGCCAACACCACTTTCCATCAATTTGTATAGCAGGCCCTCATGTCAAATTTAGTCAAAAGCTTTCTTGAAATCAACAATGCATGAGAATACTTTGCCTTTGCTTTGGTTTGTTTGTTTGTCATTTAGGGTGTGCAGGGTGAATACATGGTCTGTCTGGCAATTAGTTACATTTGCTCAGTATATTGTTTTCGCTGAGGATATGTACGAGTCTGCTGTTAATGATAATGCCAAGGATTTCCCCAAGGTTGCTGTTGACGAATATCCCCAGTAGTTATTGGGGTGAAATTTGTCTCCACTTTTGTGGATTGGCATGATCAGTCCTTGGTTCCAAATATTGGGGAAGATGCCAGAGCTGAGGATGATGTTACAGAGTTTAAGTATAGCCAATTGGAATTTGTGGTCTGTATATTTTATCATTTAATTTAGGATACCATCAACCCCACAGGCCTTTTTGGGTTGGAGGGTTTGTATTTTGTCCTGTAGTTCATTCAATGTAATTGGAGAATCCAGTTTGTTTAGAGTTTTCCAATTTTCCCAGAAGTGGTTAGAGTCTATGGATTCTTCAATTACGTTGAGCTGATTTCTGACGTGCTGTTCCTTCTTTTTCCGTAGTGTATTTCTGTATTGTTTTACTGATTCACCATAGTGAAGGCGTAGGCACAGGTTTTTTGTGTCTCTATGTTTTTGGTTGGATAGGTTTCTCAATTTCATTCTTAGGTTTTTGCATTCTTTATCAAACCATTTGTCATTGTTGTTTATTTTCTTAGGTTGTCTGCTTGACATTTTTAGATTTGATAGGGAAGCTGAGAGGTCAAATATACTGTTTAGGTTTTCTACTGCCAAGTTTACACCTTCACTATTACAGTGAAACATTTTGTCCAGGAAATTGTCTAGAAGGGATTGAATTTGTTGTTGCCTAATAGTGTTTCCACACTACTTTCCTTCCATCTATAGCATTTCTTACTATTATTCAGTTACTTTGGCTTTGATGCCTCATGATTAAGCATAGCTCTTTTCAAGTAGAGTGTGATTTTGCCGTGATCTGATAGGGGTGTCAGATGACTGACTGTGAACGCTCTAAGGTTGCCACAGACTAGTACATGTCCCTGGGCCTGGAAATTGTTGATCTCCCCCTCTAGGAGAGAAGCCGTCATTGTTAACGTATGGGGATTCTATTGTGGGGATATAGGTAGCACATATGAGGACATTTTTCTCTGTTGAGATCATTTCCTTATTAATTTCTAGCCCGATGTAAAATGTTCCTGTTTTGACTATGTCACGGTGCGCATTAATGGGACGGTAAACGGAGCGCTGGTGGAGCGTCATTCCTTTATTATTTTGGAGTTGGACTCACGAAGCACAAAATACATAAAAGGAGATGACTTAATAAAACAAAACACGATTACAAACGAAAACACTGTGACTCACTTGCTCTCTGAACACACAAAGCAGACAAGCAGGAACAATGATCCACACACAGGTGGATCTGGG
Organism: Thymallus thymallus; assembly: GCA_023634145.1. NCBI lineage: Eukaryota > Metazoa > Chordata > Actinopteri > Salmoniformes > Salmonidae > Thymallus > Thymallus thymallus. The sequence goes on along the minus strand of CM042412.1, from coordinate 7,111,667 downwards.
CAGATCTTAAATACCATCCCCAATCAGAGACAACGCTAGACAGCTGTCTCTGATTGGGGATGATAATCTCCCTGATAATGTGTGAGAGCCTGGTTGTGTGCCTCTCTCCTCCCCTAGGTGGGAGTAAGAGGCCTTACCACAACCAAGCCCTCACAGTACCCCCCCCCTAAGGTGCGGACTCCCGACCGCACACATACAATCCCCCCTCTCCTGAAAAGAAAAAATGTCCAAAACTAGGGGGGACATGGCGGGGTACTGAGGTGGTTGCTGGTGGGGGCTCCGGTTCCGGTTCCGGGCGTGGCACAGGCTGTGAGAGTAGCTTTCCTCCTACCTCTCCGTTGCCACGCCCGGTCCGGTCCGGACCCCGGCGCGGTGGTTCCCCCCTCAGTACTCCCGCCATTCACCAAGTCCTGTCTGGACCCTGGTGCGGGAGCCCTCGACCCTGGAGAGGGGCTGACAACCGGCCCCGGACTGGGCACCGGTGGAGCGGACTGCTCCGTCACTGGAGCGACGTAGACGACCGGCCCCGGACTGGGCACCGGTGGAGCTAACTGCTCCGTCTCTGGAGCGACGTAGACGACCGGCCCCGGACTGGGCACCGGTGGAGCGGACTGCTCCGGCACTGGAGCGGCGCAGACGACCGGCCCCGGACTGGGCACCGGTGGAGCGGACTGCTCTGGCACTGGAGCGAAGCAGACGACCGGCCCCAGACTGGGCACCGGTGGAGGAGGCTCCAGGCCTTGAGCTGTGGCTGGAGGCTCCGGGCTGCTGTCCTTCGCTGGAGGTGGCGGAACGCTGACCTTCGCTGGAGGTGGCGGAACGCTGACCTTCGCTGGAGGTGGCGGAACGCTGACCTTCGCTGGAGGTGGCGGAACGCTGACCTTCGCTGGAGGTGGCGGAACGCTGACCTTCGCTGGAGGTGGCGGAACGCTGACCTTCGCTGGAGGTGGCGGAACGCTGACCTTCGCTGGAGGTGGCGTGGCGCTGACCTTCGCTGGAGGCCTCGGGCTGCTGACCTTCACTGGAGGCCTCGGGCTGCTGACCTTCACTGGAGGCCTCGGGCTGCTGACCTTCACTGGAGGCCTCGGGCTGCTGACCTTCACTGGAGGCCTCGGGCTGCTGACCTTCACTGGAGGCCTGGGCACCGACGCGGAGAGGGTTTCCAGCCCTATGGTTGGGCTGGCTGTCGGCCCCAGACTGGGCACCGACACGCTATGGAGCTCCTGCTCCACAGCGGGGCTGAACGTCGTGCCCACCCTGGGCACCGACGCAGAGAGGGTTTCCAGCCCTGTGGTTGGGCTGGCTGTCGGCCCCAGACTGGGCACCGACGCGCTATGGAGCTCCTGCTCCACAGCGGGGCTGAACGTCGTGCCCACTCTGGGCAACGACGCAGAGATGGTCTCCAACCACAGAGCTGTGCTGGCGACCGTCGCGGTAGCCTCCGTGCGAGGAGTAGGCACGGGGCGTACTGGACTGGGGACACGCACCATAGGTCTGGTGCGAGGAGCTGGCACGGGTCGCACCGGGCTGGAGACACGCACCATAGGTTGGGTGCGAGGAGTAGGCACAGACCGTTCCGGGCTGGGGGAACGCACCACTGGTCTGGTGCGAGTAGCTGGAACGGGCTGTACCTGGCTGGGGAAACGCACCGTTGGGTCGGTGCGTTGAGCTGGCACGGGTCGCGCCGGGCTGGGGAAACGCACCATAGGTTGGGTGCGAGGAGCAGGCACAGACCGTACCGGGCTGGGGGAACGCACCACTGGTCTGGTGCGAGTAGCTGGAACGGGCTGTACCTGGCTGGGGAAACGCACCGTTGGGTCGGTGCGTTGAGCTGGCACGGGTTGCGCCGGGCTGGGGAAACGCACCATAGAGCTGGTGCGCGAAGCAGGCGCGGGCCGTACCGGGCTATTGTTGCGCACCGATGGTTTGGTGCGCTGAGTCGGTCTCCTCCTCCTCCGACTCTGGACCGGCGCTGGAGGCACCGGACTGGGAACTGACGCTGGAGCACGACTATGCCTGTCGTCCCTACTCCAACGCCAATCCCCATCCTGTGAGGGCTCCTCCGGGAACCCCTACGAGTGAGGGAACAGAAGCACATCGCTGTCGTCTTCCTCCGACTCCTCTCTGTACTCCTGCTCCCACGGCTGTAGGGGCTCCTCCTGGAACCCCCACGAGTGCAGTGGTCGGGGCTCTTCTCCTTCGATCCCCGACCACCCCCATAGCCCCCCCCCAAAATCAGTTTGGGGGTTTTTCTGGGCTCCAGGCTGGTCCTCAACTTTCGCCCGGTGACGTGTCCTCCGTCTCCGGCGCCTCTGCTGATCCGGACCCCAGCCTTTCTCCACCGCATGATAATGGTAGACATCCTCTTTCGACAATTTCCCCATATCGTAGAGGATGTCTACCAAAGTCTGCTCTCGCTGCGTCCCGGGGTGGTGGATCATTCTGTCACGATGCGCATTAATGGGACGGTAAACGGAGCGCTGGTGGAGCGTCATTCCTTTATTATTTTGGAGTTGGACTCACGAAGCACAAAATACATAAAAGGAGATGACTTAATAAAACAAAACACGATTACAAACGAAAACACTGTGACTCACTTGCTCTCTGAACACACGAAGCAGACAAGCAGGAACAATGATCCACACACAGGTGGATCTGGGCAGATCTTAAATACCATCCCCAATCAGAGACAACGCTAGACAGCTGTCTCTGATTGGGGATGATAATCTCCCTGATAATGTGTGAGAGCCTGGTTGTGTGCCTCTCTCCTCCCCTAGGTGGGAGTAAGAGGCCTTACCACAACCAAGCCCTCACAGACTAATTTAATCGAGTGGGTTAGGTCTGCTCTATATCAAATTAGCATACCCTCTGAGTCTCTTCCCTGTTTCACACCTGGTAGTTTGGTGGATGGGATTACCAGCGCTCTGTAACCTAGAGAGCAACCAGTGGTTCTGTCTCCTTTATAACATGTTTCTTGTAGGATGACAATGTCTGTATTTCCAATTTCTTTGATGAAGTCTGGGTTCCTGCTCTTTAGGCCAAAGGCAGATGACCTCAGACCTTGTATATTCCAGGATGAGATAGTAAAAGCTTTGTGTTCCGTAGTGTCTAGTGTTGTTTTTGTGTGGTTTAGGCCTGGACCATCATAGTAGGTGTGAGCAGAGCATGTTGAACATCTGAGTGATACATACCTGTTACGTCTCTCTCTCTCTCTCTCTCTCATATATATTATGTTACCAGGATTTCCATATAAAGTAGCATAGGCTATAAAGTAATGCATTTTTTGCATAATTTGATTTGAACCACATTTGTGTTCATATCGACTTGCGGCAGAATTCCAAGAACCTCTGACAACACAAAGCATCTGGGGCTTTTGTACTCCAATGAATGGAGGTGGCTAATCATTGGCCCGATGAATAGAGCAACGGTAAACCTAAGGAAGGATGGATATGAGAGGAGGCTTGACCTTAAAGTCATTTGTGCATTGACATTGCAGGAGATAACACGGCCAGCCACAGTAGTCACAGTACATTGAAAATAATAATTGGATAATTCAAATCACAGGATAACACGGGCCCAATGCTATGGAGTTCCTGGACGCCGGGGGGAGGGGCTTAAATCCCTCTGCCCAATGCTATGGAGTCCATGGACACCGGGGTGAAGGCTTAAATCACTCTGCCAAAGTCACGATTCAAGGACGTATACTATACGGATCCTAGGGAAGATGGATTGGTTTGAAGTCAGGCAGTTAGGAAAACTGCAGAGATCTCTTGACAAGCCACGTGTGGCACCGCTGGGATGGTGGGATTCTAATTTGACCAGCACACAGTGGTTGTAGTCAGGATACTCATCACAGCACTCTGACAGACATGGGAAGCTGGGAAGACATCAACACAGGGATAGTGTCTAACATGCTCACTCACTGGCAGGTGAATCAGAACATTATCACAGAGGTTAAAATGTCTGCTTACAATATGGGCCTGAGGGAAGGAGAGGAACTCATGGCTCCTTGATAGAATGTTGGTTGCAATGTTGGTAGCAACGTGGCCAAGATAACTAATTTCTTATAACTATGGTGTTATCCATTGTATAACTCGCCAAATAGAATTTTGTTTGCACTGAAGAAGCTAACTTGTTTCTTATCATTCTTGTATTATTCATTGTTATTGTCGAATCATAATTTCCTCAGGGGAAAATCGATTGTTGATATTATGGTGTTCTTGACGGGGTGCTGACTGTTTAGGTGTTAGGCTGTGTTAGGCTATATGAGGCTCATTTCAGGAAACTAGGCGTATGTCGCCGGTCACTATTTCACAGGAGAGCCATTTGAACGTAAACCTTTTTTCTGTTGTTGTTATCAAAATGCGTTTTTGGAACATGTGAACTTTCATGTGCCTTAATAATAAATTTGTATGCCATCTGTTAAATTACGAGCCCAGTTGGTTTAGCCACAGTAAAAGACAGCAACCTTCCCGCTAACTATGATTGGCTGAGATAATGAGTGGGCTGGACATGCTAAAAGATACGTTTGGATTGGTCTGCCATTTAGCACACTTTTGTCTATTTGATCTTGTCAGTATGTGTAAGTAATCCTGTCTAAAGCAGCTTTTTTTATATATATATTGCAGAGTAGAACTGCATAAGTGTTGCTCTCCACTTTCTGGAGGACAGAGTTTTGAAATCAGTGGAATTAAGAGTATGATAGCTAAAGAGAACTAAGGGCAACCATGGCATCCGTGACAGGGAGAAGCGTCCATCCATTATGTATGTATTTTCGAACGCTCAACACCCGTTGAATATGTCCGGTGTCAGTAAATGTTGGCGAAAAATAATACATTGTTGCAAGCAGCACAGTTGCAGTCACAAACGCTCTGGATAACATAAAAACTGCCTAACTAGCTCTGCTAGGGAGAGTAAAATGGTCAGTGAGCTGAACGGGTGTAGACAAAGACGAGGTCTCCAGCAGGCACCAAAACATTCAAATGGCATTTTCGCAAAAGTTAGGTTACAAGTTTATCAACTTTCATAGCAGAATTACTTTGCCATTGTTCCTCAAATGCAGTGTATTATATACAATGTTGTAGCTCTGTGTCTATCTTTTTATCCAATGTAAAAAAACACAATTTCAAATGTTGCTACATAAAACCAAATCAAATTTGCTGAGCTATTGTCTAAGAGCTCTAACTACGCTTCTCGTAAAAGATACGATGATGCATATTTCCATGGGCATGATATTCTTACAGGTTTCTTAAATTGTTTCACAAGTATCTCTCTCATTAAGACGCTCAGCTGGAGGTAACATGTTTCCAACCCTGATAAATATCAAGCCTCCACATCCCATCCAGATGTTGGTATTAGCAGTTCTATAATTGGTTTTGCTGGTAGGTACATCTCATATATAAATAAAAGCCTACAGAAAAAAGGTGAGGCTGATATTGATATATTCACCCACACCTGCTCTCCCATTTACCTTGACAATGAACAAGACTACGTGGATACTGCCTGCCTGCCTGCCTGCCTGCCTGCCTGCCTGCCTGCCTGCCTGCCTGCCTGCCTGCCTGCCTGCCTGCCTGCCTGCCTGCCTGCCTGCCTGCCTGCCTGCCTGCCTGCCTGCCTGCCTGCCCTTATGCTGTACATTCTTACTGTACACTGCATGTTTCTAGTGAGATTAATATATTGGGTTGTAAGTGCATTTTAGGATTGTGTGCATCATGGTTCTAGTCAGATGAAGATATTGGATTGGGAGGGTTCTGTCTGTATGCATATGAAAATCACATCTCTGTCACGTTGCTGACAGAGAGATCCAGTGTAAATGCCTCGATCCAGGTGTTGAGTCTTTGTCTGGAGAAGCCGCAGGAGCTGGATCAGCACAGATACTTTATTTAATCTTCAAGACACGGGGAGACCGGGTCTGTATTAGCGTTCTTCTGCTAGCGATTTAGCGAAAAGGATCTAAGTAGCTTTCAAACCGAAGCTTTCCTATTCCCTCCATAAAGGGAGGGCTGTAGAGTCTGTAACTGAGTGTGCCCTTAGAGAGTGAATTACCAAGTTGATGTAGACGGTTTAAGTGTTTAGGGGAAATGGCAGTGATTTGGGGAGGGAAAGAGGGCCTGAACGACAAAATGACAGGGCATAGGGTAAAGGAGAGGAAGTGGAGAGCTGTGGGTCACTTGGCTTGTTAAATGGAGCATCCTACCACAGACATACGCACACACGAGAATGCACACACACACACACACCATCACACCCTGTAAGGCTCTGTTCTTGTGATTTGTTGCCTTTTTCTTCTGCAGTGCCATTTTACTTCTTCCCGCATGGCTGCATGGATTTCTCAGGCAACACTGATCTCATTTATGAATAGTGGTAGGGAGGGTTTTCATAACAGCTAGCCTGGTCTAAAGATGAGCTTATTCAGCTAACTCTCCCTCTCCCTCTCTCCCTCTCCAAGTTATCTCCATTGAAAATATTAATATTAATAATGGCTGTTGGAAGTGGAGGTGACACAATGAGATTGCTCCTCTTCTGTCTGCTTAATTAACCTCATCAGCTAATGCTCCGTTCACCTCCTCAAAGGCCTCTTTTGTGTGACATGGCAAAGGATGCCTGCCTTCTAAAGCAACGGTGAGATTGCATTTCAGGGATAATAAATGGCTCTTTTGGGAAGATATATAAAGGGGATTACTTTTTCCTGCTCCAACATTAGGAATCTAAATTAAATATATGAACCATTGGTTCAGGCCAGCATTTGGATCCTTCCTTGTTCAAATAGAGCAAAATCTTTGGGATGCCTGCTATTCAGTAATAGTCTCTATCTTCTTAGCTCTATAGATCACATTGCCACAGATCAGCAGGCTTCATGGCCAGATCTCTCAGAGGAGAATACTCTGGACGATTACAGGCTGCAGGGAGAGAGAGAGAGAGAGAGAGAGAGAGAGAGAGAGGCCCTCTGTGAGTATATTGGCAGAGCAGTTAAATAGGCATGAAGACACGCATGCACGAACATGCACACACACAGACTAAAGGTGCAGGGATGCACACACAAACACACACACACACACACATTTTTTTATTCTATCCTGGTGGGGACCTAAAATGCATTTCCCTAACCCTAACCTTAACCCAAATCCTAAACCTAACTACTTACCCTAATTACTAACCTTACCCTAACCCTAATTGTAACCCTGACCCGAAACCTAACTCCTAAGCTTAAAATAGCCTTTGTCTTCATAGGGTTGTGGGAAATGTCCCAGGGATACTTTTTCTTGTTTTACTATCCTTGTGGGGATAGTTCCCAGCAAGCCTCTCTAGTGGACCATAGTCTCATGGAGCATATTTACAGGCCAACCGCCACAACGTCCCCCTCAGTCCCCCTGGTCTCCCTGGCTGGGCGGTCAGCTGTAGTTGGCCCATCTGGCTGCTCAGTTAGTTAGTGCCTTCCCCTGGTACTGCATTCTCACCTCTGGCCCACTCTAATGAATGACAAAAACCAACTCCTAATCTCTTTGGGAGAGGAGTTTGTTGTGTTCCCAGAATAAGCTGCCCTACCGAGGTGAACAAGATAAGCAAGGCTGTTTGTAAAGAAATGAGAGAGAGGGGGGTGGGCAGCATGGTAGAGGGAGGGAGAGATCCGGAGGAAGGGGGAAAGAGAGGGAGGGAGAGAGAAAGAAAGAGACTGTATGTCAGTAATATCACTGATAACAAGACATTGTTAGTCACCAACTCACCAGTGCTATTCCTGCTGCTGTGATGTGAATTGCAGTGAGCCTGTGAATGAGTGACAAAGCACCCACAGGCCTTCATCCTCCTCCTCTTCCTCATTCTCACTAAATATAGCATCACTCAACACCACACTACATCATCCCACACTCGTCACTGCTGTTCTGACTTCGATCATTGTCCAATCACATGACTCCTGCCTATAGCGCTTCCTATAACCATTTGTGCTTATCTCCTGGCCAGCCTCTCTCTCTCTCTCTCTCTCTCTCTCTCTCTCTCTCTCTCTCTATAAGTGGGACCTGGAGAGGTGACTCTGCTCTTATCAGTGTGTGTCAGACAGCCTCCCACGTCCTGCATGCTCATACACAAGCAGGAATCACATTTAAAAAGCGTAATTGAAGATCAAAGAGAAAGAGGATCAGAGGGACACACGGACATAGAGAGGCAGAGATGGACAGAGGGATGGTGAAAGAAAGAGAGAAAAGGATTGACAGATATTCCCGTCTGGGCTGACAGCCTTGCAAGGGTTAACACGCTTAAATGGCTCTGTGTTCTTTTCCTCGAAGCAGGGGAAGAAGGTGTTGAGGTTTCGGAAGCAAGGCGTCGGTGTCTGCGATGTGGTTGGCTTGAAGCATAGATTCCGATCGCACTCCACACTGCCCTTTCCCACCTGGACACCTATGTGAGAATGCTGTTCATTAACTACATCTCAGCGTTCAACACTATAGTGCCCACAAAGCTCATGACTAAGCTAAGGACCCTGGGACTAAAAACCTCCCTCTGCAATGGATCCTGGACTTCCTGATGGGCCGCCCCCAGGTGGTAAAGGTAGGCAACAACACATCTGCCACGCTGATCCTCAACACAGGGGCCCCTCAGGGATGTGTGCTTAGTCCCCTCCTGTACTCCCTGTCCACCCACGACTGTGTGGCCAAGCATGAACATTAAGTTTGCTGACGACACAACAGTGGTAGGCCTGATCACCGACAACGATGAGACAGCTTATAGGGAGGAGGTCAGAGACCTGACATTGTGGTGCCAGGATAACAACCTCTCCCTCAATGTGAGCAAAACAAAGGAGCTGATCGTGAACTATAGGAAAAGGAGGGCCGAACAGGCCCCCACTAACATCGACAGGACTGTAGTGGAGCGGGTCGAGAGTTTAAAGGACCTTGGTGTTCACATCACCAACTAACTATCATGGTCCAAACACACCAAGGCAGTTGTGAAGAGGGCACAACAACATCTTTTGCTCCTCAAGAGACTGAAAAGATTTGACATGGGCCCCCAGATCCTCAAAAAGTTATATAGCTACACCATCGAGAGCATCCTGACCGGTTGCATCTCCGCCTGGTATGGCAACTGCTCAGCATCTGACCATAAGGCGCTACAGAGGGTAGTGCGTATGGCCCAGTACATCATTGTCAAAGACTCCAGTCACTCAAGTCATAGACTGTTCTCTCTGCTACCGCACGGCAATTAGTACCGGAGCGCCAAGTCTAGGTCCAAAAGGCTTCTTAACAGCTTCTACCCCCAAGCCATAAGACTGCTGAACAATTAATCAAATGGCCCCTTTGTTTTTACACTGCTGCTACTCGCTGTTTATTATCTATGCATAGTGACTTTACCCCTACCTACATGTACAAATTACCTTCATTAACCTGTACCCCCTGTATAGAGCCTCGTTATTGTTATGTAATTTTCTTGTTACTTTTTTGATTAAATGTTTTACTTTAGTATATTTAGTAAATATTTTCTTAACTCTATTTCTTGAACTGCATTGTTGGTTAAGGGCTTGTAAGTAAGCATTTCACGGTAAGGTCTACACTTGTTGTATTCGACACATGTGACAAATTAAAATGGCTTTGATTTGATTGGCCAGACCAACATTGAACAGTCCTTACCACGGGTGCTTCCTGCTTAGGTTTCTACCTACAGTTTAGAGAGTATCAAGTTCACTGGGCAAAGCAAGATAAAAGGCAGATCTTATCTAGTGTGCTCTAGCCTTTAAACTAATCAAAAGTGGGGAATCAACATTTATTTTTAGCTTTTTAATAAGTTTGACATAAGTAGATTACAAATCGAGCTAAAATCACAGAGCGATTTCACAACAGACACTGTTGTTATGTTGCGGTGTCTATTGACTTCTATTGGCACAGCAAGGTCATCTACTCATCATAGTTTTGTAAATGGCTTTGAGTGGAGTGGAAGTTATTTGCCTTGAGAAGATCAATGGCTTTCTCCATTGGGCTTCTTCCAGCGCTTTTGTGAACAACAAATTCAGCACAAGTGTTGTTGGCACACTTTCTAATGTTTGCTTTCCGATTGTTAAGCCTTGTCTTTGTAGCGATGCTTCACACAGGGCATTCAAGGGGACTTTGAGTACTGTACCGCGAATAGCTGCGAGTGTACAGTGGGTAAAAAAAAAAAATACAATAATTATCGACAGAGTACAGAGCAATCTCGAGGTAATGAGAGCAATTAAACAGTGCTGAAATATGGATAGGGTCTGATATTACTTTACTGTAGGTTTCCAATACAAAGTGGCACACAAAGTCCTGCTGATGTTCTGGAAGAGAGGCTCAGCATGGCTCTGTGTGCTGCACAGTTTCCAAAACTAAAAGAAGCATAAAATCATCTAAAGGAATGGCTTCCAGTTTTAAAAAAAATCCCCATCCATAAACAGTATTTATGCTTATCTGTGCCTCTCTACTGTATACATACTGTATATAAAATGGAATATACTGAGAATACTGTAGGATCAGATGGTGGAAGTTATGATGGGGTTAGGGCTTTGCTTTGCCATCTGAATTGGAACCACACAGCACTGCTGTGAAAGAGAAGACAAATAAACTGAATCACGTCCTGGGATGTAGACACCTAAACAATAAGTCACTCAAGAAATGATGACAGGGCATTTAATACAGGGATAATGGAACGCTCAAGAAAATGCAATTATGTCGACTCGGTGGGAAGTAAAGTTATTATCGTGGCAGATTTTCAATACAACCCTAACCCATCTCAGGACTCTGAGACTGAGTAGCAGAGTAGTAACCACAGTAGGCCTTTTCACACGGCATTGTTCTTAGCCCCAGGCTAGACTCGCCCTGGGCTAGCTTAGCCTGTGTTCACACAAGCATTTGTTAACCCTGGGCTAGGCTAAGGATTCACACTTGTATTCCAAAGCCCTTGGCTAATGGCCAAACACAATATGCGACCAACATCTCTGACACGCGACCAATGTTCTAAACAATAATACATCTAGTAACACATTATGTCCTCCTGCTTCTAGCTTAGCATTTGATTTCCAACAGTGATGGTTTGTATAAACATTGCTGTCTGCCTGTCTGTCCTCGAAAATAATTGTTCACTTTTGAAATTCGATCTCACCCCTGTACAGAGAATGCTGTGCACGAACGAGAAATCTACTTTTCTGATCCAGACGAAATCATGCAACAAGTATTATCATGGATATATCCAACTTAATGTCAATAGCTATGAAAACAGAGGAAAATTGAGCGTTTGCTGCCTTTCCAGGTGCATTTTGTGAGAAGAAGTTAGCCAGCCTGCAAAGCAACCATTTTAGTTAAGCATAGCAATCAATGTTTTTTCACGGATTAAATCATTTTGGTTTTTGTCCTCAGATGGAAGGATGAAATAATATGAATTTACTTATCAAAATAATGCTCTTATTCCTGGGCTAAGGAAGCTCTTATTCCTGGGCTAATGAAGCTCTTATTCCTGGGCTAATTAAGCTCTTATTCCTGGGCTAAGGAAGCTCTTATTCCTGGGCTAAGGAAGCTCTTATTCCTGGGCTAAGGAAGCTCTTATTCCTGGGCTAAAGAAGCTCTTATCTAAGGTGTGATGGCGCCCAGTGAATAGTAAGGGCAGGGGATACCAATATTGAGTGCCACACATACAGCATATGTTTAAAAAATCTCCCAAAAATATATAAGTAGAGTGATCTAAAAATACAATACATACATAATTTAATTGAATTACTTTATTTTTCCAGAATTAACTTCAGTTGTGGCAAGTCGGATAAGATAAAAATGTGTATAGTAAACATATAAGCAGCAACATTCACACACAACGGTTACAAATGCTGACAAGATACTGTTAATACAACATAAATGTAAGTCACAAAAAGACTATGTGATTGTCACGGTTGGGTGTATAGCGAGACCAAGACGCAGCGCAGGGATTATAGTTCGTCATAATTTTATTATACTATGTAAATATTACGATGTATAACACAACACAAAAATGACGAACTACAGAAGAAAACAAACACAAAGCACAAAACGCCACGTTCACCAAACAAATACGAAAATGAACAGCGCACTTACTATCACCGTGACTGCGAAATACATCGACAACAACCCACACCCGAGTGAGGGACAGACTCAACATATATGGAATCCCTAATTAGAGACAATGCAGTGCAGCTGCCTCTAATTAGGGATCCACCCCAACCCGACACAGAAACAGAAAAGAAAGACACTGTCAGACTCTGACCATAGCTACATAGAGAAGCAAATAGGCTTCTCTATGGCCAGAGCCTGACAGTACCCCCCCTCCCGGACGCCAAAAAACAAAAACAAACACACAAAACAGGGGGGGTTAATGGGAGGGAAGACTAGTCCCTCGGGGGCGGCTCTGGCTCCGGTGAGTTCACAGTTTTGTCCCATTCCCTTTTCTTATCACCGGTCCCGGGCTGGGTACCGGTGGGGCAAACGGCTCCGGCAATGGAGCTGGGAAAACAGCCGGGCCCGGACTGGGCAACGGTGGGGCAAACGGCTCCGGCCAAGGAGCGGGAGATTTGACCGGGCCCGGACTGGGCACCGGTGGGGCAAACGGCTCCGGCCATGGAGCAGGGTAAACACCCGGGCCCGGACTGGGCACCGGTGGGGCAAACGGCTCCGGCCATGGAGCGGGGAAAACAACCGGGCCCGGACTGGGCACCGGTGGGGTAAACGGCTCCGGCCATGGAGCGGGGAAAACAACCGGGCCCGGACTGGGCACCGGTGGGACAAACGGCTCCGGCCATGGAGCTGGGCAATAAACCGGGCCCGGATTGGGCACCGGTGGGGTAAACTGCTCCGGCCATGGAGCTGGGAAAACAGCCGGGCCCGGACTGGGCACCGGTGGGGCGGACTGCTCAGGCTCTGAAGCGGAGCAGACGGCTGGACCCGGACTGGGTACCGGCGGAGCGGACTGCTCTGGCAGTGAGGCGGAGCAGGCGGCTGGACCCGGACTGGGTACCGGGGGAGCGGACTGCTCTGGCACTGAGGCAGAGCAGACGGCTGGACCCGGATGAGCAGGCGGCTGTACCCGGACTGGGTACCGGTGGATCGGACTGCTCTGGCACTGAGGCGGAGCAGACGGCTGGACCCGGATTGGGTACCGGTGGAGCGGACTGCTCTGGCACTGAGGCGGAGCAGGCGGCTGGACCCGGATTGGGCACCGGTGGAGCGGACTGCTCTGGCACTGAGGCGGAGCAGACGGCTGAACCCGGAATGGGTACCGGTGGAGCGGACTGCTCTGGCACTGAGGTGGAGCAGACGGCTGGACCCGGACTGGGTACCGGTGGAGGAGGCTCCAGGCCTTGAGCTGTGGCTGGAGGCTCCGGGTTGCTGACCTTCGCTGGAGGTTCAGGGGCGCTGACCTTCGCTGGAGGTTCAGGGGCGCTGACCTTCGCTGGAGGTTCAGGGGCGCTGACCTTGGTTGGAGGTTCAGGGGCGCTGACCTTCGCTGGAGGTTCAGGGCGGCTGACCTTGGCTGGAGGCGCAGGGCGGCTGACCTTGGCTGGAGGCGCAGGGCGGCTGACCTTGGCTGGAGGCGCAGGGCTGCTGACCTTGGCTGGAGGCGCAGGGCTGCTGACCTTGGCTGGAGGCGCAGGGCTGCTGACCTTGGCTGGAGGCGCAGGGCTGCTGACCTTGGCTGGAGGCGCAGGGCTGCTGACCTTGGCTGGAGGCGCAGGGCTGCTGACCCTCGCTGGAGGTTCCGGGTCGCTCACCATCGCTGGAGGTTCCGGTCCAATCACACGCCTCGCCACGAGAGTCATCTGGCGCCTGAAGTCCTCCAACGCCTGTACGACCAGCGGGTCCATCTGAGTCTCCAGAGGGAGAGCATTCCAGGCTCTCCACCACCTCGTCTGCTCCTCCTACGGGTACTCATAGAACCCCTCTGGCCGCTCCCGATCCAGCTCAGTGGGCATACGCAGTGGTGTTGGTTCCTCCAGGAGCCCCCACGGGTAAAGGAACTGAAGCACGTCCTCGTCGTCGTCCTCCTCCGACGAGTCCGACTCGAACCCTCCGAGGAGTTCCGTGTCCGTATACCGACGCTGAAAAATCTCTCTCTCCCTCTCTCCCCAGTCACGCTGCTTGGTCTCATACGGGTGGGTTGTTCTGTCACGGTTGGGTGTATAGCGAGACCAAGACGCAGCGCAGGGATTATAGTTCGTCATAATTTTATTATACTATGTAAATATTACGATGTATAACACAACACAAAAATGACGAACTACAGAAGAAAACAAACACAAAGCACAAAATGCCACGTTCACCAAACAAACACGAAAATGAACAGACGTAACTCAAGCGCACTTACTATCACCGTGACTGCGAAATACATCGACAACAACCCACACCTGAGTGAGGGACAGACTCAACATATATGGAATCCCTAATTAGAGACAATGCAGTGCAGCTGCCTCTAATTAGGGATCCACCCCAACCCGACACAGAAACAGAAAAGAAAGACACTGTCAGACTCTGACCATAGCTACATAGAGAAGCAAATAGGCTTCTCTATGGCCAGAGCCTGACAGTGATTTACATATACGTAATTTAGCATGATGTACAGTAGATGCAGAAAGTAAACAGCATAGTGGGTCGATTTCCACAGACAACTAAAAACTACAAATGACTGAAATTACCCCGCTGGACTACTATTACAGCAAAATGACTGAAATGACCCTGCTGGAATACTATTACAGCAAAATGACTGAAATTACCCTGCTGGAATACTACAACTGTAAAATGACTGAAATTACCCTGCTGAACTACTATTACTGCAACATGATCTACACTCTTTATTGAGTCTTAAGTAACTATGAAAATATATAAGCCATCAGCACTCACACGTACTTGCTTAGACAGTGAGAATCAACCAATGGTATTTGAGTGACTGGGACTAAAGCCTCCCCATCCAATTAAGCTAGGGTATCCCCTTGGAGAAATCTATCCAATAGCAACAAAAAGGAGAAGAGACTTTTCTGTCAGAGCTTGCAGGCAGCAGAAATAGATCCCTGCTTGTGTTCTCCAGTTGTCTTGGTCACACTAAACCCCCTTTGCACACACGCACACACCACACACGCGCACACACACACACACACACGCACGCAGCGCCATGCTGTGTGGCCGGTGGAACGGGGAAAAGAATTGCTCCCAAAGCAATTATCAATAATTATCCTCAGCTTGTCTTCTTAGGCATGGTGGCAGCTGCCACTGGGATCCATCAGGCCCCCTATGCAGACTGCCTGCCTGCCGTGGTGTTGTGTAATGTAATGTACGTGCTCAGGGTGGCCACACTCACACACAACTTCAACGATCACAGCAGCACTGTGATTATCAATGCAGACTGTGTCCTCTATTGTACTTAGGAAGAAGTGTTGTAGAGGAAGTAACCCTACTAAATGCTTAAAGCCCTAGCTGTGTGTGTGTGTGTGTGTGTGTAACCGGTGTGAAATGGCTAGATAGTAGCTTTTCAATCGGTGACGTCACTCGTTCCGAGACCTTGAAGGAGTTGTTTCCCTTGCTCTGTGGCTTTTGTGGAGCGACAGGGTAACGATACTTCGAAGGTGACTGTTGTTTAGAGGGCCCCTGGTTCACGCCGAAGTTGGGGAAAGGAGAGGGACGGAAGCAATACAGTTATATTGACGATGTTGACCCGGATCACTGGTTGCTGCGGAAAAGGAGGAGGTAAAATGGGGGATGAGTGTAACCGGTGTGAGACTAGTTAGCAGTGTGCGCTAGTAGCATTTCAATTGGTGATGTCACTTGCACAGAGACCTTGAAGTAGTTGTTTCCCTTGTCTTTATGGATCCACCTGTACATGAATACCCAAGACCCGATCCAGGACCCGAGCTGGTTCAAATCCAGAATTCTAAATAATTTCACAGGTCTGGGTCGGATCTGATTGTCACAGGTCTCGGGGATGTGTAATTTTAACTGACAAACGTGACTGCTGCAGTAGAGAGAGAGAGAAATTGTATAATTTATGCTGCTGCTCTTGCTTTTCACGAGAGTGGAGAGTGGCGTGTGTAGCTTGTTGTTGTTGTTGGCCAATCATAAGTCATCAAAGCGGCAATAGGCCACAGCCATAAAGCCTCAGTGTGGCAAAAGTTAGGAGATATCTAATCAATAGAAGATGGAATTAAAATGACGGAATTCAAAGTTAAAGGAGAACGATAGGCTACAACAACCAAGAGATAACAGGCTGGCTGCTACTTTACATTCTGAATGGAGCTGTTGATATTTGTCACTGTAGGATAAGACAGCACATGCACTGCAGCCTCAGTTAGCCTACCTAGCTAACGCTGGCTAGCTTAACTCGTTTTCTCCCAGTTTGATGCAGTCATGACAGGTACTGCGTAATCATATTTGATGATAAATAAGCTACCTATGGCAGCTATTAATCTACTATAGCGCAAGTCGGCTTGGTTGGTTGCTGTCTCTCGTCTCTCCCTCCCTCCTCCCTGCTCCCAATGTCACTCGCTCACAGTACATCCCCTCTCCCTCCTCACTTTATCAGCTCCGGTTAATAAAGTAGATTAGAAAGCGTTTATTCTGCTTCCCACACTCGTATCGGACTGGGTCTGGATCCGACCAGGTCTATAAGGAACAAGTCTAGTTGTCCTCAGGTCCGTTCAGAACGGATCTCTATATTTAAAATATTGATGTATATCGGGTCTGGGTGGGAAAGCCCCTGGTCCATTTCTGAACGGTTCCGACTTTTTGGACTTGTGAAGACCTCTAATAGGTAACGATGACCGTTGTCGATGTGTACAGAGGGTCCCAGGTTCAAGCCCAGGTTGGGGCGAGGAGAGGGATGGATGCAATACTATTACATGTGTGTGTGCATGTGTGCATGTGCATGTGCATGCCCACACAAAACAGAGAGCGGGTGGGTCTGTTCTTTCCTCCATCTGAATGATTTTCTCTACCACAGCAAGTGTTTATCCCGTCGCTCTCCCACACGTATTCCTCAGCCGGTTGGACACAGAGTCACGCTGCTGGCATTAAGATGGAAGGAAGGATTACAGAGGAGCTCTGCCTCCCCATACAAGCCCTAGTGCTGCACTCTCCACAACAGCACAACTCTCCACAACGTTGCAGCAAAAACCTACGCACTGGCTGTCGGCATTAAATAACTAATCCTTTTGGATGAAAACCAAACACCTCACAGAGGCTCGCAGAGGAACAAACGGGGCAAAATGGGTCCCTTTAAGATGGAAAAAATACACAGTTGTCTTCCACTGATGGAGACAGAGAGACAGAGGTTTTTAATCTTGTTTATTATGTTGGGTTCCATTTTTGTCCATATCTTTTCTATAATTTTGGGGATTCCCCTAAGGATACCCAGCGATAACATACAGTATCTTCTTTGAACAGCAATGATAAGGCTGATTCAATTCATTCTGATTAATGTGGAGTATTTTTGTGAGATATATGCTCTCAGATATAGCCAGTGGTGAACACGTGTTTGGCTAAGACACATCTATCTCTCACTCACTCACTCACTCACTCACTCACTCACTCACTCACTCACTCACTCACTCACTCACTCACTCACTCACTCACTCACTCACTCACTCACTCACTCACTCACTCACTCACTCACTCACTCACTGCTCTGGACCACTGACACAAAGACACCAGCACAAGTAGCAGCACAAGTAACAGGGATGGTTCCAGACATGATACTGCAGAGTTATCTGTTGTGTACTTCTGTGTACACTAACGTAGTAGCCTTCAGACTCTTTAACCCAGAGTTACAATTTTATTTACAATAATTTTTTTAAATTGTTTTATTTAATTGTTTAAAATTATCCTCAAATGAATGAGGAGGACCATCTTCCTCCTCACTGGAAAAGCCTCCTCTGAACACAGTGGTTGTGTTTTGGTTTGTTACACATGCAAGATCCGTGATTTGAGCCCAACTACTAGCAATCCACTGAATTCAACAGAAAACATATTTGAAATATTGGCAATCATCCCTAGCCTGTAACATACAGTCAATGTGATAGAGAATGGAGAAAATTGGCTCTTTTCCCTGGCTGTGACGAGTGAAATGATCCAGCTCAATTACGTCCATGTAATAAATCATTTCTGTTTGTCAAGAGAGTCATTCGTACTTGTACCCTCAGATGTGATATCCATTAACATTGTGCTAGTGCCTCATTCAGCTCCTCTAGCAGCTAATAACATCATGTTATCCTTCTACTCTCTTAGAAAAGACAGGATGGAATAGCCTACTGTCAGACACGCACATCTAGCGCCCACACATGAACATGAACGCGCACGAATGCAGGCACGAAAGGCACGCAGGCAAGCGCAAGCATGTTTTACTATCCTTTTGGGAACCAAACAATTAATTCGCATTCAAAAACCTATTTCCCTAACCCCTAACCCTAACCTTAACCCCGAACCCTAACTCATAACCCTAAACCTAACCATAATTGTAACCCTAACCTTAAACCTAAGCCTAAGCCTAAACCTAAACCTAAGCCTAAGCCTAAGCCTAAGCCACTGGCTTAATCGACCTGGCCAAAGCTTTCGACTCTGTCAATCACCGCATTCTTATTGGCAGACTCAACAGCCTTGGTTTCTCAAGTGACTGCCTCGCCTGGTTCTCCAACTACTTCTCAGACAGAGTTCAGTGCGTAAAATTGGAGGGCCTGCTGTCCGGTCCCCTGGCAGTCTCTATGGGGGTGCCACAGGGATCAATTCTTGGGCCAACCCTATTCTCTATATATATCAATGATGTCGCTCTCGCTGCTGGTGACTCTCTGATCCATCTCTACGCAGACGACACCATTCTGTATACATCTGGCCCCTCTTTGGACACTGTGTTAACTAACCTTCAAACAAGCTTCAATGCCATACAACACTCCTTCCGTGGCCTCCAACTGCTCTTAAATGCTAGTAAGACTAAATGCATGCTGTTCAATAGAACGTTGCCCGCACCCGCCCACCGGACTATCATCACTACCCTCGACGGGTCTGATGTGGACAACTACAAATACCTAGGTGTCTGGTTAGACTGTAAACTCAACTTCCAGACTCACATTAACCATCTCCAATCCAAAATTAAATCTAGAATCGGCTTCCTATTTTGCAACAAAGCCTCCTTCACTCATGCTGCCAAACATGCCCTTGTAAAACTTACCATCCTACCGATCCTTGACTTCGGCGATGTCATTTACAAAATAGCCTCCAACACTCTACTCAGCAAATTGGATGTAGTCTATCACAGTGCCATCCGTTTTGTTACCAAAGCCCCATATACTACCCACCACTGCGACCTGTCTTCTCTCGTCGGCTGGCCCTCACTACATATTCGTCGCCAAACCCACTGGCTCCAGGTCATCTATAAGTCTTTATTAGGTAAATCCCCGCCTTATCTCATAGCAACACCTACCCGTAGCATGCGCTCCAGCAGGTATATCTCACTATCTCACTGGTCATCCCCAAAGCCAACACCTCCTTTGGCCGCCATTCCTTCCAGTTCCCTGCTGCCAATGACTGGAACGAATTGCAAAAATCCTTGAAGTTAGAGGTTCCTATCTCACTCAATAACTTTAAGCATCAGCTGTCAAAGCTGCTTATCGATCACTGCACCTGTATATAGCCCTTCTGTAAAAAGCCCATCCTACTACCTCATCCTGATATTTATTTTTTTAACTTCCGCTCAATTTTGCACTCCAGTATCTCTATTTGCACATCATCATTTGCACATTCCATCATTCCAGTGATTATGCTAATCTGTAATTTATTTCACCACTATGGCCTATTTATTGTCTTCCTAACCCTACTGCATTTTGCACTACATTTGCACTCTGTATATAGATTTTCTATTGTGTTATTGACTGTACGTTTGTTTATTTCGCATGTGTAACTCTGTGTTGTTTTTTGTCGCACTGCCTTGCTTTGTCTTGGCCAGGTCGCAGTTGCAAATGAGAACTTGTTCTCAACTGACCTACCTGGTTAAATAAAGGTGAAATAATTTATTTTTTATTTTTAAATAGCCTTTTTCCTTGTGGGGACTGGCGAAATGTCCCCACTTGTCCGAAATGTCCTTGTTTTAATATCCTTCTGAGGACTTCTGGTCCCCACAAGTATAGTAAAATCAAAAAATCATACACGCACAAACACACAACATGATGTTCTCTTAGAAAAGAGTGGAATGAGAATCGTCAAACAAACAAACTGTTGTCAAATCTATTTTTATTGGATTATGCAAGGCTTTATCTCAGTCACTGGTGTTTAGGAGTTATTGCATCATTATAATAAAAGTACAATCCTAACCCTGTACTTTTCTTTCTCTGAAAGTGGATTTTCTTTGTCAGAGCAAATAGCCCTGTAAGGATTTATGTTCAGAGAGGTCTCTGGAAACCTTTATGGTTTTCAGGTTTAGTGTCCAGAGACCTCTCTGGAATTCTCTATGTTCCTTTTGGAATTGGTCCCCAATTAGAGGCAGCTGTGCCGTATTTGCCTCTAATCGGGGAGCCTATTTATGTTCAGTATTCCCACCTGTGTTTGTGGGTTTTTGTGTGTGTTTTGGGCACGCCTGTTTGTGGTCGCTGTCTCGCCTTTAGTTATTTTGAAGTTTTGTGTAATAAAGAAATGTTTTTGCAACACAGCTCTGTGCTTCAGGTCCTGTCTCATAGCGATCGTGACAAGCCAAAAGCCCCGTAGAAGCGAATAGATATTATGAACATTATATGATTTTAGAGTTTTAAAGTAATCACATTTTCTCTCTCTCTCATATATATATATATACTGTACATTGAGGTATTCTGTCTTATACAATGACAGTTTTGAATCAATCAATTTTATTGCAATGAGTTGCGGATCGCTTTAACAGCCATGCGATTAAATGTCCTGCAGGAGAGGACTTGGTGTACTTTACTTTCTCAGGCCCTTCTCCTCAAAGAGCCAGAGAAACCACTGACGCAGAGTGTATCAATCTTAGAACTGCCCATGAAATTCGACGGGATTCCTCCCCTCAAATCCTGGTGGATGTAGTTTCACGGATAGAGCGGATCATACATCTCCTTTCTCCTCCCTGTCCAACTCTTAAGATGGCATATCACCTTTCATTGGCGACAAGACAGGTGTAATGAAACAACACTGAAACATGGATCCTCCCCTCCAGCATGGTCCACTGCATTGTTTGACCCCACCAATTGTTGATTGATTTATTTGGTCTACATGGAGGACACAGTTGGGCACAGTTGGCGTTAGGCTATTGCAGATTCAAAATGGCTGCCTTTGGTCATGCTTCTACATACGTTTACCTCTCAATATCAGCTGTAACAATCTCCCAGTTCACAACCAGAGATTGAATCTTATCATCCACTCCTGCCAGAGGAAGCCTTACTGAGGACCATAAGGCAAGGCTACCTGTGGTGGCCGTGTCCGAGAGGTAGGGGAGGTACCTCCTTCTCACACCATGTACTTGGGCAGCTCAAGCTGTGTTCACAACATTAGCCAAGAAACAGCCCATATCAAGAACAGAGAAAAAGTATTTCTGTTGAAAAGTGAAAGAGTGTAGTTTACTGTAACATATCAAGCAATAAGTCCCCAGTGTAGTGGTGGTAGACTGCTAATTTATTTAGATGATGAAAGCAGCAACGATTGGTCAACTTTGATTCAGCAGCACCCAGTTCAGGGTAAAGGAATTAGGGCTTGAGCAAGACAAAAGGCATGTTTAAATCTTCAACATATTTCCCCGCAAAACACAACACAGACTCAAACTTAACTTAAATCCAAACACCTGAATTGACCTGACCTCCAACTTTTTCGAGGTCTGCGCTCAACAAAAAAAGTATCTTAAAATTTTAGATTTTCAGCTTCTTTCATTTAACGGCCGACCGTCCTGACCTTGGTCAGCTCCTGCATCCCCAGGGGGTTATAGATTTGATTTGATGTGGTCAGGGTCAAAATCCATCGTGATCCTTGAGAAAGAATGCCTGCTGACTTTCAATAACCGGGAGGCTGCAGGAATTGAAGCCTCTCCTCCCCTCTGTCTTAAGGGCACCCAAGGGTTAGACTGATAGAAATCATAAACCCTAGGGAACCTGCATGCTTCTACAGTACGTGTCCAATACTCCTCAACACTCCTGACTCAGATACGCCATCACTAACAACCCTCATAGGTCCAGTCTCGTACCACCTCCCTTCCACCTAAATCCTTTCTTTTACCAATACTTTCTTCTTCAGAAGCAAAAGCCTTTGAATGATTTTCTCAACCTTTGTTTTTCCTCTAGAAAAAGTTGTTTTCGTACCAGTAAGGTTAAGGCCTGCAGGGATTGGCTCTGCTGTAGGTGTGTGAGGTAAGTGGATTCCTAACACCTGTGCTCTGCTCGGTGCTGCTTACCTGTATTGTGTGGTTTCACTGCCATAGGTTCCCTCATAGAGCGCCACCCATCAATCACAGCCTGCACGTCTCTAACCACCACACCTGAGGGAATGGTTAACCTGGACAACACACAGGAAACACACACAGACACTCTGATCAGTTTACACATAGCGACACACTCCAATCAGCTCAAACACAGACATTCTATGTACCCTATTGAAATAGATACAGGAATTCTGAGAATCTGACGGATATGGAATTACTGTACATGCAGTGGTCAAATAAGTCCCTTGTACAGTACGGTTAGGATCTATTGCATAATGGGTTACGGCTTCCAATAATACAGGTCTAGCCCTGCAGTGTACACACTGTTTGGGGAACGCATAAGAGCCATCCATCAATGTAACACCACTGCGATAGACAGCCTCAACGTAAGTCCTCATCATCTAATGCTTTGTATTCGATGGCTTTGATATAGATTTTCAGTCAGCATTACCAGAAACTCAGATTCCTCTTATAACCGAGTGGAATCTGAATCTGAATATGTCGAAAGCCCTGCAAAATAGATGTTGTTTTCAGCCATATCCATAGCACAGTCATACGGGATGCAGGGGAGGGGATCCGAGTGCCCAGGAGAAATATAATAAAGATGACTAATGCATACTGAGTATGGTGGTGTAAGACAGGAAATAGTTGTCTTATTGATTATAATATGTGAAGAGGTACAAAACAATAAAAACCAAAGAACTACATTTTAGCAGACACTCTTATCGAGAGCAACTTACAGTAGTGAGTGCATACATTTTCATACTTTTTTCATACTGGTCCCCCATGGGAATCGAACCCACCACCCTGGCTATGCTTTGCGTGTGTTCTCAATTTCTTACGCTTATAGTCCAAGAAGTTAATTACGTAGCTGACCAAATAACACAAGATTCTACTTATTGGCTAACCTAGATTAGCTGTCCATAACAAAAGTAATGTGTTACACTAGCTCCAACAGACACAGAAAACACAGACACCTGCCAGACAGACAACTGACTGGGTTAGCTTGACAGACAACTGACTGGGTTAGCTTGACAGACACATGGACAAATAAGTGTGAAAAAGTGGGAGCCCATTGTAGCAGTGTAGAACTTTCAACTACATTTAAGATAATTCACTCTGACAGAAAATTATTGCAATAAGAAAGTGTTTAATAACATATTTCCTATAATTACAACCTTACGCACCTGCCACACTCATTAGCTCTGTGATAAGGGTGAAGCTGTATTTATGTAAATTGAGAGCTTGATGAAGTTATGATGAATTGGATAGCACTGGATTGTAAAGGCTTTATGGAGTAGAGAAATTGTATCTTCTTTAATTATGTAGCTCCCTATTCTTGCAAAACGTTAAGTTCTGTCAGGCGCTGAGCAGTAGTATGAAGACATTCCTTTTATTAGTAAGCAAAATAACAAAGGCGAGAACAAAACCAGGAACTGATGTGCGGCATGCACAAACAAAGAACCACACACAGGTGGGCACAATAATGAACTTAAATAGGATCCCAATTAGAGACAACATATGGCAGCTGCCTCTAATTGGGGACCAACAAAACTAAACATAGAGTTGCCCAGACAACCCTACCGTCAGGCCCCGACAGTAAACCAAACCCAAACATAGAGATGCCTCTAGGCATTCCTACCATCAGGACCTGACCAGTTCAAAAGATACATGAGTGATTTAACATGTAAACTGCACAGAGAGATGTGTGACAAATCACTTTGCCAAAAAAACAATGTAAAGAACTCAAAACCAAGAAGACTTGAGGGAGTAAATGTTTGATTTAAAAAATAAAATGGATCTTTCAAATCAACTTTAGGCCTAACCTATTTCCATATTGATCTATCTCTTATCATCCAACACTTGAATGTTCGATACACTGCAACAAAGAGCAGTAGGTATGGAGGCTTTCGATTCATTCACCCCTTAAAACTCTCCACTGCTCAAGTTCATCAACACAGTCTCATCTATTTGGATTTTATCTGAATAAATATGCAGAACATTCCTTGAACACAGTTAGTTTGACTATGGCCGCGTTCCTCTTTAGCCAATCTTGAAAGGAGGATTCTGCTTTCCCATTAGTGACTAATGTTCCATAATATTGACTGCTTTTGCGTTGGGCCAACATGCAAGATAAACAAAGTGCAAAGCAGAATCTTAAACACATGGAGAGAACCTGATGTGAGTTTCTGCCTCTTAGCAGCCACATCTGGTAGGCATTTCTCACTCTATCCAGTCAAATGTTTTGACTTACATGTGTTGAGATCAAAATTATCTTGAACCTATTCCATAGAGAGAGATGGAGATAGATGGAGAGAACTCTTTTCCAACCACAGAGGGATAGTAATTAGTCAGGTGACGAAAGAGAAATTGCTGCCAAGTGAATTAGACCATGTCTACTCTTAAAAAATTCACCAGAAACTTTGCTTTTGCTTCAGACACTTTTGCTTCAGACACTTTGATACAGGTGTAGGATCTTAATTTAATTTGACCAGTTTCTCACAGCAGGAAAATAATCCTGCTGCAACAGGAAATGTGAATTATTATGTGGATAATAATTAACCCACTAGATACATCACCATGGGAATCTAATTAGCATAATAAAAAAGTCCACAATCCATACTTTTAGGTAGAGATAGGTTTTTTTTTTGCATTGGATGCGATGACAGAGCTAGAGTGTTGTTTGTCAGACCATGAGACATCCTGAAAATTGGTCTTCTCACAAAATCCTCTGTACCATCCTAATAGTTTGGCCTACAAACTGTTTTGCTCTAGGACATGCACAGGCCTCACAAGACTCGTTTGAAGGTCCCCCGGGACAAACTAAAAAACATTTATGGAAGTATATATGTGACTTGTTTCAGGAAACAGGCATATGTCGCACATCACTACTTCACAGGAGAGGCATTTGCATGTAAACATTTATTTTTTATCAAAATGCATTTTGGGCAGAAATGAAGTTTCATATGCCTTAACATGTGAAGTTTCATCTGCCTTAATACCAAATGTGTATGTCATCTGTAAATATGAATAACATTGTTATATTAAAAGCCTAGTTGGTTTAGCCACAGAAAAAGACAGGAACCTTACCGCTAGCCATGATTGGCTGAGATAATCAATCAGATTTATTTATAAAGCCCTTTTTACATTAGCAGATGTCGCAAAGTGCCATACAGAAACCCAGCCTAAAACCCCAAACAGCAAACAATGCAGATGTAGAAGAACGGTGGCTAGGAAAAACTCCCTAGAAAGGCAGGAACCTAGGAAGAGACCTAGAGAGGAACCAGGCTATGAGGGGTGGCCAGTCCCCTTCCGGCTGTGCCTGGTGGAGATTATAACAGTACACGGCCATTAAGGCCAGATTTTTCTCCAAGATGTTCAAACGTTCATAGATGACCAGCAGGGTCAAATAATAATCACAGTGGTTGTAGAGGTTGCAACAGGTCAGTACATCAGGAGTAAATGTCACTTGGCTTTTCATAGCCGGGCATTTAGAGGTTGAAATAGCAGGTGCGGTAGAGAGAGAGAGAGAGAGCTGGGACAAGTTGCACGTCCGGTGACCAGGTCAGGGTTCCGTAGATGGGCTGGTGCTTGATGATGCTTTGCCATGTAGCACACCATGTATTCGGGTAAGAGAGTTATTTAGCTATATTTTCAGATATTATACATTTCTAATTCTGTCACAAAGATGTTTTCATTGCAATTTAAAGCGTACTGTTAGCTGTCTAAACAAAATACTCTAGTATGCAAGTAACCATTTTCACTGTATCGTTTTCATGTTATGAATCCTGTGCATGTGAGAAATAAACACAGATTTTATTTGATATAGTATATGTTTACTAGAGACAGTAATGTGAAGAACATGACCTGCACCAAAATCAAATTAGGATATAACGTTAGACCAACGAGACAGTGTCCAAGTTCAAAGATTCTCCTGTAGAATCCCCTGCATTTATTTCGTCACACTCACAACCGTAAGCTATTTTCTGTAATTAGCTCACCATGATCTTGTTGTGAGTTTATTCTCCTGTAATAATGAATACAAATTAGCTTAAGTTAAGATGTTGTCAGCTATATGGTCATTATTTGAACTGGCTAGCCAGCTAATGTAAACCAACCAAAACAATGTTTAGAAAGTTGCTTTAATTTGCCTGGTATGCTAGATATGCTAATTCATTTTTAAACGGATGGGTTTATTGGTGTTAAAATACACCAGTTATGCTATTTTGGACCACTAGGCTGCAGATGTCATGCAGCCTGTCGTTTTTGAGTTTATACTTTTTCATTACAACAACGACAATAGAATGTTCATGATGTCACTGCGACAACTGTCTACAGACATGTTGATAGACGTAGCATAAACAAGCCTTTAGTCTTGAAATCTTTGGTTATTTAGTACACTACTGTACTCACATTGTTTAGCACATGGCCTCACATGTGAATCCTTAAAGAGATGGGTGGGGCTAAGATTTAAAAGGGTGTGAACGATGCTGAATGGGTGTAGACGAAGAAGAGCTCTCCACTAGGTGTACCAAAACATTCAAGGATCATTTTCTCCAAAAGTTTTTCTAATTTTCTTACAAGTTTAACAACTTTCAAAGCAGAATTACTTTCCCATTGTCTCTATCCAATGTAAAAAACACAAGTTCAAATTTTGCTACGTAAGACCGAATCGAGCTGGTCGGACTGTTTAGTGCCAAAAATAAGGGGTTAAATATATGTAAAAAATATTAATGTTTCCTGATCTTTCTTATGTCTGGGGTGGACTATCTGATGTTCCATGAAAATGTTCAAATAGCTAAATGATCTTTGGTATGACATTCTTAAAACAATTCCATATAACTTAGTAGAATAAGTACTTTTAAACCTAGAATACATACGAGTTTGTATTTCCTACTGCACAGGACCATTCTCTGCAACAACAGAGTGACCAAATTAAGATAGCACACCTGTAGGGGGATATATCATATTCAATGGCCGCCACTTGGTTTGGAACAAACACACCGGTTCCCTGAATCAATGACTGCTGTTTAACCTAATGAGCACAGATAAAGTAACAAACGGTGTTTATGAGACCAATAAATAAAGTGAATAAATATTGGACCTCTATTGATGAGGTGGCAAGCTGTTGCTACAGTTCCCCAAAGAAGCAGCGTTGAAATGAACACGCTCCGTATTGTAAATTCAACATGAGTATTTTATTCCCCCACCTCCATCAGAACGCTGTTGAGGACAACAAGATGTTTCAAACAGAAATGCATATCCTTGAAGTTACAGCTAGCACTGACAAATAGCCTTATTCAATGTTTAGCATTCTTCTCAGCTTTGATGTCAAAAGTAGTTTGATAAATCTCCAGAGCCACTATTTCCTAGACAAAAAAACAACAATCAATCCCTCTTGGTTTGTAATGTTTTTCCACAAGACAAGAGTAGAGATTGTATTCTAGTGATGATATTTTGGGGCCAGTTTATCACTGTCCTAAGAGTACATACTACTCCTTATAGTATATAAAATAACAATAATAATAATATCATATAATATATACTGTATACTCCTACACATGTAGACTTTTAGAGAACAAAGTGAGCCTGATGCCCAACACTGATATATTAACCTTCAATAAAAGGCATTCCCTTGTGATTTGCTCTCCGCCAACTGGATTATACATAGCTTCCTGGAAAGCCATCTCCAGGCGGGAGCAGCATTACGAGGATGCGTTAAAAAGGAGATTCCTCTTGGCGGACGCACAGAGGTATGGATTCTGCCTCTCCTCGGACACTATTTATATCTCCTGCCTGTGATCCCAGTGGTCAGACAGCCTAACGAGGTGGAAGCTATTCTGAAAGGATAGAGGATTGGATAGAGGTGCACGTGTGAATGTGTGTATACAGTGACCTCAGAAAGTATTCACACCCCTTAACTTTTTGTACATTTTGTTGTGTTACAGCCTGACTGAAAAAAATTATAAATTTAGATTTTGTGTCACTGGCCTAGACACAATACCCCATAATGTTAAAGTGGAATTAAAATTCAACCCATTTGTTATGGCAAGTCTAAATAAGTTCAGGAGTAAAAGTCACATAATATGTTGCATGGACTGTGTGCAATAATAGTGTTAAACATGATTTTTTAAATGACTACCTTGCCTCTGTGACCCACACATACAGTTATCTGTAAGGTCCCTCAGTCGAGCAGTACATTTCAAACACAGATTTAACCACAAAGACCAGGGAGGTTTTCCCACGCCTTACAAAGAAGGGCTCCTATTGGTAGATGGGTAAAAAAAAAAAAACAGACATTGAATATCTCTTTGAGCATAATAAAGTTATTATTTGCACTTTGGATGGTGTATCAATACACCTAGTCACTACAAAGGCATTCTTCCTAACTCTGTTGCTGGAGAGGATGGAAACCGCTCAGGGATTTCAACATGAGGCCAATTGTGACTTTAAAACAGTTACAGAATTTAATGACTGGGATAGGAGAAAACTGAGGATGAATCAATAACATCGTAGTTACTCCACAAGGCTTACCTAAATGACAGAGTGAAAAGAAGGAAGCCTGTACAAATATACCAAAATATACATCCTGTTTGCAACAAGTCATTAAAGTAATACTGCACAAAATGTTGCAAAGCAATTGACTTTTTGTCCTAAATACAAAGTGTTATTTTGGGGGAAAATCCAATACAACACATTACTGAGTACCACTTTCCATAGTTTCAAGCATAGTGGTGGCTGCATCATGTTATGGGTAGGCTTGTAATTGTTAAGGATTGGGGAGTTTTTCAGGAAAAAAAATAAATGGAATGGAGCTAAGCACAAGCAAAATCCTAGAGAAAAACCTGGTTCAGTCTGCTTTCCACCAGACACTGGGAGATGAATTAAATCTAAAACTCAAGGCCAAATATACATTGGAGTTGCTTACCAAGACAACATTAAATGTTGAGTAGCCTAGTTACAGTTTTGACTTAAATCGGCCTGAAAATCCATGTCAAGACCTGAAAATGGCTGCCTGGCAATGATCAACAACCAACTTGACAGAGCTTGAAGAATTTTTTAAAGAATACTGTTTAAATATTGTACAGTTCAGGTGTGCAACGCTCTTAGAGACTTACTCAGACAGAGTCACAGCTGTAATCACTGACAAAAGTGTTTCTAACATTGACTCATAGGTGTGAATACTTATGTCAATTAGATATTTCTGTAACACATTTTCGATAAAGGTGCAAACATTTCTAAAAACAGGTTTTCACTTAGTCATTATGGGGTATTGTGTGTAGATGAGTGAGAATTTGTGGTGAAAGAGGATGTGTGTCTGTGTGTGTCCCAGTGAGAGATGGGATATAGGATGTAAGACTCACAGTGATCCGGCCAGGGATAAAGAAGTGAAGGAGTCCCCTTAGGTCAGGCTTCCATTATCTTTACACTTTAGCAAAGGGCTTGGTTCTGAGCTCATTCTGACCATCATAACACCCTCCTATAGGGAAGAGAGAGAAGGAAAACACAATATAACCATCAACCCCATCTCAGCACTTTCCCCCCAGATGAGACAGGAACCTTGATCGCGTTATGAGCACAGAAAAATTAATGACATCATTCATCGATTGTAAAAGTAGAGTTCTGTGAGAGGATCTCAGGGTTGACTGTTTTGCCCTAGAGCAAGCCTCCTGGTGTCAGTCTGATAGGAGTGTACAAGCCTCCTGGTGTCAGTCTGATAGGAGTGTACAAGCCTCCTGGTGTCAGTCTGATAGGAGTGTACAAGCGTCCTGGTGTCAGTCTGATAGGAGTGTACAAGCCTCCTGGTGTCAGTCTGATAGGAGTGTAAAAGCCTCCTGGTGTCAGTCTGATAGGAGTGTACAAGCCTCCTGGTGTCAGGCTGATAGGAGTGTACAAGCCTCCTGGTGTCAGTCTGATAGGGGTGTACAAGCCTCCTGGTGTCAGTCTGATAGGAGTGTACAAGCCTCCTGGTGTCACTCTGATAGGAGTGTACAAGCCTCCTGGTGTCAGTCTGATAGGAGTGTACAAGCCTCCAGGTGTCAGTCTGATAGGAGTGTACAAGCCTCCAGGTGTCAGTCTGATAGGAGTATCAAGCCTCCAGGTGTCAGTCTGATAGGAGTGTACAAGCCTCCAGGTGTCAGTCTGTGTCAGGCTCTGGCCATAGAGAATGTATGTAGCCATGGTCAGAGTCTGACAGATCTATTCTTTCTGTTTCTGGTGGTGGTTTGTATTGGATCCCTAATTAGAGGCAGCTGCTGTGCATCGTCTCTAATTAGGGATCCTACATAGGTTTGTATGTTCCACTCCGGGGATGTGGGTCATTGTATATGTCATTGTATATTTCGCAAGTCACGGAGAAGTAAGTGTGCTTTTGTTAAGTTTAAGTATCGTGTTTTGTTTTAAACGTGACGTTTGTATATCGTGTTTCCTTTGTGTGTGTAGTTCGGTCATTTTAACTTAATAATTCAGTAAATTAAAAACGATGTCGAACTACAGTCCCTGCGCTGCATCTTGGTGCATGTATGCACCCTCCCGTGACAGACCTTGGGCTATGTATGCGCCCGGTCGTGACAGTCTGATAGAAGTGTACAAGCCTCCAGGTGTCAGTCTGATAGGAGTGTACACAGTGAGCTATAACAAGGAGGTGAGCTACCTGAGTAGACCAGGACTGTTTCTAATCTATATATGAATACGTATCTGACTTTTTTGTGATGAGAAAGTGCCTATGCTCAAGGACACAACACTACCTCTCCTGTCCTCTCCCAAATGGAAGGATCTCTAAGTGCTGTGATTGGAGCACATCTCATAAAACACCCTGTTAGCGAGCGTTAGCGTTAGCACAACGCAGCGCCATCCGTCAGAGAACCAGACAGGCCGTGATTCACAACAGCAAAAACAACAACAACAACGACGGCAAACTAAACCTGATCTCAGGGACAGGATTTATTCGCAAGCGAATGCCAGGTCTGCCAAGGAAAGGATCTTTTCCCAGAATATTATCACTCTCTCTGTAGTACTAAACCACTTACTTTATATTAGTTTACTGTCTACTGCCCTCTGCCTACCGCATATCAATGATCAATTATGGGAATTCAACTCCGGTTGCACAACTGTTTTGGATGGTGAACTAGTCTGCTGGACCTTAAAGGATCTCATGATGCAAAGTTATATGACATAATACTGCATGGTGAAATGTATTGTTCCATTATTTCCATTCTCATATCCAATTACATAATCATTCATGAATTGAGGTGAAACTGAGAAGCTCATGTGTACTCATAAAACACTTTCACAACAGCCATAAAACATAACATCCTGCAAATGGGATGTAAAGCTGCAATCCATAGCGGTGAAACTGCCACGTCCGTTTGTGATATTACATTGAACAAAAATATAAAATGCAACATGCAACAATTTCAAAGATGTTATTGAGTTATAGTTCATATAAGGGAATCAGTCAATTGAAATGAATTCATTAGGCTCTAATCTATGGATTTCACATGACATGGAATACAGATATGCCTCTGTTGATCA
This sequence comes from Thymallus thymallus, assembly GCA_023634145.1. Classification (NCBI taxonomy): domain Eukaryota; kingdom Metazoa; phylum Chordata; class Actinopteri; order Salmoniformes; family Salmonidae; genus Thymallus; species Thymallus thymallus. Next base: position 7,079,723 of record CM042412.1, on the reverse strand, counting down.
CAGAAAACCAGTCAGTATCTGGTGCGAGCACCGTTTGCCTCATGCAGCAAGACACATATCCTTCGCATAGAGTTGATCAGGCTGTTGATTGTGGCCTGTGGAATGTTGTCCCACTCCTCTTCAATGGCTGTGCGAAGTTACTGGATGTTGACGGGAACTGGAACACGCTGTCGTACACGTAAATCCAGAGCATCCCAAACATGCTCAATGGGTGCCATGTCTGGTGAGTATGCAGGTTATGGAAGAACTGGGACATTTTCAGCTTCCAGGAATTGTGTACAGATCCTTAAGATATGGGGCCATGCATGCATTATCATGCTGAAACATGAGGTGATGGCGGCGGATGAATGGCACGACAAAATTGCCATTGATAAAATGCAATTGTGTTCATTGCCTGTAGCTTATCCCTACCCATAACATAACCCCACCGCCACCATAGGGCACTCTGTTCACAACGTTGACGTCAGTAAACAACGCCATACAACGCCTTACATGCTGTATGCCATCTGCCAGGAACAGTTGAAACCAGGATTCATCCGTGAAGAGCACACTTCTCCAGCGTACCAGTGGCCAAATGTGACTATTTGCCCACTGAAGTAGAACTGCAGTCAGGTCAAGAACCTGGTGAGGATGACAAGCAAGTAGATGAGCTTCCCTGATACGGTTTCTGACAGTTTGTTCAGAAATTATTTGGTTGTGCATACCCACAGTTTCATCAGCTGTCCAGGTGGCTGGCCTCAGACGATCCCGCAGGTGAAGAAGCCGGATGTGGATGTCCTGGGCAGGCGTGGTTACACATGGTCTGCGGTTGTGAGGCCTACAAAATTCTCTAAAATGTCGTTGGAGGTGGATTATGGAATAGAAATTAACATTAAATTGTCTGGCAACAGCTCTGGTGGACATTCATGCAGTCAGCATGCCAATTGCACGCTCCCTCAAAACTTGAGACATCTGTGGCATTGTGTTGTGTGACAAAACTGCACAATGTTGTGGCCTTTTATTGTCCCCAGCACAAAGTGCACCTGTGTAATGATAATGCTGTTTAATAAGCTTCTTGATAGGCCACACTTGTCAGGTGGATGGATTATCTTGGCAAAGGAGAAATGCTCACTAACAGGGATGTAAACAAATTTGTGCACAACATTTTAGCGAAATAAACTTTTTTGGGAACATTTCTGGAATCTTTTATATCAGCTCATGAAACATGGGACCAACACGTTACATGTTGCATTTATATTTTTGTTCAGTAAAAGAATAGCAGAGTATGTACTACAACTTTTTTTTACCACAATGCTGGATGCATTTCCTCCAAACAAAAACAATAGCAAATGTGTCTGGTGTGTGTGTGTCTCCATTTTAATTAGATTGCTTATCATTTTTCACATCCTACCCATATCTAGTCTATGTCGTTCCTGGATTACTCTTTCTATCTCTCATTTTTTAAGCGCTAACCCATTGAGCCCTGCAGACATAATGGTTCTGAAAGCTCTAAAGATCTCTCTGTGCTCTCCCTCGCTCTCTCTGTTTGTCTCTATCTTTCTCTCTATCTTTCTCTGTCCCATTATCTGTCTCTCTCCTTCTCTCTGTCTCTCTTTAAGGGTCTTTCTCTCTCCTCTCTTTAAGAGTTTGTCCCTCTCCTTCTCTCTGTCTCTCTTTAAGAGTTTGTCCCTCTCCTTCTCTCTGTCTCTCTTTAAGAGTCTGTCCCTCTCCTTCTCTCTGTCTCTCTTTAAGTCTGTCTCTCTCCTTCTCTCTGTCTCTCTTTAAGAGTCTGTCCCTCTCCTTCTCTCTGTCTCTCTTTAAGAGTCTGTCTCTCTCCTTCTCTCTGTCTCTCTTTAAGAGTCTGTCCCTCTCCTTCTCTCTGTCTCTCTTTAAGGGTCTGTCCCTCTCCTTCTCTCTGTCTCTCTTTAAGAGTCTGTCTCTCCTTCTCTCTGTCTCTCTTTAAGAGTCTGTCCCTCTCCTTCTCTCTGTCTCTCTTTAAGAGTCTGTCTCTCTCCTTCTCTCTTTCTCTCTTTAAGAGTCTGTCCCCCTCCTTCTCTCTGTCTCTCTTTAAGGGTTTGTCCCTCTCCTTCTCTCTGTCTCTCTTTAAGAGTCTGTCTCTCTCCTTCTCTCTGTCTCTCTTTAAGAGTCTGTCCCTCTCCTTCTCTCTGTCTCTCTTTAAGAGTATGTCTCTCTCCTTCTCTCTGTCTCTCTTTAAGAGTCTGTCCCTCTCCTTCTCTCTGTCTCTCTTTAAGAGTCTGTCTCTCTCCTTCTCTCTTTCTCTCTTTAAGAGTCTGTCCCTCTCCTCTCTGTCTCTCTTTAAGAGTCTGTCTCTCTCCTTCTCTCTTTCTCTCTTTAAGAGTCTGTCCCTCTCCTTCTCTCTTTCTCTCTTTAAGAGTCTGTCTCTCTCCTTCTCTCTGTCTCTCTTTATGGGTCTGTCTCTCTCCTTCTCTCTTTAAGGGTATGTCTCTCTCCTCTCTTTAAGAGTCTGTCTCTCTCTTTCTCTCTTTAAGGGTCTGTCCCTCTCCTTCTCTGTGTCTCTCTTTAAGAGTCTGTCCCTCTCCTTCTCTCTGTCTCTCTTTAAGAGTCTGTCCCTCTCCTTCTCTCTGTCTCTCTTTAAGGGTATGTCCCTCTCCTTCTCTCTGTCTCTCTTTAAGGTCTCCCAGCTCTTTCAGTCTCTTTGGTTTTCCTTCTACTTGTATTGCTGCAGGGTTCTGCTCAGTGCTCAGCCCCAGGTCGGTCCAACACACCAATCGCCTTTATGTCATTCTACAAATGGATGCGATTACTGTGACTGAGGAGCCCAGGTTATCTGGGAATGGTGACTGACTGTGCTCCTAATCAAAGTGACAGGCCACAACACGAGGCGTCGAGGCACCCACGGAACGGCTGCACCAGCCAGTCAGTCGCCAGACCCAGGAGCAGAAACGCCCGGCGCCCGGTGTTTTAGCTTAGCTGTTAATCACATGGGGAAACTGTAACGCATTGTACTGTATGTGACCAGCAACATGGTGTTGTGGGTACTGTTGACCAAGATGAGATAATGTATTGGTGTCAGAATGCATGCAGAGAGGAAAGTGTGTGAAAAGGGAATTAAGTTCTGTTTACGTCTGAATCCTCCATATTTGCACACTGTTTCTGAATCCCCCATATCTGCACACTGTTTTTGAATCCCCCATATCTGCACACTGTTTCTGAATCCCCCATATCTGGGGCGGCAGGTAGCCCAGTGGTTAGAGTGTTGGGCCCATAACCGAAAGGTTGCTGGATCAAATCCCCGAGCTGACAAGGTAAAAATCTGTCGTTCTGCCCCTGAACAAGGCAGTTAACCCACTGTTCCTAGGCCGTCATTGAAAATAAGAATATGTTCTTAACTGACTTGCCTAGTAAAATAAAGGTAAAATAAAAAATAAAATAAAATATCTGCACACTGTTTCTGAATCCCCCATATCTGCACACTGTTTCTGAATCCCCCATATCAGCACACTGTTTCTGAATCCCCCATATCTGCACACTGTTTCTGAATCCCCCATATCTGCACACTGTTTCTGAATCCCCTATATCTGCAGACCGTTTCTTGATATCCCACGGCTGCCTCATCATGTATAACAAACCTGTTGTCCAGTCTTATTTCTTAAATTGTATCAATTAAAAAATATAATTTAGCCCCCAGGTTGGTTTCATCATTTTGCAGAGAGCAGTGGCGGGAGAGAGAGAGAGTGAGAAGAGAGATAGAAAGAGAAAGAGAAAGAGTATATTCTGTATATATAAACAGTATATAAATAGATAGCTAGATAGAGAGAGAGAGACTCACAGCTTGGTGCTTTGAGCTGACGGTGCAGTTGGATTGTGATTCCTAACAAGACCACTCTTAATAGGCAAGGAACCCAATGGAGCATTTTAATAGACTCTGTAATACATACTGACTATGACTACGTGCCAGAATAATAGGACTGGCGTCACCGCCAACGTCTGCATACAAGGCTACAAAAGCCATTAAAATACAGTGCTGAGCCAGAAAGAACACCTCCAACTAACGGGTATGAACACAAAGATGAGAACGAAAACAAATATACACACTTTTTATTACTACAATATTATTGGCACTGAATATCTTATGTCATCCAAATACACATTTTCTATGTGATTTTGAGGCATGAAATCTGTTTTATGTCATCTTCTGGACCTAAATCCCTCATCACCCATGGGAGGGTCATCGGCGAATGAAAACATGGCATGTAAATAAGATTAACTCTGGCAGCATAGGCTTGGTTGCATAAAACCCGGTTCTTGCATGGTGCAAGATTGTAAATTATGGATGTTTAGTGTGGACATTTAGTTTAATATCAAAGCAAATTAAAACACTTTCACAGATTGATTCTTACTGCACAGCTTTTCCATTTAATGTAGTTCACAATAAAAATTGTTCAAGACAAGCAAACAGAGAAGCTCTAGCACTTAAGTGCATTGCAGTATTTTGCTTTTAAAATCTACCATACAGACGTGTTTCCCGCTTTAGAGAGGCACTGCAACACAATAACACTACATTTTCACTAGAATGTGACCTTCTCTAAACTGACGCCTTGATGAAGAGGTATGGTGCTACAGGGTACTGCAACTATCATTGTAAATGAGCCGCATTTGGATGCTATGTGAAGTAAATGGGTTAACACTGCAGACTGCTAAAGAAACAGAGACTGATCTTTGCCAGCCCATTCATTGTCAATGTTAATTTTCAAAGGAGAGCCTTATCAACTCCTATCAAAATATGCCATCCCTAAGGGCTGGTCACTAACACTCGCTTATCGTATTCATAAAAAAATAACAGGAATGCAAAAGAAAATACAGATTTCTGTTAATCTTCTGTGAAACTCCATCCCTCTCACTCCAATTAGGTAACAGTGCCTAGACCCATTCTAAATATAGCACTGCATCGCTGATGAAACTCAACCTCTGTGCATATAGAGCATGAGACTGAAACAGCCGCATGTTTATGAATCAACCATGATTAGAGGAAAAGAGAAACAGTAATTAACCAAAAAAAATGACTGAGGCCCAAGTGCTTTATATAGACTGCCTCTGACGGCGACATAGCTTCGCAGGCCTACATACACTACCGTTCAAAAAGTTTGGGGTCACTTAGAAATGTCCTTGTTTTTGAAAGAAAATGACTATTGTAGCTGGAAATGGCAGATGTATTATGGAATATCTACATAGGCGTACAGAGGCCCATTATCAGCAACCATCACTCCTGTGTTCCAATGGCACGTTGTGTTAGCTAATCCAAGGTTATCATTCTGGACATTTTGAGCCTGTAGTCGAACACACAAATGCTGATGCTCTAGATACTCAACTAGTCTAAAGAAGGCCAGTTTTATTGCTTCTTTAATCAGCACAACAGTTTTCAGCTGTGCTAACATAATTGCAAAAGGGTTTTCTAATGATCAATTAGCCTTTTAAAATGATAAACTTGGATTAGCTAACACAACGTGCCATTAGAACACAGGAGTGATGGTTGCTGATAATGGGCCTCTGTATGCCTTTTCCAGCTACAATAGTAATTTCCAACATTAACAATGTCTACACTGTATTTCTGATCAATTTTATGTTATTTTAATGGGCAAAAAAATTCTAGGTGACCAATAGTGTACCTACAGGACTGGCTCTAACACGCACGTCAGCTGCAGTCCCATGGGGCATCCAAGGGCCCACGTCACATTTCCTATTGGTTCATATGAGCTGTGGCGGGACCCAGGGTTTGGTGGAGAGAGGGGTAGAGAGAGGCAGCCAGGCAGCTAGCAATGAGGCTGTCAGAGGGGAAAACACAGAGCGCCAAAGAAGATTAAACCTCATTGTTTGTCTTTGATCCATAAAACATGATGAGTTCAATCCCCTTCTTTCCTTTCATTACCGTAATAAACATGCCAGAATAAATGAATAAAACATTGATCGAGGAAATCAAAAAGCAAAAACAACAACCACAAACAGAACACAAAAGTATTTCCTGTATAAATGAGTTGGAGAGATGGTAAGGGTGGGGAAAATGCCATTGATGGGCCTCACAACTACATATACAGTGGGGAGAACAAGTATTTGATACACTGCCGATTTTGCAGGTTATCCTACTTACAAAGCATGTAGAGGTCTGTAATTTTTATCATAGGTACACTTCAACTGTGAGAGACAGAATCTAAAACAAAAATCCAGAAAATCACATTGTATGATTTTTAAATAATTAATTTGCATTTTATTGCATGACATAAGTATTTGATCACCTACCAACCAGTAAGAATTCCGTCTCTCACAGACCTGTTCGTTTTTCTTTAAGAAGCCCTCCTGTTCTCCACTCATTACCTGTATTAACTGCACATGTTTGAACTCGTTACCTGTATAAAAGACACCTGTCCACACACTCAATCAAACAGACTCCAACCTCTCCACAATGGCCAAGACCAGAGAGCTGTGTAAGGACATCAGGGATAACATTGTAGACCTGCACAAGGCTGGGATGGGCTACAGGACAATAGGCAAGCAGCTTGGTGAGAAGGCAACAACTGTTGGCGCAATTATTAGAAAATGGAAGAAGTTCAAGATGACGGTCAATCTCCCTCGGTCTGGGGCACCATGCAAGATCTCACCTTGTGAGGCATCAATGATCATGAGGAAGGTGAGGGATCAGCCCAGAACTACACGGCAGGACCTGGTCAATGACCTGAAGAGAGCTGGGACCACAGTCTCAAAGAAAACCATTAGTAACACACTACGCCGTCATGGATTAAAATCCTGCAGCGCACGCAAGGTTCCCCTGCTCAAGCCAGCGCATGTCCAGGCCCGTCTGAAGTTTGCCAATGACCATCTGGATGATCCAGAGGAGGAATGGGAGAAGGTCATGTGGTCTGATGAGACAAAAATAGAGCTTTTTGGTCTAAACTCCACTCGCCGTCTTTGGAGGAAGAAGAAGGATAAGTACAACCCCAAGAACACCATCCCAACCGTGAAGCATGGAGGTGGAAACATCATTCTTTGGGGATGCTTTTCTGCAAAGGGGACAGGACGACTGCACCGTATTGAGGGGAGGATGGATGGGGCCATGTATCGCGAGATCTTGGCCAACAACCTCCTTCCCTCAGTAAGAGCATTGAAGATGGGTCGTGGCTGGGTCTTCCAGCATGACAACGACCCGAAACACACAGCCAGGGCAACTAAGGAGTGGCTCCAGAAGAAGCATCTCAAGGTCCTGGAGTGGCCTAGCCAGTCTCCAGACCTGAACCCAATAGAAAATCTTTGGAGGGAGCTGAAAGTCTGTATTGCCCAGCGACAGCCCCGAAACCTGAAGGATCTGGAGAAGGTCTGTATGGAGGAGTGGGCCAAAATCCCTGCTGCAGTGTGTGCAAACCTGGTCAAGACCTACAGGAAACGTATGATCTCTGTAATTGCAAATAAAGGTTTCTGTACCAAATATTAAGTTCTGCTTTTCTGATGTATCAAATACTTATGTCATGCAATAAAAAGCAAATTAATTACTTAAAAATCATACAATCTGATTTTCTGTATTTTTGTTTTAGATTCCGTCACTCACAGTTGAAGAGTACCTGTGATAAAAATTACAGACTTCTACATGCTTTGTAAGTGGGAAAACCTGCAAAATCAGCAGTGTATCAAATACTTGTTCTCCCCACTGTAGATGTAGGACCTTAATTTGAGCCAGTATGCTACGGCAGGAAAACAATCCTGCGGCAACAGGGCTCCCAAGTGGCACTGTGGTCTAAGACACTGCATCTCAATGTTAGAGGCGTCACTACAGACAACCTGGTTCAAATCCAGACTTTATCACAACCAGCCGTGATTGGGAGTCCCATAGGGCGGCGCACAATTGGCCCCGTGTCGTCCAAGTTTGGCCGTCACTGTAAATAAGAATTTGTTCTTAACTTACTTGCCTAGTTAAAAAAGGTTAAATATCCACAACGATGTCATCCATGCAAGATCCGACCCAGTCATTTTCACAACGATATCGTCCATGCAAGATCCGACCCAGTCATATCCACAATGATGTCATCCATGCAAGATCCGACCCAGTCATATCCACAATGATGTCATCCATGCAAGATCCAATCCAGTCATATTCACAATGATGTCATCCATGTGGTACTGTCGTGAAGGGGTGACTCAATTATATCACAAGACCATCTATGCAGGGAGTGGGGGACTGAGTCAATTTTTGATGACGGACTCATTAGTTAAATCTACTTTACTTAATACTAGGCATTTCTACACAATCACAGCTCATACAGCCACTTCACATTCCAAAATGCCCAAAACATCCAATATGAATTGACAGCCTGCTGTACTCCCCCACAACCCTCCTGCTTTCAAATAATCTCGGGGACATTGGATTTCCAATATTTACTTGTATATTAACTTTTACGAGGCTGTAAACGGACTTGTAGTAGGCTGAGTAAGCAAAAACAGAAAGGCGAAAGCTATTCTAGTGTGTTTTACAAAGCTTTCCCATCCCCAGTGCATAACTAGAGCAAACACAACTCATTTGTTCCAATGAGTCTAATTTTCCCTGATGAAATATGTAGTTTGGAGAAGAGTGGGAGGATACTGCAAATTCAAATCAGCGCTGCACAAATGTTTTGCAAATGTGCTTGACTGCTTCATCAAAACTACTGACAACTGCTCTTTGACAATGTTACGAGGACCACTCGACATTTGTTACACCCTGCACGCAGTGAAGCACGCAACAGTTCCATATGGTACAATACAGGTACGCCATAAAAAAATGAATAAATCGCTTGTTGGCAAGCGGAGGTAAGCATGATCGGCTTCAGGCAAAGCAGCTTATAGGATTTAGTAGCAATTGAGCATGTTTCATAGATACATGAATGAATAAAATACAATGACAATGTGCTGCCTTGGAAAGACATCACGGTAATCCTGTCACAGAAGATAGGTGAGGTCACCGCTTGGACTATTGTGTGGCTCACCGCTACTGTACAAATACTACAGTCGCCAGAAACCTCTCCTTTGCTGTTTCACTGCAGCATTAGGCATTAGGCTAGTAAAACAAACATCTGCATATACAATTGACCCTTTATGTTGGCCTTTAAGACATCCCTTATATTCTTGGACCTAACTTACGTAGGCATTCACTCAGGAATGCATATTAGTATCCTGTCAGTTGGACCTTTTCTCATTGCTTTTAGTATATCGAATGTGCAATACGTGCAGTTGTCTGTAATTAAACCCTGCGCACCAAGGACTGTATTTTAAGGGAATTACTATTATTACCCCAAATGATATCATACACACATTTAGCTATTAAAGTATCTCTGCCTGTCATTTACCTGTACAGTTTGTGTAACCATGCAAGTATTCACTTATCTGTAAATATAACTGTAAACTTACCTGTACAGCTAATTTAACCATGCAAAATTTTCACTTACCTGTTCATTTACCCAGTCTGTCTATTAATTAACTATTATTACCCTCGCTCATATCATACACATTTTTAGCTACTGAAGTATTTCTCTGCCATCGACCTGTATAGTATAGTTAACCATCCAACATCCACCAATGTATAGTGTACATATTCAGCCAACCACCCATACTATGCAATGTCTTTTTATAGCTTTTTTTTGCACTCCAGATATCTTGTATTTCTATACTTTTTCATACTGCCGCTCTATGTATCATTTATCGTGTATCTGTCTTTTGTGTACTTTCGTTGTGGCATTTTGCACCTGCCCTGTGTTTTGTTGTAGCTGCTTGACAATGAAATCCCCCCCCCCGGGGGATCAATAAAGTATCTATCTATCTATCTATCTATCTATCTATCTATCTATCTATCTATCTATCTATCTATCTATCTATCTATCTATCTATCTATCTATCTATCTATCTATCTATCTATCTATCTATCTATCTATCTATCTATCTATCTATCTATCTATCTATCTATCTATCTATCTATCTATCTATCTACATAAATCCCTCTTATAGCCCTTTATTATAACAACCATAGAGAAAGATGCAGTATTTACAGTCTGAGGGGGCACAAAGTACGTGAGGATGGTTGGGGGGTGGTTCGGAGTGGAACGAGGCCCCCCTGGTTGAAGTTGGCAAATTTTGCAAACATGTGAAACAGCTTTTTCCTACAATATAGAACCATAATCATTGTGCTTAATTCTACGTGGAAAACATTTTTTTGCATTTCTAAGCATACCTCTTGAGCTGCCTATCAGGGCTAGCTAAAGTCAACTTCAGAAAATTGTTAGGTGGCTAGTAGTATTACAGAGAAATTAACAAGAAAAAATTATATATACACCGGGGGCCAAAAGTTTGGAATGTTACTCATTCAAGGGTTTTTCTTTATTTGCTAAATTGTTTACATTGTATAATAATACTGAAGACATCAAAACTATGACATAACACATATGGGATCATGTAGTAACCAAAAAAGTGTTAAACAAATCAAAATATATTTTATATTTAAGATTCTTCAATTATTCACCTTTGCCTTGATAACAGCTTTGCACACTCTTGGCAATATCTCAACCAACTTCACCTGGAATGCTTTTCCATCAGTCTTGAGGGAGTTCCCACATATGCTGAGCACTTGTTGGCTGCTTTTCCTTCAATGCGGTCCGACTCATCCCAAACCATCTAAATTTGGTTGAGGTTGGAACCAAATATCTCAAATTTGGACTCCAGACCAAAGGACAAATTTCCACCGGTCAAATGTACATTGCTCGTGTTTCTTGGCCCAAGCAAGTCTCTTCTTATTATTGGTGTCCTTTAGTAGTGGTTTCTTTGCAGCAATTCAACCATGAAAGCCTGATTCACACAGTCTCCTCTGAACAGTTGATGTTGAGATGTGTCTGTTACTTGAACTCTGTGAAGCATTTATTTGGGCTGCAATCTGAGGCTGGTAACTCTAATGAAAAAAAAAGGTCTTTCCTCTGCAGAAGTGGTATTTCTGGTTCTTCCATTCCTGTGGCGGTCCTCATGAAGCTGGTTGAGAGAACGCCATGAGTGTGCAAAGCTGTCATCAAGGCAAAGGGTGGCTACTTTGAAGAATCTCAAATATAAAATATATTTTTTTCTTTTTTGCTTACTATATGATTCCATATGTGTTATGTCATAGTTCTGATGTCTTGTGCAAATAAAGAAAAACCCTTGAATAAGTAATATTCCAATCTTTTGGCCCCCAGTGTATATACAGTGCATTCGGAAAATTTTCAGACCCCTTGACTTTTTCCACATTATGTTACGTTACAGTCTTATTCTAAAATGTATTAAATAAAACAAAATCCTCAACAATCTACACACAATGCGCACCATAAAGACAAAGCAAAATGTATTTTAGCAAATGTATTAAACATAAAAACAGACATACCTTATTTATATAACTATTCAGACCCTTTGTTATGAGACTCGAAATTGAGCTCAGGTGCATCCTGTTTCCATTGATCATCCTTGAGATGTTTCTACAACTTGATTGGTGGTATACAGAAGATAGCCCTATTTGGTAAAAGACCAAGTACATATTATGGCAAAAACAGCTCAAATAAGCAAAGAGAAACAACAGTCCATTATTACTTTAAGACATGGTCAGTCAATCTGAAAAATGTAAAGAAGTTTCTTCAAGTGCAGTCACATAAAACATCAAGCGCTATGATGAAACTGGCTCTCATGAGGAACGCCACAGGAATGGAAGCCCAGAGTTACCTGACAGAGTTCAAGTAACAGACACATCTCAATATCAACTGTTCAGAGGAGACTGTGTGAATCAGTCCTTCATGGTTGAATTGCTGAAAAGAAACCACTACTAAAGGACACCAACAGGAAGAAGAGACTTGCGTGGGCCAAAAAACATGAGCAATGGACTTAAGACCGGTGTAAATCTGTCCTTTGGTCTGGCAAGTCAAAATGTGTGATTTTTGGTTCCAACCGCCGTGTCTTTGTGAGATGCAGAGTAGGTGAACAGATGATCTCCGCATGTGTGGTTCCCACCGTGAAGCATGGAGGAGGAGGTGTGATGGTGTGGGGGTGCTTTGCTGGTGACACCGTCTGTGATTTATTTAGAATTCAAGGCACCCTTGAATTCTGCAGCGATTCACCATCCCATCTGGTTTGTGCTTAGTGGGACTATCATTTGTTTTTCAACAGGACAACACACCTGCAGGCTGTGTAAGGGCTATTTGACCAAGAAGGAGAGTGATGGAGTGCTGCATCAGATGACCTGGCCTCCACAATCACCCGACCTTAACCCAATTGAGATGGTTTTGTATGAGTTTGACAGCAGAGTGAAGGAAGAGCAGTCAACAAGTGCTCAGTATATGTAGGAACTCCTTCAAGACTGTTGTAAAAGCATTCCAGGTGAAGCTGGTTGAGAGAATGCCAAGAGTGTGCAAAGCTGTCATCAAGGCAAAGGGTGGCTATGTTGAAGAATCTCAAATATAAAATATATTTTATATATTTGTTTAACACTATTTCATAGTTTTGATGTCTTCACTATTATTCTACAATGTAGAAAATAGTAAAAATAAAGAAAACCCCTTGAATGAGTAGGTATGTCCAAAGTTTTGACTGGTACTGTATATATATTAAACACGTGCCCCTGTGCACCCAATGGGCATGACACCTCTTTTTACAGTAACAACCATGATACATTTTCTGGCCTAATGCGAACATGACTGGATTTATGAGTTAATGTGCCATGATCCTCTGTAGCTCAAAATGTTTTTGCATGTCAGAAAATGCATCATACTGACTGTATTTCTGTATTTTGAAAGTTATATATCTTGAAAATCTGATCGCTGACATTGAGACTATATCAATAATGGACTAATGAAATGAATACCGTAAGTTTTTTACTTGAAGTCTGGCATAATTGGTCAGATGCTCAATTGATAAGATGCATAATTGATCAGATGCTCAATTAAGTTCTGGGTCCAAACGTGTTTAGAGAAGAGATCGGAAATGGAAAGAAGAGCTTCACCGTCTCATTGCAAGTTACGGGCAAGTCTATCAGCTAAATGTCCCCTCCTCTTCCGAAATTCAAAAGATGCTAATACCTACGAAATGATGATTTGTCCAAAGCACCATAACTAATGCTGCACCAGGACAAATCTACAGTACCATTTATGTTTACGTAGTCTGTCCACGAGAGTGGACCATCATTCTAAACAAACCGAATCCTCTTGATCCCTCATCCACCTGTCACAGTGGCGCCAAAGCTTAACACACAATAAAGAATGCAATGCAACTTAACCTGTAGAGTGCCACGAATGCTATAGTAGCTGAGGCTTTGGTTGCTTCACGTTAACTCAATTAATTAACTTGTTATGCTCTTTCAGATAGGATAGAGCAATCAAATGGTCTGGCCTGCATGGATCTCTGTAGGATTATTTGGAAAAGTAAGCAAGCACCAACAAGCTTCACCAAAGATTGCCTTCATCAAGCATTAACGGCAACAAAGGCTTACAGTTAAATACTATGACGTCATGCACTGTAACATGCTTTACCACACCGCAGCATCCTGCAAGCTGTGCTGCGGTATGATGTAACTTGTAAAATGAGGAACCATTGTACAATGCTCCCCTAGAGGTACACATTGTTATCTGCTTTGTACAGAGTGTGTATGATTGCCTTGAGTCTGAGAATAGAGCACGTCTGTGGATAGTCTGGAGGGGCAATTAGGATGTTTCTGTTAATGGATCCACTACACATCGTGTCACAGAAGAGGTGAGACCTTTTTAGCAAGTTATCTTTCGTTAATGGTTTATAACAGTGCAGCCACCCAGAAACGAGTTCCATCTCTCTCTTGCAGCACACATCTTAACAAACCATGAGTCACACGTATCTGCTATGCTAAATGGGATGATGAAGTCACCTAGGCAAGCTAAACATTCCATTACAAGACTAGAAAATGATCATTGGATTGCATGCAATTTACATGTGTTACATTGCCTGACACCAGTACCACAGCATCCTCAGTGACAACTCTGCCATCTCTAATTCCTGGCTTCGGAGCTATCTCCATATGCACTGGCAGATGGCTGGACCCTTTGAGCAGCCCAGTGAAATCCACACCTAGGCACACACACAGCAGATACTTGGCTAGCTCGCCATTGTCATGTTGTCCGTGGGTGAGTGACTGGTGGCAAGCGGCAGGGCGGCCAGCCAATGGCAGGGTGAATCAGCGGGGTCGTGAGTGACACAGACCAATGACAAGGCTCTGTACAGCAGCCTGAGGGTGCAGGATGTTGTCAGTATTCTGCAGAGCGGATGATCGAGACAGGAGGGCGTGGGGGATTTGCTCTAAGCACACATATACCCAAGGGAATTGTACACACTGAACACAGTGCACCAAACCGCCGTGGATTGAAAACAAATCCATCCCGAAAGGAGAGAAAGAAAGATAAATCTGTGTAAAAAAGAGAATCGGTAACGTGAGTCTGAGGAGATGGCTCTCTGTGTGTCGGTCAGCAGAGAACATCAATTACTGTTTGTTTCTTTATCCTCGTTCCTTTAATCTACCACAGGTTGGACAGATCAGAGGAGCGGGGATATTAAGATCGCTAGCTAAAACAGCCGGGCAAATCAACCTCAAATCTAGCGGTGTAGAAGTGAGAAGTGTTTGTGAACCAGTAACAACAGCCACAACCACAGAGCAGACACAAATGGAGGCCTAATGATAATATAGTCTGATAACCACTGTTTGATAATGCACTGTAAAAACTATTAGTGGAACTTAATTTCCCCAGGCTCCAGTGACCTGTCTGGTGCGAGCGGTCAAATGTGTGTCATTTACCTCTGTGTTCCTTCATGCTTTATTTTGCCAAATGACTTGAGAATAGGAATTGAGTCAAGGTTATAAGCAGATAAGGCTTTGGTCAACAGCACCTACAGACCTTTAGGGAGGTCCAGTCAGCCACAGGCAGGATACATATTAGAGAGGTATCTAGCTCCAGCAGTACTCAAGGCCCTAGACTCTGGACTTCAAGGCAATATATCTTTGGCTTTGTAAACATCCCCATCTCTGTCTTGGCGAGGCTGGGATGCTGTTCACAGCCATAAAACAGCTGCGGCCTGTATGGGAGCAAAGTCCCCCCCAGAGAGCTATCTGACAAACGCATTACCCGGGCGCTAACGTGTGCATGCAGCCGCGCACACGGACGGCCATGGTAGCATCTGCAATCGACGATTTGTTAGTCAATGCAGATGGCAATTACATTGTTTTAGCAGCGTTACCCAAATAAATCTGCATGTCCTGGGAGACGACAGATGAAACATGAGGGAATCATCAACCTTGGGAGAATAAAAACGACCCAGCCTGCTCTGTGTTAACACAAAAACTCCAATGCTATGGACTGGGCCATGATTGCGTATGGGGGACACGTCTCGCCGTGAGTGAAAAGCAATCAAGCTCACACCCTCAGTCTAATGATTTAAACAAAGATGAGGCTGTGTGTTTGTCTGACCCTTTCCCTCTCCTAGCCTGGGCTAATGGGACTGTGTTAGCCATAGGAGAGCTGTCTGTCTAATCTCTAATGAGTGACACAGCACAAAGTGAAACTTTTCACCTGATACAATCCTCAGGGAGGTGGAACGGGGTGAGGGGTTCTGATCAGTTTGAATTGGAATCTCTGCTAAGAAAAGTGAACATGTTATTGCCAATCTAATTTCATGTTCAAACATGAGTGAGGTAGAGTAATTTATGGTGAAACAAAGAGCACTGACCTCTCTTCCTCCTTGACGGCAGTAAACAAGGTATGTGTTGTTCTCCTCCTCTAGACTGTAAATGACTGATCCTCCTAGCCTTTCATATACATGTAACATACTCCATCTGGTTACGCTCTCGACTCAAAGAAAAACACAAACAAACATGAGCTTGAAATATTAATCAACTCAACATCAAAATATTGTGTTGGTCTGTCAATTTGCCAATTAATTATTATACAATTTATGGGATCCCCAATTAGCCAAGGCAGCAGCAACTCTTCTTGAGGTCCAAACAGAAAACAAAACAACATCATTTATCATTTAATATAATATACACATTATACATAACACTACATAATACTAAATAAACCTACATAATACTACATCATCTCCTGCCTCAGCCAGTGTAAATTAACCAGTGTAAATTAACCAGTGTAAATTAACCAGTGCAAGGAGCCTAAAGGAAATGTAATATATCCATTTTGGTGTTCACATGGAGCAGCAAAGCCAAGGGGGTCCCTCCCCTGCAGTTCATTATGCCGATATGCAATCCTTCCCTTGGGGCTGAGGCAACACTATTACACTGCACTGCTGTGTCTTATTTCCTCTGCTGATATCATAATCTGTGAAACTCAAGGAGAGCTTGCAGTCTTTCACCATCACTACCCAACCCCACCCCCCCCCACACACACACACACACAGGTAAGGACCCATTACACCAACGCCATGCGTTCACAATTTATCCACCCCACCATACTGTATATACTGTACATTGAGTGTACAAAACATTAAGGACATCTGCTCTTTCCATGACATAGACCGACCTGGTGAATCCAGGTGAAACTAATGATCACTTATTGATGTCACTTGTTAAATCCACTTCAATTAGTGTAGATGAAGAGAGGAGACAGGTTAAAGAAGGATTTTTAAGCTTTGAGACAATTGGGACGTGGATTGTGAATGTGTGCCATTCAGAGGGTGAATGGGCAAGACAAAATATTTAAGTACCTTTCAAAGGGGTATGGTAGTAGGTGCCAGGCACACTGGTTTGAGTGTGTCAAGAACTGCAACGCTGCTGGAATTTTCACGCTCAACAGTTTCCTGTGTGTATCAAGAATGGTCCACCACCCGAAGGACATCCAGCCAACTTGACAGAACTGTGGGAAGCATTGGAGTCAACATGGGCCAGCATTCCTGTGGAACGTTTTAGACACCTTGTAGAATCCATGCAAAAGGGGGGTGGGTATCCTTCCCTCCATGGCCTGGATCCACATTTAGTCACACTCCATAATTGTCCACCAGAGTCACTTTATTGTCTTGTTTATAGATGATTTACAGCCACATTGTCACTTGAACGCTTCAGCCTAGCCCAGCATAATTTACAGTGCAGCATGTTTTCTGCAGGAATATTAAGATAACTGAAGAAAAAAAACATAAGGAAAAAAGTATTTTATGAGCCTTAGACCACTGCACCACTCGGCAGGCCCCACAAAGACTACTTTTATCACATTTAGTGGAAGAACTGTGCAGAATTACAGTAAAATCTACCTCAGGTTTTTATGAGACCACATTTTACAAAAACTCTTAAATATCTGCTCCGAATTACAATTCAAAGGTGTCTGTAGAAGGAATTGTGTGTCAGCTATGACATGGCACTTAGAGTTTGAAAACAAATCTATTGTTGGTTGTTGAACTACAGTAAATGAAGTGGATGTACACCTGGTAAGGGAATTACGGTAATGGAATTACATCACAGGTCCCTGATCTGTACTACACAGAAATTAATAATTATGGATATGAATGTCATTCTCCTTCACAAGCTTGGCCTCACAGTGCAGCGGAGCACATTAGAGTACAGTGCAGTACAATACAGCAGAGTAGAGTTCAGTGCTGTGCAGTACAATACAATACACTGTACTCTACTCAACTTTTCTTGACTTTACTGTGTATTGTATTGTACTGTCCTCTACTGTGCTCCACTCACTGTACTGTACTCCAAAACGAAATACAGTATGTGTTGATATTAGTTGGCATTAGCAGTCGTTACGTCAACATTATTGTGTTTTGATGTATTTCTGATCCCTTGTAAGACTTTTTCTGGTAGATGTTTCCTAAGACCCCTTTTCTATCTGTTTACCCAGAAATCAAAGTTTTTACTTTTGCCAAATTTTTAAGAAGGAAAATGTCTCTATGCCTTAATTTCCCCAGAATATAGAGTCTTACGTTTCATTTGACACCCAATTTGATATGCTCCTATGAACATCACGTTGGTGCTCATGGGTCCTTTTCGATGGAAATGCCTATACCTAACCCCTGGGACACACCTGCACCAGTCCACAGAACGACAGGAACACAATCTTCTCCAAGAAATGACTTGGCTTTTTCCATAGTGCAACAAATATTCTGATAGCCTTGCAGGAAAGACATATGCACTGCACACATTTTGCATAACTCTGTGGCTTTTGATTGTAATGCATTGGTGCACAACATTACTTAAATAATCACAGAGGCAAAGGAAGAAAATGCCAGCGTAAAGTTTAACATCTTTGTACAAAACGGATGCAATTCTTTTCATGGGACTTGAGATATGGAACACAGTCGTTTGTGTACATAATTTGGACAACTTTGAAGCACCAATGCAGATGTATGATTTCATTGGAGGGTTTGTTATGGGCTTGCAACGCCAGAGGGAGGGAGAGCGAGAGAGGGACGGAGGAAAAGAGAGAGAGAGAGAGGAGGAGTGGGTAGACAATGGAGAGAACGAGACAAAAAGAGACAAAAACAAGTTTTGTACATCACTTCCTGTCATATGAAATACCAAACGAGTAAATCAAGGAATCTACCTTCTAATGAATACAGTGAGTTGTAAATAACAATTATCGGAAATAATTACAGCTTGTGGTTGGTCTATTAATTGTCAGGTTAAATACAGTGGTTTAAAACAATTTCCTAGGGAGATACTCTGTGCTTAACCATTATGGACAATCTTAACCCAGCCAAATTGAATCACACTATGCAAATAGCTTTTTAATGATTAATGAACGCTGTTAAGGAAAAAGTCCCTCTGTAATCAGAAATCTAATAGACATCAGGGGAAAGCAGAGAGGTTTTCAAGTCTGCCATATTGCTTTGATCACCTCAGTAAGAAGATGTTGACCTGCTATGTTCCTATCTTGTGTTATTTTCCCTTTATGACAGAGCTGTGACTTGAGGCCTGTGACAGATAAGCAGCACAGGAAAACTCGGTCACGCACCGGTGGATGGCAGCAGTATAGCTATGTGAAGGTTCTACTTACACAGCCTACCCAAAACTCTGGGAAGGGTGCTGTCTGTGTGTGTTTGAGTCTCGCTCTCTCTCTGTACCTCTGTCTCTGTACCTCTGTCTCTGTACCTCTCTCTCTCTCTCTCTCTCTCTCTCTCTCTCTCGCAACAACAACTCCGTGTAGCAATGTTTCGGAGGAATAACAAGTAATGTAATGCTCCCTCTTGTTGTTATGCTAAACTCAGGTCTTCACACCCACTGTAGAATATGCATGACAAATAAACGCATTAGCCACCCTCCAACGGGTGCTTTTAAATTCACAGCACTGCCACTCTTAATCAGCCCTGCAGTAGAATCATAGTGTGTGCTTCATCTGATTAAATACAGAGCAGGAACTGGGGAAATCTCTACACACCACCCCGGTTCTAACACGCCTATATACTGGTTCTGACACGCCTACATGCTAGTTCTGACACGCCTACATCCTGGTTCTAACAAGCCTACATCCTGGTTACACCCTGGTTCTGACACGCCTACACCCTGGTTCTGACACACTTACACCCTGGTTCTAACACTTCTACACCGTGGTTCTACACGCCAAAGTGTTGAGACTGTTTTAACCACCAAAGTGTTTGGGGCTATTAACACGTTAAGGTATGAGACATCACCATGTTTTGTTGATCTGCACGCCATGATAACAGCAGACAGGCAGACTCACTAAGACAAAGTGTACGTTCACTCACCACATCTCCCTCTTGAATGATTCAGCTGGACTGAGAGAGAGAAGCCTCCTGTCACTGCAGTGAAGGCTATACTGTCCGTCATCTTGGCATTGGTTGGGAGGCAGATTATTCACACTTAGGCTGAGATGTATTGGAGGTAACAAGTGGGTAGAATAGGAGACATCAGTGGACAATATTATTATTATTATTTTATTTTTTTTACCTTTATTTAACTAGGCAAGTCAGTTAAGAACAAATTCTTATTTACAACGATGGCCTAGGAACAGTGGGTTAACTGCCTTGTTCAGGGGCAGAATGACAGATTCTTTGCTTGTCAGCTTGGGGATTCGATCCAGCAAATAGATAAGAAGGAACTTAAGAAGTTGATTTGTTGGCACACTCCAGAGTGCGTTTGTTGGAGCATGCGTGGTGCTGTCAATTCCTGCAACGGCACATATTTGAGATATCTTGTTAATTAGTATGTTGCTTTGGACAAAATCATCCGCTAAATCACCATGTTGTTATTATCGTCATTACACTTGCATCAACAATAAATTGGCTAGGCTCTGATTGAACCCCCAGGGGTCAGTGTGTGTTGGAAGGGTTAGAGGAGGCCAGGAGCCTCCAGGGATTGCGTGCTTCGGCTGCTTAGGAAGCATCCGATCTCATCAACGCTCTCATGAATACAATCAACGGGCGGTGACGCACAGCCAAGAAAACCTTTTTGATGTTTCTGGAGAGCGTAAATAATGGATTTACTACTTCTGATGTGTCGCTGGATGAGTCCTTCCAGGCACAGCAGCACAAAAGCAGCAGCACTCTGGCTGGAGTTGGTTCCTCTCGTCCCCGAAACCTGTCAGGTGCTACTGAGGCAAGGCTACACAGTGTGACTTTGGTAAGAGGAAAGAAACTAAATCAAGCTGCAAGTAGCGATTATATGGGATTGCCACTTGATTGGTTGTTCGGTTGTCTCGTTGGCACATAAACTCTATTGTTTTCACAATTTAGGTAGCTACGCAATAGTGAGATGAGGATTCTATTTCATTGTTTTAATAAGCACTCTAAAGGTGGCTTCATATATCCATGAGCAAAAATGGGCCTAGTTCTATTCCGCCAGTACCTGATTGCTTTAATTCAATCTTCAAAACAGCCACATAATTCAACCTAGACAGCAACTTACAGTCAAATCATGCCGTAACAAGACAATCAAGTCTTTGCTTTGTCTTGGCCAGGTCGCAGTTGTAAATTAGAATTAGAACCTGATTAAATAAAGGTGAAATAAAATAAAATAAAAAGTGTTTGATCCATCTCACAGCATTGTTCACCGTCTATGAAGTAATGTTTTGACTGACAACAAGGCAATCATTGGAATTACCTTAGCCAAAGCACTTCAGCCAAAAACATATCCATAAATCTACTTAGATCATCAGTATATACAACTGTAAGACCTGCTTCTTGGTCAGGCCTGGCTAAAGCCTCAAACACACACAGACAGCACCCTTCCCAGACAGAGATTAACACATGGGTCTGCTTCTCGGTCTCTTCTTATGGACGTATTCTAGAATTACAATTTGCTGCTGCAGCTCTGCCCCTCCCCAAATCATCACCCTAAACCTCTAGATGCCATGCCTCCTGTATAGTTTGCTTGAAAGCATTAGCCCTTTCAAAGTATAAGCTCCCAAAGCCAAATCTAGCACCGCTGTGTTACAGTGAGCCCTGGTGTCTATAATTCCCAGGTGATTCTTGCTGTGTCATATAAATCAAGTCCCACTTTAGAATTTCTGTTCAAACTGCACTAATAGACATCAGGGGATGAGAGAGAGTGAGAGAGAGAGAGAGAGAGAGAGAGAGAGAGAGAGAGAGAGAGAGAGAGAGAGAGAGAGAGAGAGAGAGAGAGAGAGAGACACAAAGAGAGACAGAGAGAGAGACAGTGAGAGAGAGAGACAGTGAGAGAGACAGTGAGAGAGAGAGAGAGAGAGAGAGAGAGAGAGACAGTGAGAGAGAGAGAGAGAGAGAGAGACACAAAGACACAGAGAGAGACAGAGACAAAGACACAGAGAGAGACAGTGAGAGACAGAGAGAGACAGTGAGAGAGAGAGAGAGAGAGAGAGAGAGAGAGAGAGAGAGAGAGAGAGAGAGAGAGAGAGAGAGAGAGAGAGAGAGAGAATTCCCTGTAATTAATTATAACTATTAGGTAGGAAGAACACAGGACAACACATTGACTGACAGAAAGTGCATGAACAAGTTAATAGCTTTTGTACTTTGTGGTTAAGGGCTCAGAAAAAAAACAAGTAGGTCTTACAGAACAAATATATTACCATCCATGTCTACACACAACAATAAAACATGCTGTACAGTCCTCACTGACAAACTAAGTACGTATCACTGACAGACTATCCGGCAGGTATTTTTCTTTGTTGCCTTGAAATGCCATTTTGTCTCTCTCCGCTATCTCCTCTGCTCATTTTGTTGTGCTACAACGTGGAATTGAAATGGATTTAATTGTCATGTTTTGTCAATGATTTACACAAAAAGTATGTAATTTCAAAGTGGATGAAAAATCCTACAATTTGTAAAAATAATACAGTATATATTGATTAGATAAGTATTCAACACCCTGAGTCAATACATGTTAGAATCACCTTTGGCAATGATTACAGCTGTGAGTCTTTCTGGGTAAGTCTCTAAGAGCTTGTACACCTGGATTGTATAATATTTACACATTACTCTTTTTTAAATTCTTCAAGCTCTGTCAAATTGGTTGTTGATAATTGCTCGACAGCCATTTTCAAGTCTTGCCATAGATTGTCAAGACTGTTTAAGTCAAAACTGTAACTAGGAACATTCAATGTCGTCTTGGTATAACTCCAGTGTATATTTGGACATGTGTTTTTAGGTTATTTTCCTGCTGAAAGGTCAATTTGTCTCCCAGTGTCTGTTGGAAAGACGACTAAAACAGGTTTTCCTTTAGGATTTTGCCTGTGCTTAGCTATGTTCCATTTATTTTTATCCCAGAATGTGTTGTGTAGGATGTGCCCCAAACATAACGCTTTCAATTCAGGACAAAGGCTAATACATTTTTTTTTTTAAACTTTAGTGCCTTATCGCAAAGACATGTCTTTAAAGCAAAATCAATGTAAACATATTTTTAAAATGTCCGTCACATTTAAGGAAGAAGCTGCGCTAGCAGTGTTTCCGCTGTCAAACGGGGCTCGCAGAGTGTAAGTTGTGTTGTTCAAAAATGTAAATGACCAGCTCTCTGTTTAGCGCGATCCTCTCTGTGTACCGCGTGTTTGAATTCTGTTCGGCTCTCTCTCACAAAAAAGATTTCTGGCTCTCTCCTTTACACGCTCAGATCAGAGCGAGAGCTCAAGGGATGTTGTGACTAACTTGTTAACAATTAGTTAACTCGTTAGTTAGTTAGTTTTTGATACCATGTGGGTTTTAGTTTGCTTTAGCCTGCTAACTGAGGAGTGTTAATTCACCTGTTTCCATACATGATTAATTTTAAAACATTTATCTTACAAAGGAGTTGTTTAATCTAACTGCTTAACTATTTATCTGTACATGGAATTGTATTTGTTTTACTCATTTTTTTCTAATCTTTACAAGAAAACGGCACAGGCACTATCTGATGTGTGGAGACATTTCACTGCAGCTAGAAGGAAAAGCTGTGTACATTTGCAAATACTGTGCCAAATCATATGTGAAGAATGCAACAAAGATGCAGAAACATCTGGCCAAGTGCATAAAGTTCCCTCAGCGCTCACAACAAGCAACCTCTGACAAAAGTCCCTCTACTATTCGTGAAAATTATGAATCAGACACCTTATCGATAGCAACAGCTCATGGTCCTCCTGGAATCAGAAGTTGTTTTGACTTAATGGAGGAACGTAGTCAGAGAAATGCTGTTGAATGTCTTGCTCGAGCTGTGTATGCAACTGGTTCACCTCTGATGCTCACAGGCAATGTGTATTCAAAGAGATTTCTGAAAGTTCTTCACCCAGCATACACCCCTCCAACCAGACATGCTTTATCTACTAATTTGTTGGATGCAGAGTTCAACAGAGTTCAAGTGAAGGTCAAGCAAATCATAGAGAAAGAAGACTGTATTGAAATCATCTCTGATAGGTGATCGAATGTTCGTGGGCAAGGAATAATTAACTACATCTCCACCCCTCAACCAGTATTCTACAAGAGTACAGACACAAGGGACAACAGACACACCAGTCTCTACATTTCAGTTGAGCTGAAGGCAGTCCTCAATGACCTTGGACCACAGAAGGTATTTTCACTGGTGACAGACAATGCTGCGAACATGAAGAATGCTTGTTCTAAAGTGGAGGAGTCCTACCCTCACATCACACCCATTGGCTGTGCTGCTTATGCATTGAATCTGCTCCTCAAGGACATCATGGCACTGAAAACAATGGATATACTCAACTCTATAGCAGCAATCTACCTCACCAAGCAAAGTGAGAAGAATATGAACCACACATTGAAGCGACCAGTTGGGGTGGTGTTGTCATCATGTTTGTCTCCTGGAGGGGAAGGAGTCTCTCCAAGAAATGGCCATATCACAGTCTGCCGATATGGACGGCCCCATCAAGAGGATCCTCCTGGGAGAGAGTGGTATGCAGCTTGAAACTCCTGAAACCTATAGCAGTAGCCATTGCATGGATTGAGGGAGACAATGCCATCCTGTCTGATGTTCAAACTCTGCTTGCAGATGTAAGAGAAGAAATCCGTACTGCCCTGCCCACTTCCCTGTTGCTCCAAGCAGAGGAAACTGCAGTTCTGAAATACATCAAAAAGTGTGAAGACTTCTGCCTGAAACCCATACAAGCCCCATCGTACATGTTGGACCCCAAGTATTCTAGCAAGAGCATCCTGTCTGGTGCAGAGATCAACAAGGCCTATGGTGTCATCATTACTGTGTCTCGCCACCTTGGCCTGAATGAGGGTTTAGGTTCTTGGCAGTCTGGTGAAGTACACTTACAAGCTTGGGCTTTGGGATGGAGATGCAATATGGCAGTCGTGCCAACATATCTCATCAGCCACCTGGTGGAAGGGATTTTGTGGATCTGAGGCTCTTTCCCCTGTTGCCTCCATCATCCTCAAAATCCCACCAACATCAGCCGCCTCAGAGCGCAACTGGTCCTTGTTTGGGAACACACACACCAAAGCACGCAACAGGTTGACCAATACAAGGGTTGAAAAATTGGTGGCCATCCGGGCAAATCTGAGGCTTTTTGAGCCTGACAACGAGCCATCCTCAACAAGGTTGGAAAGTTACAGTGAAAATGAGGCCTCAGAGTCTGATGTTCAAGAGGTGGACATTGAGGAGGTCCAGGGAGAAGACATGGAAGCCTGAGAGGAAGACAACCAAAGCATTAGTTTCTAGACTATCTATCATTTTACAGATGTTTGTTGAAAACATTTTTGGGAGATGCGATGGATCATTGGGGATCATTCAATATTCCCATTTTTTTGTTGTTCAGTGAAATCATCCCATGTGAAGAGTCAACTCATTTAATTAAAGTTAAATTCGTAACTAAATATATTTTTTTATTTCTATTAGAAGGATTTAATAATTTGCAATTATGTCTACTTATGATAAGGTAAAAGGTTTGTTTCTGTCTCCATATATGGTAAATATATCCAATGCAAAAAACATCTACATTGAAATGGTATTAATATTAATTTACATATATTTCCTCTGAATATTCCAAAAAATGTGCAACCCTAGTAGTGATGCATCAATCACTGAGATGCAGTACTTTAGACTGCTGTGCCACTAGGGAGCCGGTTGAGACAGAGCCATACTGTATGTATATGGTTGAGACAGAGCCATACTGTATGTATATGGTTGAGACAGAGCCATACTGTATGTATATGGTTGAGACAGAGCCATACTGTATGTATATGGTTGAGACAGAGCCATACTTTATCTATATGGTTGAGACAGAGCCATACTGTATGTATATGGTTGAGACAGAGCCATACTGTATGTATATGGTTGAGACAGAGCCATACTGTATGTATATGGTTGAGACAGAGCCATACTGTATGTATATGGTTGAGAGAGAGCCATACTGTATGTATATGGTTGCGACAGAGCCATACTGTATGTATATGGTTGAGACAGAGCCATACTGTATGTATATGGTTGAGACAGAGCCATACTGTATGCATATGGTTGAGACAGAGACATACTGTATGTATATGGTTGAGACAGAGCCATACTGTATGCATATGGTTGAGACAGAGACATACTGTATGTATATGGTTGAGACAGAGCCATACTGTATGCATATGGTTGAGACAGAGCCATACTGTATGTATATGGTTGAGACAGAGCCATACTGTATGTATATGGTTGCGACAGAGCCATACTGTATGCATATGGTTGAGACAGAGCCATACTGTATGTATATGGTTGCGACAGAGCCATACTGTATGCATATGGTTGAGACAGAGACATACTGTATGTATATGGTTGAGACAGAGACATACTGTATGCATATGGTTGAGACAGAGCCATACTGTATGTATATGGTTGAGACAGAGCCATACTGTATGTATATGGTTGAGACAGAGCCATACTGTATGTATATGGTTGCGACAGAGCCATACTGTATGTATATGGTTGCGACAGAGCCATACTGTATGCATATGGTTGCGACAGAGCCATACTGTATGTATATGGTTGATACAGAGCCATACTGTATGCATATGGTTGCGACAGAGCCATACTGTATGCATATGGTTGCGACAGAGCCATACTGTATGCATATGGTTGCGACAGAGCCATACTGTATGTATATGGTTGCGACAGAGCCATACTGTATGTATATGGTTGAGACAGAGCCATACTGTATGCATATGGTTGCGACAGAGCCATACTGTATGTATATGGTTGCGACAGAGCCATACTGTATGTATATGGTTGAGACAGAGCCATACTGTATGTATATGGTTGAGACAGAGCCCTACTGTATGTATATGGTTGATATGGAGTGTCTTCCTGATGTCTTTCAGGGGTGCAATGCATTAATGACGGCTTGCCATCAAGCATAGGCCTATTATTGAAAGTGAATAATCACACACTGTAAAGAAATATGAGTAGATATCTTTTTGACTAAAGATCACAAAGATCACAAACAGCCATTTTGGATTCACATGCTGAATACTGAAATTAAAAAGCTATTTCATGGAAGTATGAAGTATCCTTACAGTAGCCTCCATATTACGAACACAGATAGATTACACCACGTCAATTCACCTTCTCCATTTCAGCCAATATGATATTAGTGTCCATCAAGAAGTGTAATAATAATAATACCAGCCTTAATTATTGATACTGTCAGAACAGTGTACTGCTGTCAAGCTGTAACATTTTATAGAACCCACATAGGCTCCTAAAAAACATATAACTTAATGACATTATCTACTATAAAATCCCAAATGGTAGGACCCTGCTAATGATATTGAAACACAATCCAGCTCACCAGTATAGCTAAAATTAAAATTCAACGCGCTAAGGGGTGAATTACATGCCTACAACTAATTAGCAAGTAATACTCCCTATTAGTCTTCTAATGGGAACATCCCATTCACATAAACAGTTACCTGTTACAGTGAGAATGCTGCAATAAAGTAGGTTAAGCACAGTAATGCCTGAAGGCTATTTGTCTTCCGTGCCAAGTTTATCTGATTATCTGGGCAGAATCCTAGGCTTCCACACATACCGACTGCATCGTATCCTCACAGGAACACTGTGTGAGAGAAGGAAGCTTTTTACTGCAGTACGGGGACTGAGCAGGTTCTTAACAGGCACTGGACGGACTACACTCAAACACAGCAGTAGCTATAGAGTACAGAAGTGTATTTTTAAACATCTACTTTTTACACTCAATCAATAGTTTTTTTTGTGTGTGAGTCATCACAGAGCAGTTTCAGTCTCGGTGGAAGCTGGCAAGGGTTTGATGGAGTCAGTTTGTACGGAGGGATACGCTAAAGGCACATTATCACAGCGGGTGCACTCCCAGAGCCTTTACATACACACTGACACACACAGTACCAAAACACACACACACACACACCCCAGTTCCCATGCAAAACAAAACCTCTCCTCACACACAGAATTTATGTTTCTAAGGTAGCCTGAATTTAAAAAAAAGTTGCCCTCCACTGCCTCTATCTTCTCTTGTCTCCCAAATCTATAAAGGAAGGGCTCTCATCAGTAGTGCCTGGTTGGAGCTTTCACAACAAATTGGGTTAGGATCTCAGCAGGTGCAGGATGTTCTGTTCTGACCCAGAGGGCTTTCATCTTTTGCACTAGGCCCTGTGTCACTAGGCCCTATGCACAGCACTCACGCAGATACTGGGAGATGCACCACAAGATTCATTCAGAGTATATTTTCTTTAATGTTTATTTTCAATATGTGCTTACTTGCTATATGTGTTTTTTTTATGTGTGGTAAACAACTTCTAGAGCAGGTCTCCCCCCATCACCTCGGCGTGCTGCACGCTGACTGACTGTGCTCTGAATGTGAAAGGAGACCACACCTCCATGTGAAAACTCTCTCTCAATTCAATTTGAAGGGCTTTATTGGCATGGTAAACATATGTTTACATGGCAAAATCTCTCTCCCTCTGAGTGTCAAGTCATGTGCTCTAGTTAGCTTACTTCAACAGGATTAGTAGCGCCTCTTTACGTCCCTATTCCCCAAGCACGCCACCCCACCCCCATGCCTCTGACTCTGTTTACTGTTGACAATGTTGATAGTAAGATTCACCTGTTGAAGCAGGCTAAATACAGCACAGTAGGAACAAGCTAAAATCAGCCCAGTAGGAAGAAAGGTAAAGATAGCCCAGTAGGAAGCAGGCTAAAGACAGCCCAGTAGGAAGCAGGCTAAAGACAGCCCAGTAGGAAGCAGGCTAAAGACAGCCCAGTAGGAAGCAGGCTGAAGATAGCCCAGTAGGAAGCAGGCTAAAGACAGCCCAGTAGGAAGCAGGCTAAAGACAGCCCAGTAGGAAGCAGGCTGAAGATAGCCCAGTAGGAAGCAGGCTAAAGACAGCCCAGTAGGAAGCAGGCTAAAGACAGCCCAGTAGGAAGCAGGCTGAAGACAGTCTAGCAGGAAGAAGGCTAAAGACAGCCCAGTGGGAAGCAGGCTAAAGACAACCCAGTAGGAAGCAGGCTTGAGTTGTGGGTTTGATTCCCATAGGGGACCAGTACGAAAAATGTATGCACTCACTAGTGTATATCGCTCTGGATTAGAGCGGCTGTTAAATGATTAAAATGTAAAATGTTAGGCACCTTTTAGAAATGCTCAGAGGCCGTGTCAATAAATGACAGTTTTTTATAGTCGTACGTATCTCTAGAGTAATTGCAGGGTCACAGGTTAAGTTCCTGGTTGAATACCTAATACCTTTACTTAAAACAGTTATTCCATTATGCGGACTCCTGGATACACACACTCACACACACACTCACCGCCTTTTCCAATACCCATTAACTGTGCAATAAAACGCCTGTTGATTGAGGTTTAGGACTAGTAAAATATCCTGTCTGCCTGGCTTGCATCCTAATGGTGAAAGTCAGTGTCTGACCCTGAAAGACTGTCTTAAGACTGACTGTCACTGACCAGGGTCTCATCTTAAGGTTCTAAACATAGATTGAAAGGGGCTTAACGGAGAGGGTCAGAACAGTGATTAAATCACTTCTCAGTATCTGGAGTAATCAAAGCTTTGGTCCCCTCTGTTTACCTTCATTAAGTAGAGGTTTCGGAAACTCCTCCGAGGTGTTTAACTGATCGTATGCATGTTGGTGTGTGTGTGTGTGTGTGTGTGTGTGTGTGTGTGTGTGTGTGTGTGCGTGTGTGCGTGTGTGTGTGTGTGTTTGTTGGGGTTTTTCTAGTACGCAATGTGCTCTTCTAAAGTCTGAATGGGGCTTCTTACTGGTTTGTAAGAACAGATTATAAATCAATAGAAAGCCCTGCCAAAGTATTGTACGTCCACCACGGTTATTCTAGTTAACTAAACCAGCTGTGCAATTAGCTTGTACTGTTATACATCCTCGTAGTAAAGGAGAACGTATCACCAGAAAGCTTTCTAATTGAATTGGAGAGTCATTTACTCTCTGAGTGCGCCAACAACATGCTTCGTATGCCATTCCATATTCTTACTGAGCAATGGGACAGGGCTTTAAGTGGTGGCCTATTTATAACCTGATTCAATATAAATGGATCTGGCGTGGAGCCGGTGTGTACAGATAGAGCTAATTATAAACTTAACAAAAGTACAGAGGACTTAAGGCTATTTATAATGTGGCCTGGTTTTGGCAGGCAGGTATTTTACCAACTGAGTGGAGTAGTTTATATATAGTTGATCTATTTAACCAATTTGATTTGCTAGAGTGGTTGCAATTCTAACTTAGTCCCATGTAGCTCTGATGGTAGAGCATGGCACTTGCAATGCCAGGGTTGTGGGTTTGATTCCCATGGGGGATCAGTATGGAAAAGAAAAAAAAAATATGAACAAGTATGCACTGACTGTAAGTTGTTCTGGCTGACATTGTGGCTTGAGAAAGAAAAGTATTACACAGCTGAACAAGGTAGGGAGCCTATGGACTTTATTGTTCAATTCAGTTTCAGCTACTCAAGCATGCAAAGCATTCATATGGAGGCTAACGTTGCTAACATATCAGCGATTTAAGATGCTTTAGACACAACAACTGCAAACACGACATGTTTGGATGGAGAATTGCAGCTATAGTACATCACTTATCATAAAAACAGTGACCAAGCTGATTTTCAGTCAAACAAGTGTTTGTCATCCTTGAAAAAATAATAAAAATAAAGGCATTTTTGCTGGTCAAACTATCACTAATCTACATTATACGATACACCACTGACTGTATTGAGTTTAGATTTTGCGGTATTGCATTACGATCCACATAAGTTGGTATTAATGTTAATATTAATTGAGACAAATATAGCCGGGATACAGTGTGATACATTGGGGGTGTAGGCCATTTTTCACTGGGAAGCAGAGAGGTGATTTTAATTCTAGTAACCTTGGTATTTTTGTGAACTGGAGATTAAATTCAGGAAAGCTGGACTTAATTCTTCAGCCAATAAATGTTATAAATATTACATTTGCTGCGCTTACTAACATAATTGAAAGTGAAAGGCTGCTCTTTTTATTACCGGGGCAAGGTCAGCATCTTCAGTTGAGAAAAACAATATATTTCAACTGTGGTAAGCATTGGAGTCAACATGGGCCAGCATTCCTGTGGAACGCTTTTGACACCTTGTAGAGTCCATGCCCCGACGAATTCAGGCTGTTCCGAGGGCAAAAGGGGGTGCAGCTCAAAATTAATATTAGGAAGGTATACTCAGTGTATATATGATAAATGGACGTAGGCCATAACAAATCAGCCAGTGTAAGATCACAGCAGCACAACAATGGGATACATGTTGGAGTTGGCTGACTTTAATCTCAATCCCCAATGTCCCCTTCATTACATTACATCCATAATGCTGTAATAACACAAGGGATCAAAGGAGTTCACAACAGATGTACTCTCGCAAGCAGTGGCACCAGCAATATCTCTGTATTAAGAGTAAAACCCTGAGCAAACAGCCTCCAGTTGACAGTTACCACTTTGTGTACAGAAGATCAATGCCACATTTCAACATTTTCAATACTAACAAGAATGCAGGATGTTGCTTTGACATATTGTAAGACAGGGGTCGGGAATATGTAAGACAGGGGTCGGGAACATGCGATCTGCAGGCCAAAACCTGCCTGGAATTGACTCAAATCACCGGGAATTCAGAAAAAAAAAATTCTGGGGAAATCTGTTCCCAAGTATTTCCACGAATCAAAAAAAAAAGATATGTGATCGTGTCGCAATGTAATCAAGGTATGAAATTATTGTTATTTTCTCCTGTTTGGTATCAAAGTGGTGTGTGCCCCCCCTAACATAGATAGTTAAGATGTCATATCTGCACGATATGCTTATATGATTGAACTAATTAACTTTTGTTATTAGAATGTATCCTTTTGGACTCTGGTGTTGGAAGTTACACTTCCTCCCTCATATGGGCATCAGTGACCAGAGAGGGGAGGAGTCAGGCTTGTCTATCACATGTCACTGTTGCTGTACAGAATATCAGGAAGAGAAGAGGACAGGAGGGAACATTGTCTTCACATGAGAATATGAGTCTTTACTTATTGCAAACCATGTGAAGGGATGGCTTGATTAATGGGGAACCAATTATTGGTCTACACAATGTCTAGGGCCAGCCACTCCCTCCTTCGGCCTTGGGTGAGATAAGGTCTGAGATAGGATGTGTGAGGTAGTGTCTGGAACCATTGTACGACATCTCTGATGTTGCACCTATCCTGGGATAGTATAACATTTCTGTTCTACTAAGGCTGTGTCTATGCAAAGGGATGGGTTTTAATTGGACAGGGGTATCTGGAGCTGACAATTGATTCATGCCATAGAATGAGTGGTTGTTTCGGTACGACGAGGTACCAGGGACGAAAGGCGAGTCATGCCTTTGGGGCCGAACTCTGTACAATGGGAACAGTTTGTACAGCAGATATTGTCAGCAGTGAATTATTAGTATCTTTCATACGAAGTCTGACCTTGTGACCCATTCCATACATCTGTTGTTTGTCATGAACATTCAGGAGGGTGTGTCTTTGCTATGAAAGGTCTGTGTCATCGTGTGTCGGGGCTCTCAACCAATCACCTACGGGTGGGTCCGTCGACCAGCCAATCATCAGTATCGCAAAGCACTGACATAATTTACTTGCGTCTCTGGTGTGACCTGCTTTCTTTACTTATAAGTAAATAAAGATTTATTTTAAGTAGAACTCTGACTTGTGTGATTAGTTTGTGTCTCCTCATTTGATAAAACAGAAAAATACCACCACACTGTCTGATGTCCCAGCAGAGTGGGTGTGTCCCTCTTACTGCTGTCACCAGTTGTATGGAGACGGCTAAAGACAGTTAGAGACCAAGAAGAGAGCAGGAGGGGACAGTGAGGTGTACTGTACAGCAGCTGTACCTGCTCTGCTTCCCCATGCAGTGCTATAGAGTGGGGAATAGGCCTCTCTAATGGAGGTCCGCTGGGCCATGTTTAATGCATTGGGCTGCATTAGTACTCAGGGTTCTGTAATCAGTTTAGCTCTCTTGTCATCCTGAGAGTCTTTGCCTCACTCGTTAGCTACAGAACATGCTGTGGAGCCATTTTAACGACAATCCCAAAATATCACACAAAACACAGAACACACTGACACGTCCTGAGGCTGCGAAGCAAGGGGGAGGAGGGGATCTGTTCTGCACTCCTTTGCTGTTAAGAGGTCTCAAAGCTAGCTTGGTTACAGATCAGTTTGTGCTGTCTTGCCAACTTGACAGACAGCACAAACTGATCTGGGAAAAGGCTTAAAAAAAAAAAACTTTATAGTAGGCAGAACCCAGCTCTTGCCAGTTGGGAAAAAAACATGATAGAGCCGTAATCGCTAGCCTACAAAATATAACACATTACCCAATACCTCCAAAAACACGGGCCGACATAATCTTTCCTATCAGCTATGAAATACATCATTTTAAATTCTGTGTTACACTGGCCAAAATACCATCAAATAAACCACAGCAAATACGTTTTCCAAGAAATCCCATCAGGGATATTACATTTGTTAGTTTAGGAAATGTTTTGTTGTTTGAGAGAAGGAGATGCTGTAAATTCAGACAGATGAGAGGAAAAATACCAAGTTGATGCCATACAAGCAATCCACACACACATCCAAAACTCATGTCATTTAGAGTATCAACATTTATGATCACTATGTTTGACGAACAGTTACAAGATGACACAGCATCATACCCTGGTTTGTTCTGAACAGAAAGAGCCTGTGTTTGTCGTATTGTAAAGACAATTTACCATGGAACATGCTCTTTGTCATGTCCTGATTTGTTTCACCTGTCTGTGTTTGTCCCCTCCCCACACCAGGTGCACCCTATCTCCTTCGTCAATCAGTTTGGGTATTTAGTCCCTTGGGTTCTGTTAGGGTTTTGCCAGATCGTCTTGCCTAGTCAGTCGTTTCCAGCACTCTCTTGTATTTCTAACTCTGCCAGTCTGTTTCCCGGTATTTGGACCTCTACCTGTCTGTTGGATTACGTTCCTGTCTAGCCCTCATGTGCCTTCGACCTTCTGATCTGCTGCCAAACGAACTCTGCCTGCATTACGGATTACGAGCCTGCCTACTCCTCTGTACTACCATCCTTCTGATCCCCGGTTACGAACATTGCCTGTCATTGACTACGAGCCTGTCCTGCCCCAGATATCATATTAAACAGTCAATCTTATCTCTGCCTCCGTGTCCGCTTTTGGGTCCCGTATATCTGTCATTCTGTCAGAACGATCTGGCCATGACGGACCCAGCGGAGTTGACCCATCTACAGAACGCAATAGCCCACCAAGAGGTTGTTGTGGGTCGACACGAGGAGGTGCTACGTTCAATAGCAGAGGAACTCAGTGAGCAGAGAGAGAACCAGCAGCGAGCCACCGAATGCCTGCTCAAACACTTGGAGAGATTAACACTGGCACTACCGGCACAGAGCGCTTTTCCCCCGTCTCCGGTCTCACCTATACCCAGCAACCCAACACCTTCCCCGGTATCCCTAAGAGAGCCGCACTTACCTGCCCCCGAACGGTTCTCTGGTGATTCGAGTTATTGTCGTCCTTTCTTGTCCCAGTGCTCGCGTATCTTCGAACTGCAGCCATCCTCTTTTCCCACAGAAAAGTCACGGGTCGCCTATATGATAACCATGATGACAGGGCGAGCCCTGGCCTGGGCTACACCAATATGGGACCAGCAACTTCCCGTTTGTGACAATCTAGCAGCGTTCACTACAGAGGTAAAAAAAGTTTTCGATGCTCCATTATCCGGAAGAGAAGCGGCACGTCAGCTGCTACATCTAAAACAGCGGGCTAGCAGCGTGTCGGATTACTCCATTAAATTCCGTACCCTGACAGCGGAGTGCTCATGGAATTCCGAGGCTCTGCTCGACGCCTTCTACGACGGATTATGTGATCCCATCAAGGATGAACTCGCCGCCCGAGAGGTGCCTCCCAGTTTAGACAGCCTCATCACCATTGCCATGCGTATTGGCAGTAGGCTTCAGGAACGTAACCGGGAGAGAGAAAATCGTCGTCCTGCCCAGGCACTTCCGCATTTCGGCGGATTGGGTAGCAGAGCGTCACCGGGAGTAACGGCACCACCCGAATACTTCCGAGAACCATCGAGTGAGTCCGAAGTCCTGACATCTGAACCCATGCAGATAGGAAGGACACAACTGACGGCCGAGGAACGTCAACGCAGGATAGACAGTCGCAGCTGCCTCTACTGTGGAAAGAAGGGACATTATGCAGCCGGTTGTCCGTTAAAAAGGGCGGGCTCATTCGTAACTGCAGGAATACGGGTGAGTCAAACCAAAACCCTGTGGGTACCCCCGGTTCGTTTTCCTTTTCCTGCCACCATTATTTGGGATTCCCAAACCCTTAGAGTAAATGTCCTTATGGATTCAGGAGCTGACGATTGTTTTATTGATAATTCCCTTCTGGTCAAATTAGGCATTCCTTCACGCCCTCTAAGCACACCCATCGAGGCCACAGCCCTGGACGGTTGTTCTATTGGGCAGGTGTCTCAGATATCGATGCCCGTTACTCTGATTCTGTCTGGCAACCACAGGGAGGAGATCCAGTTCCTGCCCCGACATTCCCCTAATGCTCCAATTGTGTTAGGCCATTCTTGGCTTGTTAAGCACAACCCTCACATAGATTGGACTACCGGTTCTGTTACTAACTGGAGCCCTTTTTGCCTTGCTCATTGTCTGAAGGCTGCACCTCATGTTCTAACAAGACCGGTTTCACAGGCCACGGAGGACATTGATTTGTCATCTGTTCCCCCCCGAATACTGGGATCTAAGGGAGGTCTTCAATAAGTCTCGGGCTACCTCGCTACCACCTCATCGGCCATACGACTGTGCCATAGACCTCCATCCAGGCACATCACCCCCCCGTGGACGTCTGTACTCCTTGTCCGGTCCGGAGACTAAGGCCATGGCAGATTATGTGGAGACCTCCCTCAGGGCTGGGATTATTCGGCCATCTTCCTCTTCTGCTGGCGCAGGGTTTTTCTTCGTAGCCAAAAAGGATAAGACTCTTCGCCCATGCATTGATTACCGGGGTCTTAATGACATCACGGTGAAGAACCGATATCCACTCCCTCTGCTGGCCTCCGCTTTTGAATTGCTCCAGGGAGCCACGATCTTCTCAAAACTGGACCTCCGAAACGCATACCACTTGGTACGGATAAGAGAAGGTGATGAATGGAAGACTGCGTTTAACACTGCTAGTGGACACTACGAATATCTGGTGATGCCATTTGGGTTGACTAACGCTCCCGCTGTCTTCCAGGCTCTGGTAAACGATGTGCTCCGGGACATGATTAATTGTTTTGTCTTCGTGTATCTGGATGACATTTTGATTTTCTCCCACTCGGCCCAGGAACACACAGCACACGTACGTCAGGTCCTCCAGCGATTATTAGAGAATCAGCTGTTTGTAAAAGCAGAGAAGTGCGAGTTCCATCGCTCGGTCATTCCTTTCCTGGGTTACATAGTGGCCGCGGGTAGCATCCGGATGGATCCTGGCAAGATCCAAGCCGTCACTGATTGGCCACAGCTCTCTTCACGCCTGGATCTGCAACGCTTCCTGGGGTTTGCCAATTTTTATCGACGATTCATTCGGAATTACAGCATTTTGGCAGCCCCTCTCACTGCCCTGACCTCAACTAAAGTGAATTTTGTGTGGTCACCCCAAGCAGCCCAAGCATTCACTACCCTCAAACAGCGCTTCACTTCAGCCCCCATTTTGATTCACCCAGACCCAGCCCGGCAATTTGTAGTGGAGGTGGATGCCTCCAATATCGGCGTGGGGGCTGTGTTGTCGCAAAGGTCGGACAACGATCAGAAGCTGCATCCGTGTGCATTCCTCTCCCGTCGTCTGACACCTGCTGAGGTAAATTATGACGTCGGCAACAGGGAACTGCTGGCGGTCAAGACAGCATTGGAGGAGTGGAGACATTGGCTGGAGGGGGCGGAACAACCATTTATTGTGTGGACAGACCACAAAAATCTGGAGTACCTACGCTCAGCCAGGAGACTCAAGCCCGACAAGCCAGATGGGCTCTGTTTTTTACTCGATTTGATTTCACCCTGTCTTATCGGCCTGGCTCAAAGAATACGAAACCAGATGCCCTCTCCCGGGTGTTCAGTCCTACTGCTGCGGTCCAAGGAAATGAATTCCGGTCTCTTGTCTGGCTACGTCCTTGGTCTGGGGCGTGGAAGAGGCGGTGCGTAATGCGCAGCAGTCGAGCCCTGACCCAGGAGGGGGTCCGCCGGGCTGCCTATTCGTACCTGACCCTGTTCGATCCAGAGTCCTGGAATGGGGCCATTCGTCGAGACTGACCTGCCACCCCGGCGCTCGTCGGACCCTGGCATTTATACGGCGACGATTTTGGTGGCCCACCATGGATGTGGGTGGATGTCCCCTCTTTTGTCTCGGCCTGCACGGTATGCAACCGAAGCAAGACGTCCCGCCAGGCCCCAGCTGGTCTCCTGCAGCCTCTCCCTGTCCCTCATCGTCCATGGTCGCATCTCTCCCTGGACTTTGTCACAGGTCTGCCACTATCCGACGGCAATACCGCCATCCTCACCGTTGTAGACCGGTTTTCGAAGGCGGCACACTTTATTCCCCTGCCTAAGTTGCCATCGGCCAAGGAGACGGCCCAATTGATGGTGCAGCACGTTTTCCGGATCCACGGACTACCCACTGACATTGTCTCCGACCGGGGTCCTCAGTTCACCTCCCAGTTCTGGAGGGCTTTCTGCACCCTTATTGGATCGTCTATCAGCCTGTCCTCAGGATTCCACCCAGAGTCTAACGGTCAATCAGAGCGGGCCAATCAAGACCTAGAGACGGTGTTACGTTGCCTGGTTTCAGACAATCCCACCACCTGGAGCCAGCAACTTGTTTGGGTGGAATATGCCCGCAACACCCTGCCTTCCTCCGCTACTGGGCTTTCCCCCTTCGAATGCTCCTTGGGCTACCAGCCCCCACTGTTTCCGGAGCAGGAGGAGGAGGTTGGCGTCCCGTCGGCCCAGTTGTTTGTAAGGCGCTGCCGTCGGACATGGAGAAAGGCCCGGGCGGTTCTACTACGGACCAATACCAGGTATCGGCGGCAGGCCGACCGTCGTAGGACCAAAGCTCCCCACTACCGTGTTGGCCAGAGGGTGTGGCTGTCCACCCGAGATCTGCCCCTTCGGGTGGAGAGTCGCAAGCTTTCATCCCGTTACATTGGCCCTTATCAGATCTCCCGGATTATCAACCGCTCAGCTATACGCCTCATGTTGCCCCGGTCCCTCCGCATTAATCCTACCTTTCATGTGTCCCGTGTAAAACCTGTCTCTCACTGTCCTTTGTCTCCTGTTCCTAGGCCTGCTCCTCCTCCTCGGGTTATTGACAATCAACCTGCTTGGACGGTGCGTCGCCTCCTGAGAGTCCGTCCCTGGGGCCAGGGTTTCCAGTACCTGGTTGACTGGGAGGGCTACGGGCCAGAGGAGCGGTCTTGGGTCTCTACCAGGGACATCCTCGACCCGGAGCTCATCGCCGACTTTCATCGACGGCATCCCGGTCAGCCAGGTATGCACCCGGGTCGGTCGCCAGGTGGCGCCCGTAGGAGGAGGGGTACTGTCATGTCCTGATTTGTTTCACCTGTCTGTGTTTGTCCCCTCCCCACACCAGGTGCACCCTATCTCCTTTGTCAATCAGTTTGGGTATTTAGTCCCTTGGGTTCTGTTAGGGTTTTGCCAGATCGTCTTGCCTAGTCAGTCGTTTCCAGCACTCTCTTGTATTTCTAACTCTGCCAGTCTGTTTCCCGGTATTTGGACCTCTACCTGTCTGTTGGATTACGTTCCTGTCTAGCCCTCATGTGCCTTCGACCTTCTGATCTGCTGCCAAACGAACTCTGCCTGCATTACGGATTACGAGCCTGCCTACTCCTCTGTACTACCATCCTTCTGATCCCCGGTTACGAACATTGCCTGTCATTGACTACGAGCCTGTCCTGCCCCAGATATCATATTATTAACAGTCAATCTTATCTCTGCCTCCGTGTCCGCTTTTGGGTCCCGTATATCTGTCATTCTGTCACTCTTGAATGGATTTTAGTCATTCAGCAGACACTCTTATCCGTTGCGACTTACAGGAGGAATTAGGGTTAAGTGCATTGCTCAAGGGCACCTAGTTGGCTCGGGGATTTGAACCAGCGATCTTTTGGTTATTGGCCCTAACCGCTAGGGTACCTGCTGCTTACATGCACTCATTCCTAGCGGACCAAAGTAACAATCTGTTTCTCTGAAGTGCCTCATCCAAGCCTAACACTGTAAGATCGTATTTAATAACCTAGCTAGTCATGTTGGCATTAGAATAAACTTTCAAATGATGCCCACCTGACCCAGATTGGAAAGTTTTTGCATTGCGTAAACAACACCAGCAATTGTGCGATGGTGGGGACTTAGGGCTGTGTTCCAAACCAAAAAACTACAAGTGTGCTTGCTTCGGTTGCTCAACGGCACAGCAAGGATAGCTAAATAAAAACCTCATTTTGAAGGCTCTTTTCTTGAGTCATAAATGTGAAATTACTTAGGAACTGTGCACCGCTTAGAGACACCAGTCCTCTCACTCAAACCTTTGTAATAGGTTTGAGTGCACCGACTCCAAAATGGCCATGAATATTCTTATGATGTTACTGAATGTATTCACTTTTCGTTATTGACAAATGCTGCGAAAAGTACAGTGAACATAAAATTAACAATGTAATGTTTGAATTCATTCTTGTGTCGGGTGAACTGTTGCATCCTCACCTTTGGTCTGATCATTTCCCCATGATCCTGAAAGTGTTCTCTTTCTATTGTTACAATGGTGATGGTTTTTATATTTCTTCTGTAATAAACATTTCAATTTGGACCTACATTTACCTTTTAGAAGACACTCTTATCCAGAGCAACTTTTTTTCATACTGGTAAACCATGGGAATCGAACACACAACCATGGCGTTGCAAAAGCCATGCTCTACCATCTGAGCTACACAGGACCTATTGATGTAGAGTGTAAAGGGTTAATGTGTCTGACAGCTGGACCTATCCATGTAGAGTGTAAAGGGTTAATGTGTCTAACAGCTGGACCTATCCATGTAGAGTGTAAAGGGTTAATGTGTCTGACAGCTGGACCTATCCATGTAGAGTGTAAAGGGTTAATGTGTCTGCTAGCTGGACCTATCCATGTAGAGTGTAAAGGGTTAATGTGTCTGCTAGCTGGACTAGTAATACACAAGTGTAACAGGTTAATGTGTCTGATAGCTGCACTATAGTAATGTGGTTCCACAGAATAAGCCCAGTTTAAAATGTGTCTGATAGCTGGACTAAATAAATACAAAACATAGGTTTTATTGTCACATACACCAGATAGCTGCAGTGAAATGTGTTGTTTTACAGGGTTAGCCATAGTAGTACACACCTTTGGAGCAAATTAGGTTTAATTGCCTTGATTAGGGCACATCTGCAGATTTTTTTTACCTCGTCAGCTCGGGTATTTGAACCAGCAATCTTTCGGTTACTGGCCCAAAATTATAACTGCTGAGCTATCGGCCATAGGCAAGGCCCGAATAGGGAATAAACTGTGGTCTCCGCTCCGCACTAAATTACTGATATTTAGAGCAACCAAAAAGTCAGATTCTGCCATCATGCCAGGCCAATCAAGGGGCTTATATTACTGCAGTGAGAAAGTTAGGACTCAGTTATTAGGTAGGCTGTACTGTATCAGCGAGGAGTACCTCGAATAAATACACGGGACGAGACCCAGACCCGAAACAACAAGTGCACAACAACACACGGGACGAGACCCGCATTCACAAATGCACAAAAACGCAGCACGAAAGCCAAAACAACAAAGCACAGGTATTCACAAGCCCCAACGGACATGGGAACAATAATCGACCAGGACAATGGGTAACAGAGGGCACATATATAACAATCTACTCAGGGGGAACTGAACTGTCTCATCAATGCATAATGAGACAGTTCAGTGACAAATAGCGCGTTGCACCAGCAGCAGGACGGCACCGGCCTCGAGGATGACCACAGGAATGCAGTGCGGGTCGGACGGACCAGTTGCAGCTGCCGAAGTTGCATCGTCGTCGGACGGACCAGTTGCAGCGGCGTCGAAATCCAAAACAACAAGCACAGGTACTCACAGGCCCAACGGACATTGTAACAATAAACGACAAACAACGCTGAACACAAAGGGCAAAATTATACAAACACTAATCAGTGGGGAATGGGAGCCAGGTGTGCGTAATGACACAGTTCAGTGCCTAGAGGCCGGTGACGTAGACCTCCAGAGCTGGTGCACGGAATGAGCAACAGTACCGGGGGGATCCGTGACAGCATCTTGTAGATAGACAAACACTGTGTACACACATGTATGCACACAAACACACACACACACGCACACATACACAAACGCACACACACACAAAATGTGTGCCATGAATAGCAGCCATGTGTTTCTTCTACACAGCCAGTATGTAGGTTGAATTCTTCCTCCACCATTTGCTTCACTTCACAAGCTCTTTTTTTGTGCGGTGCTGGTCCCCTGGGCACTTCTGTCCTCTTTTCAGGACTCGCCCGGTGTCAACGTCTATGCAGTGAACGGCAGATCAATTACACAATGAGGCTGTGGGAGAAAACTGCCGTGAACAAGTAATATTGCCTGCTTATTAAGGGTGCCAAGTACTGAACATTCAAATTATTATTTATTCCTTTTATACTATGTGTTTTAGCGTTATTGCCAAACGTTGACGAGAAAGCGTAATCATTACCATTTTCTTTGGTTGGTTGAATGAGATGATTCTCGATGTCTTTGCCATCCATTGCCTGAATAACGTAATGAAGTTAACACAACAAGCTACCACTGGACCAGAAGGAACCAAATGTACTGAAGCCACTCATCCCTCATACAATGGCTGAGGACAACGTGCAAAGAACAAGGTCACACGGTGCCACTTGGAGAGGGGACAGCACAGGGTGAATCATGGACATGTGGAGAGAGAACAGAACCCTCTAAAGGCTCTAAGCATCTCTGACAGGTAAAATGCCAGTAGAGCAGTGGGAGGTGACAATATTATTCCCCAGCCTAAACTCTGCCTTGGTCTGCCTGCTACTACCCTGAGGGGAAGGGTTGAAATCGTACACCTTTTCCCTTAGGAGATATCCACTTCACAAACTGCTCGAGTTACCAGTCAGTTAGGATAAATAGGGGCCGATGCAGTTGCCAAGACGCCAGAGTTGGATTGTTGTTTGAGGGCTGTATCGTTCCACAGCTATAACACTACTATTCACACATCACAAGGGTGTGTGTACGTATGTGTGCGTGCTTTTAAGAGTGTATCTGTGACTTTTAGAACTCCAATAATTGCCAAAAAACATGTCTTGCCACATAGCTCCCAGATATAAAAGCTTAATGTAAGATGAGAGTGTTATCAAAGCAGGGGAGTATTTTTTAAACAAACCCAGTCTTGACCTTTTGGGCAGTCTTTTTATAATTCCCTGATAACGGGTGTTATATAGAGTTATCAAAGACAAGATGTCACGTATATCTGCAGGAGGCCCATGCTGAATTCCAGTATTCTAGCATTGGCAGTAGAACTAGCTATCCTCTCCCTTCCAGTACACACTCCCAAAGCTGTTATACTGATCCTCTGGGACACAGCTGTGTGTGTGTGTGTGTGTGTGTGTGTGTGTGTGTGTGTGTGTGTGTGTGTGTGTGTGTGTGTGTGTGTGTGTGAGGGCATGTGTTTTTATGTGAGTGTGTGTGTAATTTCCAGAACATTATCTTTTTGTTCAACTGTAAACAGTATTATTAATACGATTATTACTTAGCTCCCTGTCCTGTAAGGGAAATGCCTCTATGTCTAACACAGAGGCAAACAACAGGCTTTCCCTTTGTCCCTGCCTTGGGCTGCTGTAGTCAACATATTCTACTTGGTCTACATAACAACTTGCATAATATGGGCTACTACAGTAACAGGTAATAATTGAGTGAGTAATATTCATAAATTCTACAAGCTGCCTGTCACGTACATAGATTTCATCCAGCATTCTAAAGCACTGGGGTGGCAGAGAGAGACATAGAGAGACATAGAGAGAGAGAGACAGAGAGACATAGAGAGAGAGAGAGAGACAGAGAGAGAGAGAGAGAGAGAGAGAGAGAGAGAGAGAGAGAGAGAGAGAGAGAGAGAGAGAGAGAGAGAGAGAGAGACATAGAGAGATAGAGAGAGAGAGAGAGAGAGAGAGAGAGAGAGAGAGACATAGAGAGACATAGAGAGAGAGAGACATAGAGAGAGAGAGAGAGAGAGAGAGACATAGAGAGACATAGAGAGAGAGAGACATAGAGAGAGAGAGAGAGACATAGAGAGACATAGAGAGAGAGAGACATAGAGAGAGAGAGAGAGACATAGAGATACATAGAGAGAGAGAGAGAGACATAGAGAGACATAGAGAGAGAGAGAGTTTTCAGAGAGCGTTCACATGGAGGTGTGGTCTCCTTAAGCGTCTCCTTTCACATTCAGATCACAGTCACTCAGCATGCAGCACGCTGAGGTGTTGCAGCAAGCCAGGAAACGGCTCAAGGGGCATGGAACAGCGTGTGGCAGAGAGAGAGAGCGGGTCAGCTGTGGCGCACTGACACGGACACAGTACCCCCACTCAGATAGGACCCTGTGTTAATGAGAGCCTGTTGTGCAATGATGAGTAACAATCCTCTCTTTCTTCACCCTACTTCCTGCTTCCTGCTCATTCCCCAGCTCTCACTCTCTGCACTCGTATGTTCTTGTTCTCATCTATAATTTTCCGTCCTATCTCTCCTCTGTCACTCCTCTCTTACTTCATCATCTCACTCTCTCTGTGTCTTTCTCATCATACATTGCTAAATATTTTCACGAGTTAGGCCCTTTCTCACGTTGATGCTTTCAGTGGCTGATCTTTATCTCACTCTGCACCTCGCTTTCTAAATGGTTCTGCAGCTCATTGTTTGCTCTCTTTGCAGTGTGTCTCTTTCTCTCGCTCTGTGTCTGTCTGTCTGTCTGTCCCTCCCTCCCTCCCTCTATTATATCTGTCTTTCTTTAAGCCTTGGGTGTCCGTCTACCTCTGCATGTCTTTCTTTAAGCCTTGGGTGTCCGTCTACGTCTGCATGTCTTTGTTAAAGCTTTGGGTGTCCGTCTACCTCTGCATGGGCATATAGAGCTCATAAATGAGCAGGGTCATTGAGCGGCTGAGGTCTGGCCCTCGTTGCAAAATGAATCTTTCGAAAAATTACATAAAAGGCCAACTGAAGCTCGCCGTAAATCTGTGGCTTAGACTTGTTTAATTTCAGGCCGACAGTGGGGAAGAGCTGACACAGGGCTTCTTCTCTGGCAGCTGAGAGAGACACAGCTCAATTTCTCTATTTTTATGTCTTTACCCTCGGCGGCCATCTTAAGTGTCCCACCGGAGCGAACAAGAGAGACAAATACCTCAGGTTACAACTCTGATACGCAAAACGTGAGTCATAATTAGACAATATGGAGGCAGCAGTTTACTTGAAATATTAGTGCATTAAGTATGCACTGTGTGTCTGTGTCTCTCAAATGTTCCAAGTTATTTCAGGAATGTACAGACGTATTTCAATTTAATCGATAACAATTGAAAAGTACCTGTACTACATGTTAGTCTCTGAAGAATTTCTGATATTGTTTGAACTCAATTTCCAGAGACACTCAGTGCCCCTGATGCAGAGAA
This sequence comes from Thymallus thymallus, assembly GCA_023634145.1. NCBI lineage: Eukaryota > Metazoa > Chordata > Actinopteri > Salmoniformes > Salmonidae > Thymallus > Thymallus thymallus. The sequence goes on along the minus strand of CM042412.1, from coordinate 7,035,049 downwards.
GTAATTTATTTTGCCTGGTGTGTCAACGATGTGATGGAATGCATGCTGCTAGAAGAAAGCAGCACTACGTGCACTGAGGACTGAGAGGCTTCACAGAGCAAATATTATATATCTTAATCAATTACCAAGACAGGCAATGCAGGCAGCCAGGCCTGTATCATACAGCCACACATTATCCCTGACAAAACAACTAAAGAGGACAAGAGATGATACTGTATGTCTTGGTATATTGTTCAGTTTATAATCCTATTGGTTTCTAACAATGTAAGTGCTGACCTGTCAGTGGCGGAATCGGATTGTCCAATAGGAGAGAGGGATCAGAGAATCAGGAATAACTAAATACATGAGCAGTGGATTTGGCTTTGGGCCCACTTTGGCTTTGGACAGACAGGCTTGAGAGTGGGAAATTATGACGTTTTGTCCTATTTTTCTTTGATCGGCTGCTATTTAACTAAGACTACATCTCACAATGGCAAACCAATAAATTATTTATAAATGGCCAAGAAAATTATGATTCCCAAACAATTTTTGTCCCGTGAATGATCCACCCTAATCTTTAGGAACCGACCCAAATCAAAGTACCTGCCATTTTTTTTTTGCGACACTAAAATCCACCTCCACAGCTGAGCAAAAATTGACAACATGACTAAAATGGGCATAGGTCTGTTTGGAGAGGTGGCACGCAATACTGCCAACTGAACCCTCACCAGAAGGCTCATTACTTTCACCTCTGGGTGACTCAGAGGAAGTCGTAGTACTTCCTGCTTCCACCCTGAGGGACGAGCCAAACCTAGCCTGGTCCCAGATTTGTTTCTGATGTCAGCTCGTGATAATGACCATAGGATTTGGCAAGACAGATCTGGGACCAGGCTAAACCACTGTCCTGTGTATAATCCACAGCCATCCCTTATGATTGAACACCCTGTTCCACCCATACATGTTTTGTTCACTGGGTGATGAAAATTGAGGTGATGTCAGGCGTGACTGTCTAATCCCAGCTTTAGGGATGCTGCTGGTCCAAGGACAGACTCAATGGCTGATGACGGGACATTGTAGTGGTTGTAACAACAAATGAGACTTGCTGCTGTCTTGTCTAGTCTGACATCAGGAATAGTACAGTCAGGGAGTCTAGGCTAGGTCTATGTACAGTCAAGGAGTCCAGGCTAGGTCTATGTACAGTCAAGGAGTCCAGGCTAGGCCTATGTACAGTCAGGGAGTCCAGGCTAGGTCTATGTACAGTCAGAGAGCCCAGGCTAGGCCTACAGTATGTACAGTCAGGGAGTCCAGGCTAGGCCTATGTACAGTCAGGGAGTCAAGGCTAGGCCTATGTACAGTCAGGGAGTCCAGGCTAGGCCTACAGTCAGGGAGTCCACGCTAGGCCTATGTACAGTCAGGGAGTCAAGGCTAGGCCTATGTACAGTCAGGGAGTCCAGGCTAGGCCTATGTACAGTCAGGGAGTCAAGGCTAGGCCTATGTACAGTCAGGGAGTCCAGGCTAGGCCTATGTACAGTCAGGGAGTCCAGGCTAGGTCTATGTACAGTCAGGGAGTCCAGGCTAGGCCTACAGTCAGGGAGTCCAGGCTAGGCCTACAGTCAGGGAGTCCAGGCTAGGCCTACAGTCAGGGAGTCCAGGCTAGGCCTACAGTATGTACAGTCAGGGAGTCCAGGCTAGTCCTACAGTATGTACAGTCAGGTAGTCCAGGCTAGGCCTACAGTATGTACAGTCAGGTAGTCCAGGCTAGTCCTATGTAGTTGAGTACAGTGCCTGTCTGTGCTGTGCAGAGGAGCTTTCATCTCTTGAGCCTTTTAGTCCTTTTAGCCTTAATGCCTTTGGTGCTCTGACTGCCACTCAGGCTAGCAGCCGTTACTGGCATGCAACAGTGAGGGCACACTGATCACCAGAATACAGCATCAACCAACACACAACCCAGGGATAAGAGTGAACACATCCTAGTGATAGCATTCACGTTCACAGCATGAAACTCCCTTAAAATTAGGAGAACATTTAATTTCTACACTATGGCTAATGTGCACCATGGAATTATCAATGTTGCCTAGCAACGTACAATACATGCGCCATGTATTACAGGAGGTTGGTGGCACCTTAATTAGGGAGGACGGGCTCATGGTAAGGGGTGGAGGGGAATAGATGGAATGGTATGAAATACATCAAACACATGGTTTCCATTTGCTCCGCTCCAGCCATTATTATGAGCCGTCCTCCCCTCAGCAGCCTCCACTGCCGTGCATGGATATTAAAAGATCTGTAAGGGGGCTCAATAAACATTGGGCGATGTTGTCGCTCTCTTTTGAAATAGATGCCAAGTTGCTGAAGGAGATAGATGACATGAATATTAAGCCAGTTGTTGGTTGATATCAGATGGCACCACTGTTTGTTATTTGTGGAAGCTTTGCCATAACGGTAACACTTTACTGGAAGAGAGTGTGCATAAAGGCATTCATATCACCCTTTATGGAACCAGTTATGACACCTTTATGGGAGTGGCAGAAGGAGTTATAAATGTTCAGTATACAGTAGGAAATATTGACACCTTGGAGGAAAGCGTTAACTCCCTATAACTTGGTATTTAGACATTATGGGAATGCTTGTAGCTAAAAAGCTTGTCAATTCAGTTTTGGGGTCTCATGGTACACCTGATCTCAGGCATGTTGGTCAGCAATTTTGAAGTAATTGTGGTTGTGTCCCCCAGTGGTTGGTGTTGTGGTTTAAAGGGATACGTTGCGATTTTGGCAATGTGGCCCTTTATCTACTTCCCCAGAGTGCGATGAACTTGTGGATATCATCATCTCTGTATGCAGTTTGAAAGAAGATGCTAACTAGCATTAGCGCAGTTGCTAACTAGCATTAGGTGATGACTGGAAGTCTAGCACGCTAGCAGATACCCATAGCCATTGCGTATTGGCGAGCCAAAATAGCTACAACTTCCTTTATACTGGACAGAGAATAAGGGCCTCATTGCCAAAAATCCTGAAGTGTCCCTTTAAGACTGTAAAGCAATTTTTATGGTTTTAGTACTCAGCACAGGAAGCAGTCTTTATATGTCCCACGACGATGCTATTGTTTCCTTATGCTGACTGGCGTGTACAATTCTCTGAAACTATATTTGGCAAGTAACCTCTTTCTCTGGCGGGTCAAGAGTCTGCCAGTCAAGAATGCAAACTGGGTGGGAGGGGAGAGGAGGAGAGCGGATGGAGGGAGAGCGTAGCGAGGCAGAGAGGGAAAACTGGGTGGGAGGGGAGAGAAGGAGAGGGAATGGATGGAGGGAGAGCGTAGCGAGGCAGAGAGGTGATAACACCAGGAGTAATATGAAGAGATAGAGAGAAGTACGCCTGGGGCCTACGTCATCTCCCAATCCCCTACACAAACACACATAAACCCCCCCCCCCCCCCCCCCACACACACACAGTTTTGAGTCCCATAACTCAGCCCCTCGGACACACCACACAGCCGTGCACACTCTCTGTCCTGGGCGTTCTGTGTACTGTGCAGGCAGCTAAGAATGGGGCTTAGTGTGCGTCAGTCAGAAGAATGGTGACATATGTGCCATTATTTATAGTCAGCAGATCCTCTGAGAGGCCCAGCCCAGGGGCTGCTTAGAGAGGTATTATTAGAGAGCCCAACGGCCTGCGCCAGAGCGCCATCCAACCCAACCCGCAGAACTTTTCATATTAAATAGACCAATAATGATATCTGTATTGTTGCTGCACAAGGAATTAAGTATCCTCACAAGAGTGGTGTTTATGTTGTCATTAGTATACAATCATAGGAATAAGTGTCTATTTACAGAGCTGTTGTATTTAAGGTGTATGTACAGGGGCTCCCAGTATACAGATTGGGAGAAGGGGGATGGATTCATATGAAAGACTTCAACATAGTGACACACAGTTACCAATACCAGATGTTTTGCAATTAAAAGGTGGGGAATCAGCTTCCTTGTAAACCCCTCCGCACCTCTACATCCTTGAGATTTGAGCTGTGATTTCCATGCAGCCGTGTCACCATGGGGTTGGAGTGTGCTCACTGGAAGTATGGTGTGAAATAGGGGTGGGTGGTATACCGAGGAATATGCAAAGCCTGAATTTGAAACTACATGAAGTAGCTAACAGAAAACATTCAATGTTGCCAGAGATTATAAGGTCCTCTAGGAAACACTTATCAACACTGGTTCCTACTCTGTCACAATAACTCCTCACTGGAGTTAATTTGTTGTCATGACAAACAACCTTGTATTTAAAGTTCCCACTACTATATTCTAACTATATATTTCCATGATTCCGAGAGTTCAGTGTTTTGCTCTAAATCGCAAGTCAAATCGCAATTGCAACATTTGGTTAAAAATAAGGCCTAGATTGTTTGCCCCTATCATACAGCCCTACATGGCAGTGTGGAAATGATCTCAAATGAGGGCCGGGAATGCAGAAATTTATGAAAATGCAGATTTTTTTTTATAAGAATGGAGGAATGACTTGGAATGTATGTGTTGCTACCCAAGAGTCACGCACTAATCATGAAGTACATTCAGAATGTTTTATATTCAAAAACATCAAATACTGTCAAATACCATCACTTTTTTTTTTTTATACCGTAATATGTTGTTTTGACTATATTGCCCAGCCGTAGTGTGAAATGGTTAATAGTAAGTCAATTAGGGGCACGTCTCTAATCTCTGTGAGGCAAAGGCCATCTCTTAAACATCAGACAATGGTGTTAGCAGTGAGCACTATAGCTGCAGTAGCTACAGTAGGATCCCTTCCCTCTGCATGGCCTGCCTGCTGTGACGTGGCAGTGAGCCCTGGTCATGGCCAGCTAGCTCCACCGGGGAGGGAGTTAAGTCTTCCTGGCTGCACAGCACAGGTATTAAGGTTAGCCTATTGTTGACGGTGCCTCTGTAAACCACTTCACACAGACTGACCGCTGTGGACTGACTTCACACGCAGCTCTGGCAGGACTGAGAATCTAGGAGCAGTTTTAGAACTATCGTAGACCTAGCGCTGTAGGTTTGGAGAACATGTTGTGGAAGGTGTTCATTATTTCTCTTCACACCTTCTTGAACTTGTGACTGCATGGCATGGAAATACGGGGAAAGTTAAGGTCTTAACTAGAAACTTCATGGTTCAAAAAACAGTCCTGGTTTCCAAGCCAAAATACACGTTTCATTGCCACTCTTCAAGAGTTTGCAAATCTGGAGAACAGAATACAATCTCTCTGAAGCAACACTACTACTACATTTATGTTGTAGACATACAGCAATTGAGGGGGAGAAAAAGCCAACGCTTGAACCAATGACCCTGTGGTTAGACAGGGCAAGCACACTGCCCCCAGTGTGATTAAGGTCAGATCCCTTGTCTAAATTATGCATATATAAAGGCTATAGAATATAGCTAGTTGCCAATCTTCAAAAAAAAAAAAAGCATTAGAATTATCCAAATTGGGACTATAAGGTTCTATCTGACATTTTGGTCAAGAAATAAGGCCACATAGCCACATAGAGCGTTGCTCTTTAGGAGGTCCTTCATGTGAGATATGTCAGATTTGTGAAGGAAAAAAGGAATTCTGAAAGTTCTATCTGCGCAAACATCACACAATGCTGGGTTGTCAATCAAAAGTAATTGTTTGTAAGGTGATGTATACATATTGAGTCATGAAAGAGGAAGACAAAACAGTTCTGAGACCTGGGACTTGAAATACTCATGATCTCAAAACCATCCAATTTGCACATAGAACCTTACAGTCCCAAGTCCTTGATTATTCATATTATAGGTTCTGGTCCTCTTATGCAATTATTTTTTCAGCACTTGTTCAGAAGAATGACCATCACTTAAGCTCTTTATGGTAAAAACAAATAAATACTGGTTCCTCACATCAGCCCTTTACACCCATATCCATGTTGAAAATGGCTAATAAGTGCCTACATTGGAACGTAGTGGCTGTACAGTAACATGCTATAAATGACAATAGAGCTCAGGCTCTGCACTTCACAGTGCTGGATGAGTTTTGACTGACAGACGTTAAGAACTTGAGAAGCCCTTTCCTCCCAGTAATTAGGCAACTTTGCCTATCTTTTTGTTGTCTGAGTGAGAGAAAAGCTGTAAATTAAGAGGACTATGTATTTTCAAAGATGAGACGTTGAGTATTACAATAAATACCGCTTTGATGTCATACAAGCAAACACCCGTGAGTCCAAATGTGCCCTTCACATTTCCATATCATAAAACTCATGACTCCTTTCTATGTGAACCAAAATTACCATCTGTTAATCTGAATTGCTTTCTGTAAGAAACACTTCAGTGAACATTAACAATATATTTAATGACGGGATTAGAATTAAGAAAGGGCATTCTATTTATTTAATCATTAAATGTCTGTACTTTTCTATTGAAATGTAAATGTAAATAAATGTAACATTCTGTGCCAGATAGAACCTTATGGCTGAACCCAGATTGACATTTCAAAACCATAAGGTTCTATCTGTGTTTGCACCCCCCTAAAATAAGGCATTTAGAAATGTCTCAGGATTTTGATTCTATGCACTTTGGGTACCTTTAAGGTGAGGACCTTAATGGGTTATGAAAGAAGAATTCACTACAAAACAGTTCTTAGTTCTAGGATGTGAAAACTTTGAAGCGCAATATCTCTTTGTGCAAATAGAACATTATAGTCCCAAGGTCACACAATTATTTAAAGGCATGATTGCACATGCTTCAAATTAAACCAAAGGAATGTGACATGAATACCCAAAACATTTTCAGTGTTTCTTTTCAAAGGTGCTCTCTCAATCCACACCTCTAAATGGAACCCACCCTTTTCACCATATGACTCACTTTGGATAAGATTACTTATTTTCCTAGCAGTACCTCAATACATATGTGTAGTGGCCTGGGGATTCGTTTTCAAGAACCAATGAATACTAGGGATACTCTGCAACTACCCTAAACACCCCATCCTGTATTGTAATAGATGCTAAATGAATGGTCATTTAGCAGAATATCCAGAGCAACTAGGTTTGCAGGTGAAATTAGGGATAAGTGCCTTGCTCAAGGGCACATCTGTCAGGTCAGGATTCAAACCAGCAACCTTCAAGTTACTGGCCAGAAGCTCTAGGCTACCTGCCGCCCCATAGTAACCTGAATATACATGTAGTGTACTGACAGGGACAGCAGCGTGCCAAATTGGTGCAGTTTATATCACAGATGGCTCCAAAGTATTTTAATGTGCCCAGATAATCAGTAACATGCTCATGCATGTATAGGCTACAATTTCGTTAATCATGCAATAACAGCCATTTATCTGCATTGGGGTCATGCTAATAGAATTACCATGTCCATTTTGATTCCCCAATCACATGTCCCCTTAAAAATCTACCTATACCTTTACATCTTACTTAAATAATTGAAAAGCTGAATGAATATGGATATATATCGTTATCTCACAGCTGTGTTTGATCATGATTGCTGAATCCCATTGAATGTTACTGATATAGACTTCAGTAGCCTATCCATGGGACATGCACGCACAGCCTGGTATCAAATGCGACTAGGGCGCGAGCGAAAAGTGATAACAGAATGCAGCAGTATTCTAAACAACAACACGAGTAAAGCCATCTAACATTAAGACCAACTTGAACTATACACGTATTTTGACACCAACTATACATAGTAATGGATTCCTTGAACATAATTTTCAATGAATAAGGGCATGAGAAAGTACATTTAGACAAATTACCTGACTTTTCAATGTGCCATTCTAACGATTTGATAATCATAAAACCTCATTACCATAAAATGGACAGCGCTTGTGCCTTTCTTACCGAACACGGCAGGCGTTTTATCCATCGTGTATTCTAGCAAGAAGATGTCGCATCCTCGGCGTCCTTATTTTCACTTCACCATTATTCCAAATTCGTTTTGAATTTCAAATATACTAACGCAAACCCGACCAGCCCTTATCACCGGCTCGCTCTGTGGATAGTGCGCGTTCCAAAGCGACCTACTCAGTGCGAAACAACCGCTCCAGTCTCTGATTGAAGTAGTTCAGCAGTTTGAAAGACCGTCACTATATTGGCGCAGCGATACTGGTCAAATGTGTATCGAGTTAATTCAATGAAAATCGAACGCTCACTAGATTTTCATGATGATCGTAATTCGTCTTTACTGGAAACGATTCCCATTCTTCCTTAGGCTACTAAAATGTCACATAGGCCTAAAGACAATACTGTTAAATGTTTAGCAGTATAACGTTGGCTTGCCCGGATACATTTGCGCTCGGAGCAAAACCTTGTAGAAAAGAGTAGACTATATCCTCTGACTGCAACAATCACAAGAGGTGCACCGCGGCTCAGGGGGGATAACACTGAGCAGCAGATAGTCGGTTGAGGTCTCTAGTAGATGGCACAACCAGCCCGCGTCTCTGTAACAGCGGGAGAGAGACAGGCAGTGAGAGACTGGCAGCACTCAATCACCCGCAACAACACCATTATAGCCAGGTTTCAATAAATAATTTAACACCCTTCACCAACATCGACCGCATATTGGTCTTTATCGCAGATTCCATCTAACCTAATGTTTTTTAAAGCCTAACAAACCGATAATTGGGTCTATAGGCACGCATTCAGATGAGGATGCCAAATGCCTAGGTTGCAATCTGTTACATCTGGAGTCATAGTTAAAACATTAGTCCTAGATAGTCCCGTGTATCTCAGATGGTAGAGCATGACGCTTGCAACGCCTGTGTTGTGGGTTCGATTCCCACCGGGACCCACTACGAAAGAAAGTATGACCATGTATGCACAAACTAACTGCAAGTCCCTCTGGATAAGAGCGTCTGCTAAATGACTAAAATGTAGACATTTACTTGACACAAGATTGAACATGGGCGCATTTAAAAGCCAGATACAAAGTCAGTTCCGTTACCTTGACCACTCAAAAGACGCACTCTAAAAAGCAAGCTTTTGCTTTGTCATTATGGGGCATTGTGTGCAAAATCGTAGCGAATTTTTGCAAATGTATAAAAAATAAAACCCGGAAATATCACACATTGAGGTAAAAAATATATATGTATATTTTTGTCATATCCATGGTATACGGTCTGATATAGCATGGCTGTCAGCCAATCAGCATCCAGGGCTTGAACCACCCAGTTTATAATCTGCCATATACACTATAATGAATTAGTAGGTCTACCTTTACTTCTTACTTCCGTGAACTTTCATTATCCTCCCTAATGAGGGAGATAAAATAGAAAGTAACTTAAAGATTTGTGGGTTTTTAGTAACAGAACGTCAAGACACAAGGCAATATTTCTTAAACTTACAGAAGGCAAATAATTTCAACAAAACTAAATATAAATGTTGATATTAGTTGGCAGGGATGTTACCTTCAACATTACTGTGTTTTAATGTATTTCTAATACATTTTTAGACTTTTTCTAGTAGATGTTTTTTAAGTCAAACTATGCTCCAGAAAATGCCTTTTCATCTACTAATAATCACAGGGGGAATGGTCTTGAGAGTGAGACACGGCGATAAAGTAAATGCTCCATAGAACAAAAGTAATGTGATGCTAGGTTTCAACTTTCCACTCCTCCCTCTCGATTTTTAATGATGCTTTTTACCACCGGCCTATATTGCAAATTGGCTTGAGAGAACATTACCCATTAATATCTGGGTACGATTGCCATGCAAATTGATATGGAAATCAGCTTGAAAATGTTTACTCTTCATAGAGAAATAAAATATTCTACTTAAGCTGTGTGAAAGGCAGTCAACACCATTTCCTTCTCGGGGTAATTTACACCTTGAACCCAGAGCAAGGCGTTATGGCATCTCACTGTCATGCTGTTACAGATCATTTAAAGAGAGCACAATGATTGCACACAAAGCAGATGTCTACATTACACTAAATGGTGTGTTAGACATGACTGCATTAAAGTCTGTATTAGTCTGCATTAACGTGTGTGTGTGTGTGTGTGTGTGTGTGTGTGTAATACTCTCCATGTGTTTGTTTAGATGTCTTTGCATGGTTGCTGTAAATGCACGACAAAAAGGAAAAAGGAAATTCTTCCTAGGAGATGTAGATTGAGTACCCATCCAGGCCCGTCCAGACCCATCCAGGCCCATCCAGGCCCACACAGACCCACCAAGACTCATCCAGGCTAATCCAGACCCACCAAGACTCATCCAGGCCCATCCAGGTCCATACAGACCCACCAAGACTCATCCAGGCCCATCCAGACCCATCCAGGCCCATCCAGACCCATCTAGGGCCATCCACACCCATCCAGACCCATACAGACCCACCAAGATTCATCCAGGCCCATCCAGACCCATCCAGGCCTATTGTAGGGATTACAGTCATGAGAATTATATTCTTCCATGTAACATGTTGAGAATGGCCCTAACATGCTTAGCCTACAGAATATAAAGCCCTATGCCAAAATAATTGACCAGGGTGTGAGGAATCAGAGGGCAGCTGAAAGGCGATACTGAGAACGCACGTGTGTGGTTGCTGCTCTTGGTCTGAGTGAGGGGTTGATTCGGCTCTGGCTGTCACGGTCCTTCTGCATCCCATCTAACATTACTCTGTGGCTACGGCCCAGTCCATTCTCTCAGTTAGATTGTATACATGTAAGTATGCTCTATGGATGCCTTTCATTTGTAGTTATCTGCCTTTGGTTGATGCAGGGTGTGTTTGGGAACTTTAATACTACTGTGAATGTGCTAAAAGAGAAGATTATGCATATTTTGTTTTCATGATTTTATTCTTTAAAAAATATATATATTACTGGGAAGATCAGTTCAATAATTATGTCCCTTCTCTCAACTGACTTTGCTGCTAGAATATGGCATGTGGCATGCACGTTTTGTCGTAATGTCTTCTGGGAAGATATAAAATAAAACTGTGGTAGTTTGCTATTTTGCATAGAAAAATAGGTACTTTAACGTAGCAGAAAAAATGAGTTCTGTTCCTCTTAATGTTTCTTCCTCCCCTGTAATTGGATGCAAAACCTCCTGATGAAAGCTAGGTGTTCTCTGCTTCGTACTAAGATCTAAGTTGTTGAGGCCTTTTCCAAGTGTCGGCTGGATTATGTACACTTCTACTACATAGATTTCACTGACTGCCTACTCATCCTGTTTGATCACCTTCACTTTGGGTGTGTTACCTGAAAATTAGCATCTGCTTACTGGAAATAAATGACGTGGGGTTTGTGTTCATGGATGTGTTTTTGAGGTTGATTGGGTTGTCAGAAATGGCCTCACTTCAACTTGTCGAGAGGATATCAAAAATCCTCTGAGACGCAGACGTTTCAGGTATGGTGGGTCAATGCAATTTCACATACCGCCCTGGACTCCACACTCCAAGCCGTTTGAAGTCCTATATTTTCAACAACAAAAAAAAGGCAGATCAAATAATACAGCTTGATTTTGCCTCAATAACTCAGAATCATGACCACCATATTGTCAAAGTGTTAGTGTTACACTAATAGTCTACTGTTTAGAAACGGTTAAATAGTGGGGCCATTATGCACAGTAGCATATTGAACTCTGTACATGTACCTTCAGAAGTCAGTGAAGAGGTCAGTGAAGAAGTCAGTGAAGACATCCAAACACGTTAAGATAAAACAGCATCAAGTTTTCCCTTCATCCAGAGAAAATATAAACTATGAAGAAACGTGTTTCCTTTGACAGAATGCTACATGCATTTGAATCCCATGTCCCAGAGAGTAATATTGTTAAATGCATTTGTATCCCGTAACAGGGATTACCATTTTTATTCAACCGGATGTTTACTTTAACATCTCATTCATATTTTCCTGGTAATAATAATGCAAATGTGTTTTCCCTCGGATTACAATGTTGACCAGCGTTTAGATCAGGCAGCTAAGGAGAATCAGTATTTTGGGATCAGTTGATGTCAAGACCTGTGACTGCCTGCATCTGTCATCTAGATCAAAATGAGGTACATTTACATGACATAGAGTATATGCTATCACATGCATGTCTACGCGTTTGTATTTGTGTGCATGTATTATGTACAGTGACTTCAGAAAGCGTTCAGACCCCTTGACATTTTCCACATTTTGTTAGGTTACAGCCTAATTCTAAAATTGATTAAATAGTTTTTTCCCTCTCACCAATCTACGCACAATACTCCATAATGACGAAGCAAAAACTAGTTTGTTGACATTTTAGCAAATTTCAGATTCAGATCCTTTACTCAGTACTTTGTTGAAGCAGCTTTGGCAGCGATAACAGCATTGAGTCTTCTTGTGTATGACGCTACAAGCTTGGCACATTTGCATTTGCAGTTTTTCCCATTCTTCACAGCAGATCCTCTCAAGCTCTGTCAGGTTGGATGGGGAGCGTTGATGCACTGCTATTTTCAGGTCTCTCCAGAGATGTTCGATCGGGTTCAAGTCCGTGGCTCTGGCTGGGCCACTCAAGGTCTTTCAGAGACCTGTCCCGAAGCCACTCCTGCGTTGTCTTGGCTGTGTGCTCAGGGTCGTTGCCCCAGTCTGAGGTCCTGAGCGCTCTGGAGCAGGTTTTCATTAAGGAACTCTCTGTAGTTTGCTCCGTTCATCTTTACCTCAGTCCCTGCTGAAAAACATCCCCACAGCATGATGCGGCAACCACCATGCTTCACAGTAGGGATGGTGCCAGGTTTCCTCCAGACGTGACGCTTGGCATTCAGGCCAAAGAGTTCAATCTTGGTTTCATCAGACCAGATAATATTGTTTCTCATGGTATGAGTGTCCTTTAGGTGCCTTTTGGCAAACTCATAGCGGGCTGTCATGTGCCTTCTATTGAGGGGTGGCTTCCGTCTGGCCACTCTACCACAAAGGCCTAATTGGTGGAGTGCTGCAGAGATGGTTGACCTTCTGGAAGGTTCTCCCATCTCCACAGAGGAACGCTAGAGCTCTGTCAGAGTGAACATCAGGTTCTTGGTCACCTCTCTGACCAAGGTCCACGATTGCTCAGTTTGGCCAGGTGGCCAGCTCTAGGAAGAGTCTTCCATTTAAAAATGATGGAGGCCACTGTGTTCTTGGGGACCTTCAGTGCTGCAGAAATGTTTTGGTACCATTCCCCAGATCTGTGCCTCGACACAATCCTGTCTCGGAGCTCTACGGACAATTCCTTCTACCTCATTGCTTGGTTTTTACTCTGACATGTACTGTCAACTGTGTGACCTTATGTAGGCAGGTGTGTGTCTTTCCAAATCATCCCCAATCACTTGAATTTACCACAGGTGGACTCCAATCAAGTTGTAGAAACATCTCAAGGCTGATAAATGGAAACAGGATGCACCTGAGCTCAATTTCGAGTCTCATAGCATAGCATAGAATACGGCTGTAACGTAACAAAATGTGGAATGAGTCAAGGGATCTGAAAACTTTCCGAAGGCAATGTATGTATATGCATACTTGTGTTGTTGATTGACACGAATGAATGCAAAAATAAAAATAACAACAGAACACTTACACTTATAAGATAGCTACTGTACTTCTAAGATATTTACAGCATAGGAATGTGTAACCACATGCCTTGTCATTATTAGGTTCTGGATTACTTCTGTTGGAGGAGAATAACACCTTTCTTTTATTACATATATATATATATTTTTAAGTGGTAGATCTGCTTTAATATAGCACATAGATTGTGGTTTCCATCAATGTAATTGTCTGCATCATTTCCAATCCACCATATATTTTTTGTGTAAATATATATATAAAATATATGAAAACACAACTGTTTGTTCTGCTTGGGGGGTTTGCTTCCCACAGCTTGTGCTGTCAAATGTTAACAAACACCTACCTTCCACTCAAATTGTCTAACAGGTGATTTAAAGACTGAGATTTTCTTTTTGCCTCAGGGCTCACTGCGTGATTTTGAAATTCCTCTCTCTGTTGCATTATATATATATCTTTGGGAAAGGGGTTTGATGTGCAACACAAATGCTGCGGTTTCTAATCTTAAATGTAGGTTACTGTCGAATAATAATTGGTTTATGCTGTATTATTTAATGAAAGTGTCAGGCTCTGGCCATAGAGAAGCATATTGCTTCTCTATATAGCCATGGTCAGAGTCTGACAGATCTATAATTTATTTTCTATGTGGATGTTTTGTGTTGGATCCCTAATTAGAGGCAGCTGCAGTGCATTGTCTCTAATTAGGGATCCTACATATGTTTGTATGTCCCACACCTAGTTGTGGGTCATTATATCTCTAGTCACAGTGAAAGTGTGTTTCCGTTTTCGGTGATTGCGTTGTTGGTTTTGTTTGTATAGTTTGTACATTTGAGTTTTTGAAGTAAATAAAACTATGTCGAACTACATATCCTGCGCTGCACCTTGGTCTCTCCATGCACCTGATTGTGACAGAAAGAAAGTTAGGCTTTTCTAACGGGAATTGAAAATGTAATGCAGGCAACACAATCCAGTCTGCTATATTATGATGCTTTACAATTCCTAGTACTTTAGATTTACAGTGCATGTATACATCCCCTTTACCCAATAGTTCTGCAAGTACAAATATGTCTATTATACACTGGAGACAATACTTCTGTGAAGTCTTCACCCTATTAATCTCTGGCCTATATGCTGAATCACAATATTACTACAAAAGCAATTACTTTGTTGCATGTTGAAAGGTAACAGCCATGGTGCAGAGTTAAGCTGTGGTTGGTCGCTTGCTTTATCCTCTTACATATAAAGTCCCCAGTTTTGGTGACCTGCGTGGTTCTGGTACTGTTTCCAACCAACATTTTTGCTTATAAATCAATATGTGGACACCATAGATTGAAATGGCTTGCATTGAGTTGTAGCCCTGATTCTCACGGACACAGGAGTATGTGCAGGGCCGCCCATAAGGGTGGAAAGGGGGGAAAGCTTTCTGGGGCCCAGCCGCGGCCCATGGTTGCCTGCAATAATCATGTTCATCCTAAATATTTTAAGAAATAACCAATTTTATTTTGAACTAAAATACTCACCATTATCTAATAAAAAGAGCAAAAATAAACATTGTATTGTTGCTTTAGTAAAATGTATCCTGTTTCATAATTTTACCCTCTTTCCTGAAAATGCTATGAGTCATTTTTTGTTTACGCACTGTCATTTATTGATCTAAGCTAATACTAGCTAATGTCAGAGTACATTTCGTTGCTATGCCAGGACCTGTTCATAAATCGGGATATCAGAAAAGAAAAGAGAAAAAATAGGGAGCTAGCTCCGAAAGCTGCCCCCAGCCAGGCTGCAGAGACGAGCAGTAGCCATGTGACTAATGTTAGCCAAGAGGTAGCTAGTTTGAGTAAAGCAGCCGCTGAGAAAGAGCATGTTCTGCATCGTCCGACACCAGGATTTAAACCCACAGAGACTTTTGTGGACAACAATAATGTGGTGGAGGAGTCTGTTATGGAGCCAGAACCCAAATCACAGGATGCTGGACATGAAGGGGAAGCCTGCGCAAGTGTCATCGACCCAAGGAGCTACAATGACCCGGGAAAATGGCCCAAAAAAATGTCAAGTGTAGAGAGAGAGAACATTGTTAGAGCATTGGCAGGTGTTGACAGCACTACTTTGATAAAAAGTATGTCCGCAAAGGATTCTGAAGACAAGCCTTTCCCAGCATATTTGTCCCACTCTAAGGCAGCAAACGGACGTGAGAAGGTGAAACGAGACTGGCTGGTTTTTAGCGAATGTAAAAAATCTTTGTAATGGGAATACTCAAGTTCCAGCAGTTGGGTGAGGAGGATATTAAGTCATCTTGTAGAAATTTGATGACAAAATGTCCCAAAGATCAAGATCTGGAAAAACAAATGCTCCATTTGAAAAGAATATACAGTGCCACATTCTCAGGAACATCAACACCCATGGAGTTGCTCAACAGGATTCATGACATGAAGCTTGAGAGCATTTATGGTGACATTTCCAGCACTGAGGATATTTAGCCCTTTACCTGTAACTGTGGCAGGAGGAGAAAGGTCCTTCAGTAAACTTAAAATCATAAAAAAATTACATGCGCTCCACAATGAGCCAGGAGAGGCTCAATAACCTGGCAATACTTGCCATTGAGTGTGAAATGGCTAAATAGATTGACTTCAAATACATTATAAAAGACTTTGCATCCAGAAAGACAAGGAAGATGGCTATATAATAGGCAAAGATGAAGCCAGGTAAATACTGCATTTTATACTAAGAATTGTGTGGTGTAAGTGTAGCAGATTTCTGTGTGTCAAGGAGTTGTTAAGGCATCTCAGTTATATTTATTAAACTTTGTTTAAATGTTACGTATCTATAGAAAAATAGATTTGTTTTGCTATAATGTAGCTCCCATCACTGAGTAAGTCTCTCTCAGTTTACATGTATATGTTTTATGTAGGAGAGAGAGAGCAAGCGCATGCGTTGATATGAGTAAAGCCGATTTGGGGTGGGCCCATTCACTGGACCTTCTCATGTGTATTCTGCCTGTATGAAGCAGTATGTGAAATCTGACACCACTGGAAGCTGGGATGTCCCGGCCTGTCCAACTCCTGGCTGAAGCCTACATCACAGCCACTAACAACGCATATGCCTGGAATCCTACATCGTAATGCAGCAAGAGAGAGTGGTGTTGTCACTGTAGCACATTCTTAGATTGATTTATAGCCAGTAATCTAAAATAATTAATAGATTTAAAACAAAAAACACTTTCTGTTTGTCATAGGGGGACAAGGTTAATATGAGATGAAAGCCAAGTCCCTAAAGAGCTCTGTGAGACGTTCACAGTGATGGGGGCAGACGTTTTGATCAAGAGAGACCTTTACAAAATATGCCAATTTTCTCTAACACTAAATATATAAATATGTATTTTACAGTTATAAGGAAGGTGAAATCTTATAGTTAGTCATTTTAAAAATGTATACAAGTAATTGCAAGCCTTATTCATGCAGTTTTGTTGAATAGGAAATACACTATGCTGTATATACAAAAGTATGTGGACACCCCTTCAAATTAGTGGATTCGGCTATTTCAGCCACACCCGTTGCAGACAGGTGTATCAAATCGACCTAACAGCCATGCAATCTCCATAGACAGACATTGGCATTAGAATGGCCTTACTGAAGAGCTCAGTGACTTTCAACGTGGCACCTGACAAGCAGGTGTCCACATACTTTAGTGTACATCATATCAAATATTAAATATTTTATAATATTTGTACTGTGTACTTGAGCTTGTGTCCTTAAAAGTGACTACACCTCAGCAATTTATAAAAACATTTACCGGAAAGGTGAGATTTTAACCGTTCATGTTTATGGCCCTCTCATGATAAATCATTACTTTTACAGATTACATTTTCAATTACATTTAGTTACATTTACGAAGATTGATTCAATGAAACATGAGTGATCTGATCTGAAAAGGATGTGAAGATCCAATCCGCAAACATGTGATTTAATCTAATTTAATTTGTCACGTGCCGAATAAAACTGGTGTAGACTTTTACCGTGTAATGTTTACTTACAAGCCCTTAACCAACGATGCAGAGTTAAAAAATAATAGTAAAAATATAAATAAAATAGTAACACTATTGATTACACAGAAGCATCCTGTCAAGACTGGGCGCATACACAGCCCAAGGTCTGTCACGGTTGGGTGCATGGAGCGACCAAGACGCAGCGCAGGGATTATAGTTCGACATTATTTATTTACTGATATTCAATAAAAAGGTACGATCTAACTAAAACAAAGGAAACACGATATGCAAACGTAACGTCAAAATCAAAACACGATAATGAACGTAAATAATGCACACTTACTTCACCGGTGACTTGCGAAATATACAATGACATATAAAATAACCCACACCCCAGTGTGAAACATACAAACCTATTTAGGATCCCTAATTAGAGACGATGCGCTACAGCTGCCTCTAATTAGGGATCCAATTCAAACCACCACCAGAAACAGAAAGAATAGAACTGTCAGACTCTGACCATGACTACATAGAGAAGCAAATAGGCTTCTCTATGGCCAGAGCCTGACACATCCCCTCAATTTACAGTATATTGTCACTGTCAATCACTCTTCCTATCAAACAGTAGCATTCCTCACACTAGATAGAAGTATGTTTTTTTATTTGCTCCGGAGTTTGATCAGGGGATTGACCCAGGCCTGGTTTCCTAGAACTTTTGTAGCATTACAATCCAGGCTGTATCACAATCGGCTGTGAATGGGAGTCCCATAGGGCGACGCACATTTGGCCTAGCGTCGTCCAGGTTTGGCCGGGGTAGGCCGTCATTGTAAGTAAGAATTTGTTCTTAACTGACTTGCCTAGTTAAATAAAATTTAAATAAATACATTAAAAATGAAAGACACAGTATATAGTAGTAGGTCCAATAATTCTGGATTTCAGAGATTCATTTGACCATCTAATCGGCTGTGAAATATACAGTATTTTTAATAACCTAAAATGTCATATTTTATGATGTACAAAACTGTAAAATCAAAGAAGCAAACACAAAACTTATGGTGAAGCATAAAACTATCGCACATAGAACACATCTATAGCTATTCAGATTTACGTATTTTCAACGAGAATGACAGATCTATAACAGAAATGTACAGTATATCTAAAATCAATCAGGTTGTACACAGAATTACAAAATGGACCTTTAAGATCAAAAAGTAGAGCCCTGTCAGGGAAGCTCTATTTTATATGTTTCCCTTCTCCAAAATCCTCCTTTCTAAAGTTGTTGTTGAAAACCTCCTCAATAACTACAATAAGGCTCCATCTGGTAAGGCAGCCAAGCACGTCGTTAAGCAAATCCCAACCTACCCACAATCCTTCTGAACCCAAGAAAAGAAGCATAGATCCAGATCAGACACTCTCTAAGCCAGTCTAATGGACACTCTGTAATCCAGCCCTCTTACTTTGCTCCTGACCCTATCACTGTGCTGCTGCTGTTGGGCACCCTGAGCTCCCGCTCTGCCCTGACCTCTGTGTAATCCTCTGTTGCTATTACCTCGCCACCTGATCCTGCTTCGGACACAATATATTTACCCAGTCTCTTCAAGGCTTGCCGTGACCTATCAGCTCACATCGGTGGGGGTGAACCAAGCCAACAGGATACAGCCTCCTAACACGCAGTGCTGCAGTCCTCCCATGGTCACACCAACTCTGTTCCTAAGCAGCAGCCCCCAATGTGGATTCTTCTTGGCTCACGATCAGTCGACCACACCAAGTTACCTTCCTCTACAAACTCTGGGTTGCAGCCTTTGATGTTAGCAATCTGTCAACACTTTCTGTTATTCGTTTTTTTCTGCTGGTGCCCCTTTCAGCCTCTTATACCCTGAAAGTGACAATTGGGGTCAAAAACCACATACCTTTTATTTATTTAGGCAAGTTATAAATTCTTATTTACAATGACAGCCTACCTACAGGGTCAGCCCCTGGAGCAAATAAGGATTAAGTGCCTTGCTCAAGGACACATCTGCAGGTTTTTCACCTTGTCGGCTTGGGTATTCAAACCAGCGACCTTTCGGTTACTGGCCCAACGCTGTAACCGCTAGGCTACCTGCCACCCTTTTCAAACAATTATTTTTTATGCTTAAGAAATGTTGGACTTTGTCAAGCAATTAGTTACAGTGGGGAGAACAAGTATTTGATACACTGCCGATTTTGCAGGTTTTCCCACTTACAAAGCATGTAGAAGTCTGTAATTTTTATCATAGGTACTCTTCAAATGTGAGTGGCAGAATCTAAAACAAAAATCCAGAAAATCACATTGTATGATTTTTAAGTAATTAATTTGCATTTTATTGCATGACATAAGTATTTGATACATCAGAAAAGCAGAACTTAATATTTGGTACAGAAACCTTTGTTTGCAATTACAGAGATCATACGTTTCCTGTAGTTCTTGACCAGGTTTGCACACACTGCAGCAGGGATTTTGGACCACTCCTCCATACAGACCTTCTCCAGATCCTTCAGGTTTCGGGGCTGTCGCTGGGCAATACGGACCTTCAGCTCCCTCCAAAGATTTTCTATTGGGTTCAGGTCTGGAGACTGGCTAGGCCACTCCAGGACCTTGAGATGCTTCTTACGGAGCCACTCCTTAGTTGCCCTGGCTGTGTGTTTCGGGTCGTTGTCATGCTGGAAGACCCAGCCACGACCCATCTTCAATGCTCTTACTGAGGGAAGGAGGTTGTTGGCCAAGATCTCGCGATACATGGCCCCATCCATCCTCCCCTCAATACGGTGCAGTCGTCCTGTCCCCTTTGCAGAAAAGCATCCCCAAAGAATGATGTTTCCACCTCCATGCTTCACGGTTGGGATGGTGTTCTTGGGGTTGTACTCATCCTTCTTCTTCCTCCAAACATGGCGAGTGGAGTTTAGACCAAAAAGCTCTATTTTTGTCTCATCAGACCACATGACCTTCTCCCATTCCTCCTCTGGATCATCCAGATGGTCATTGGAAAACTTCAGACAGGCCTGGACATGCGCTGGCTTGAGCAGGGGGACCTTGCGTGCGCTGCAGGATTTTAATCCATGACAGCGTAGTGTGTTACTAATGGTTTTCTTTGAGACTGTGGTCCCAGCTCTCTTCAGGTCATTGACCAGGTCCTGCCGTGTAGTTCTGGGCTGATCCCTCACCTTCCTCATGATCATTGATGCCCCACGAGGTGAGATCTTGCATGGTGCCCCAGACCGAGGGAGATTGACCGTCATCTTGAACTTCTTCCATTTTCTAATAATTGCACCAACAGTTGTTGCCTAGTCACCAAGCTGCTTGCCTATTGTCCTGTAGCCCATCCCAGCCTTGTGCAGGTCTACAATTGTATCCCTGATGTCCTTACACAGCTCTCTGGTCTTGGCCATTGTGGAGAGGTTGGAGTCTGTTTGATTGAGTGTGTGGACAGGTGTCTTTTATACAGGTAACGTGTTCAAACAGGTGCAGTTAATACAGGTAATGAGTGGAGAACAGGAGGGCTTCTTAAAGAAAAACTAACAGGTCTGTGAGAGCCGGAATTCATACTGGTTGGTAGGTGATCAAATACTTATGTCATGCAATAAAATGCAAATTAATTATTTAAAAATCATACAATGTGATTTTCTGCCACACCCGGCACACCCACCAAGTGGAGCAAACATATCTCAAAGTCTGTTCAAGAATGTTTTGGGAAAACGTGGAGTTCAGTACAAACCGTTCCACAATGTGGCAAATATTCAAGCTAACTGAACACACCCCTGTTGTGGTGCCTAGTTGGAACAAAATCTTGCAGTACCTGCAGCAGTTCAGGAAAAGGGTTTCTCTAGGGTCCTGTGGCAAAACGACTGCTGTGCAAGATATTGGGAAACAGCTTTCTTCCAGGGCCCATATTCACAAAGCGTCTCAGAGTACGAATGGTGATCTAGGATAACCTCCCCCTTGTCAATATAATTGTACTCAGTGTGAAGACAAAACTGAACCTAAAATCAATACTACTATTCTGAGATTCTTTGTGAATATGGGCCCTAGCCTGTTGGCATGCTGGCCTGTTAGCATCGCCACTCCACCTGAAATGCAACAAAAACATGAATAAGAATAAGCTTAGTCAGTAAGTAACTTAGCTAACTAAGTAATGAAACTCCCATGTAAATGTGCACAAGCCCCTTAATCATCCAAATTATATGAAAACAACACAGCCTATTTGAAGTAAAATTGGGAGGGGCATTTTTCTGGTCATCAATAAATCTAATCAGGCAGACAAAAACTGTTCAAATAGTGACTAGCTAGTCTTTAAAATATATCTACCAATAATATAGCTAGTTGTTATTTTATAGAAACCTAGCTAGTCCACTTTGCTAGTTAGCTAGCTAAGGTGAACTCTGTGGGTGGGTGTAAGATGATGTTAGCTAGCTTACTTTTGACTTTCCCATGATGTCGTGCAAAGAGGCACTGAGTTTGAAGGCCTATAGGCCTACACCTACAATTGACTCAAATTATGTCAATTAGCCTATCAGAAGCTTCTAAAGCCGTGACATAATTTTCTGGAATTTTCCAAACTGTTTAAATGCACAGTCAATTTAGTGTATGTAAACTTCTGACCCACTGGAATTGTGATATAGTGAATTATAAGTGAAACAATCTGCACATTAAAGCTTAGCCACAATATGTGTAAACTCTTCAAAGTTGTGTTATGTGGGTGTCAATGAGTAGGCTGATAACTCATTTCATGGACCCAAGATCCATAGGTAAGGTGGTACATTGTGAATGTTCAATACACTGTAGGCTGACTGGTGAGCTAATGTGGCTTATTTCACAGCGGTGTCAAAGTCCTGCAATAATATTTGTGTGAAGACTTAATAGTTGTGTTCTGGACTGATACCCATTTCATAGACTCAATATCCATAGGTGAAGCTGTGCATTGCAATATGAATGTTCAATGGGCTGAATAGTGAGGTGATTTCCCCCAGTTAAAGTCCTGCAATAAGAGCTATGACAATAATATTTGTGTAAACTCTTCACAGTTGTGAACATTTCATGGACCCAAGATCCTTAGGCAAGGCTGTACAACAGATACAGTATCCAAATGCAATTTGAAGACTAATGCATCCACAGTGTGACTTCAACAGATTTTGAAAATAAAATATGATCTTTTGTTGAATTTTAAATAACAACATACAAAACTTGTTAAGCATTATCTAGTCAAAATATGACGCTTCCAATATTTGTATCTGTTTGCATCAGTTTCAATGCAAGTTCTACTATTGTGGCTAATTGTTATTGTGACTTTTTATATGGCAGGCAAAAGCAATTGAGCAACGTGCCGTGTCATTGATCACCCAATGGCGTGGTAGATACCAGCCACAGAAGTTTGATTGACACCCGCTCATTATCATATTGGAGGAACAAATACAGAAATAAATATATGTATAAATGAATAAAATGAATTAGTTTGAATAATTAGATAATATATAGATAAATAATGAAATACATAGAGATATGATGAAGAGAATTAATACATTTTAGTCTGTATTTTTGTATTTCCTTGCTAATTTATTTAATTATGTGTGGATTCATTGATATATTTATCTATTTGTGTGAATGTATTTATTAATTTAGTTCTAATTATGGCAGGTCTGGTCTTCCATAGACGTTGAGGATTATAATAAATACCACTTTAATGTCATACAAGCAAGCCACACACCTGTCCAAATGTGCATTTCACATTTCCATATCATGTCATATACAGTGTCAATGTTTATGATCACTGTTTGATGTACAGTTACAAGATGACATGGCGTCATACCCTGGGTTTTTACATGATTCCTTTCTGCATGAATTGTGAAAGCCTAACACTGTAATATCACTTGTTATAACTTAGCTAGGCATGTTGGCAATAGAACAACAAAGTAAATTAAATTCTACCGACCTGACCCAGATTGTGATTTCTAATGGGATGTTTTGGATTGTTTGAACCACAACAGTGATTGTGTGATGGTGGGGTTGCAGAGTGTCAGGCTCTGGCCATAGAGAAGCCTATTTGCTTCTCTATGTAGCTATGGTCAGAGTCTGACAGTGTCGTTCTTTTCTGTTTCTGTGTGGGGTTTGGGTTGGATCCCTAATTAGAGGCAGCTGTAACGCATTGTCTCTAATTAGGGATCCCATATATGTTGAGTCTGTCCTTCACTCGGGTGTGGGTCGTTATCGATGTATGTCGCAGTCACGGTGAAGTAAGTGTGTTTTCGTTTACGTCCGTTCATTCGTGTTTGTGTTTGAGAACGTGTCGTTTTGTTTATCGTGTTTGTTCTTTGTGGTAGTTTGTTCTTTATTATTATTATTATACATAGTAAAATAAAAGAAAATAAATGTCAAACTACTATCCCTGCGCTGCGTCTTGGTCTCTCCCCACACACATTCGTGACACAGAGTTGTGTTCCAAACAAAACAACTACAAGTCTGCTTGCTCTAGTTCCTCAATGAGACAGCTAGGAGAGCTACAAAAAAAGCACCTTATACAGTGCCCTCAACACACCCGTGGTAAAAATGAGCAAAACGGGCTGTGAAAAAATGTCTTTGCTGTTTATCCTCTTGGTCTTTCAAAATATTCACAAAAATCAAACCTTCAATTGAAGTAAATGATTGAAAAAAATAAATGTGAAATAAATGAAATACATTTTTTTTCTCCTAAACATGTGCCACAATTTTTGGCACCCCTAGAAATTCTTATTAGTAAAATCTAACTGAAGTGTATTCCCATTCATATTTTACGTTAAGGTCACCTGAGTGATTAGGAACACGTGGTAAGCCATGACTTCCTGTTTCACTGGGGTATAAATATGAGGTGACACACAGGCTAAGTTCCCATAGTCATCCATCACTATGGCAAAGACCCGAAGATACAGTAATGATGTGCAACAAAAGGTTGTTGAGCTGACCCCACGCACAGCGGGAGGATGGTTTGAGTGGCCAAAAAATCTCCAAGGATTACAGCTGGAAAATTTCAGATGTTATTTGAGGCTTGGGGTCAGAAAGTCTCAGACGCCACCTACATAACCACAAGTTGTTTGGGAGGGTTGCCATAAAAAAAGCCTTTGCTGTCATCCAACAACAAACTCAAGCGCCTACAGTTTGCCAAACGTAACTGGAACTTTCACGGGTTCTATGGTCAGATGAGACCAAAATGTCTTATGTTGCACCTACCCCACATTTACATAAAATCAAATGTAATGTTTGCGTTCAGTCTTGTGACAGGTGAACTGTTGTGTCCTCACCTTTGGTCTAATCATTTCCAAATACTCTGTTCCCTTTCAATTAATACTATGGTTATGCACATGCATTTCATATTTCTTCGGTAAGAAACATTTTGATTTAGCCCTATCCATATAGGCCAAGTCCCTCGAGTGTAAAGGGTTAAAAGGGGTCTTCAGAGGATTTGCAAAGGGGATTAAAAATGATTTGTGTGTTGATATCGAGTAATGAAAAATAGAACTCTTATGAATGCTAGAAAAATTATCCCAGTTAGCGCTTTTAAGCAAAATATATGTTAGTGCTTTTGGGGTTAAAAGTGGTCTTCAGAGGATTTGCAAAGGGGATTAAAAATTCATGCAGGAGTCCAGTGGGCTGATAATGGTAGGAAATGAGATAGCATGCACTTCTATCTGGTTAGGATTACACAGCGGCCTCACTTGGCCTCGGCTGTAGCCTTGGAGGTCCTCCAGTAGTGTTGTGGATTAGTGATACACACACCCTCATTAAAAACTCAGAGATGAAAACCCCCAGGAATTTGCTACAGCTAACACTGTCTTACAGTATTACACAAAAACTGCACAGTCAGTCTAGATCTAGACCAGATACATGTGGCGGGTTCACACTGGACGATAACTAGGGGTCGTTCCATGTCATTTCAGCGAGCCATCTCGGATTGTTCTGAAATCGTTTCTGTAGTTAGAAACAGATAAGCATTCTGGAAGCATTATTTTGTTAAAATATAATTTGGTCTCTGAGAAATTAAGAATTGATAGCCGTTTTAATTTCTAGGATTCAGATCATATTCAATAAGTATAGAACCTAACATCTGATTTGGACCATCGTTTTTCTATCCTTGAGTTAGAAAAAGACCCATGAGGTCTAGGGGTGATGGACCCCATTTTTAACGAGGTTAGAGCTGTTGCAGAGGAACCGGTCCTCTGAGTCTAACTAATTATAGGGTTCTACTGCTCTAAACCATTGTATGGGAATACATCTGTTGTGTCACTTGGAATGAGAGTGCTTGTTTGCGAAGAAACATCAGGGGATACTTGAAATTTGGTGGGAAATCCAAAATCGCCCACCGTTTTACAAAGCTCCACATGAAGGCAAGGCTGAACCACCACTGTCTACCTATAATGGGAGTTGCAACATGATGCTGTCCATGGTGCTGAACCATCAGTCTACCTATAATGGGAGTTGCAACATGATGCTGTCCATGGTGCTGAACCATCAGTCTACCTATAATGGGAGTTGCAACATGATGCTGTCCATGGTGCTGAACTATCAGTCTACCTATAATGGGAGTTGCAACATGATGCTGTCCATGGTGCTGAACCATCACAGTCTACCTATAATGGGAGTTGCAACACATGGTGCCGTACATGGTGCTGAACCATCAGCCTTAATCCTCCAGCTCGATCCAGCTCTCCTGAACACACTCCTCTCCAATTAGCCACCCCAGCCAGAACGCTGTGGAGGAGTGTGTTCAGGAGAGCTGGTGTGACCTGGCAGATTAAGGCCATCCTGTCCCCAAAATGTTTTTTTTTCAGTTTAATGATGGATTTTTGCCATGACTTACACCATTTTAATATGATATCTGAGTAACAAAATCAATGGGAGGCCCCCTCTCTTTCTGTTGCTCCCCAGTTCCCTTCTGCCAGATGGCTGCTGTTTCAATCAATAGTTTTTAATGAGCGTTCCAGCAGATGTGAAACGTGTCACTCAGCTCTGTGTTTTAACAGTTGTGAGCTCTGTGATAGGCACTAACAGTTTGAGCCGGAGAGAATGTCTGGATGATTGAACAAAAATGATTTAAAATATCAAAGTCACCCTAATGATAAATGACATGACAGAATTAAAGGGATTTTTAAAACCAATATGACAGTCACAGATAGTTATAATTGTTACAATAAATTGGTATTTCTGTAGTCGTAGCTGTATTGTCCTATTTAGTGTGAAGAGAAGAGAGCTTTCATCTCTTCATTGGTTACTCTCTGAAGACAACTTGCTCGCTCAGCAAGGACTAAACGCTCCTCTGTGTGTGTGTGTGTGTGTGTGTGTGTGTGTGTGTGTGTGTGTGTGCGCGAATGCATGCGTATGCACCCGCTCATGTATTTGTGTGTGTGTTTGCAGGTGTGTCTGCACTGTGCATAGACAGCCGCCCAGGGCGGCATATTGCCGGGCAACACAGGGCGTCCCCGGGTGCGGGCGGGCGTGGGCGCTGAAGGGGGGGTTCGCCCAGGGCGCCATACAAGCTAGAACCGCTACTGTGCATAGGCTTAGTACATTCATTATCCTCCAGTACATTCACAAAGAGGCCTAGCCAGAGTGACCCATGGGGCCTACACCGCTGGTCCTGATCTGTAGTGGACTTTACTCCCTGGAGCCTCTCTGTCTCTCTCTGGCTTTTATGGCCCCAGATTCAAACAGCAATACACAAGTACAATGACAGGAGCGGTGAAAGGAAACAAGAGAGCGGCTTTTGGAGCCTTTTCTTTATCACGTTTTTTCTTTCTTCAGTTACACAGGAGATGTCAGAGTAACTGAAACAGCTCCTCTTGGACTTTCTGGATGCCAGCACCTGCTGTAAAATAGCCTCTTCTCTCCTGTCCAGGATTAGCAGGAACATTTATTTAATGGAAAACGGTTGTTTCTCAGCTAAATGGACTTAGCAACAACTGTAAATGGGTTATCTCGTTTGTCTTCCACTCTATGCACTTAAGTGCACCAATCAGAGTTGAAAAAAAATCCTGGGAAGAAGCGGATCAATGATTGTAAAGAATTTGGTTTGGCTGAGTTGCTCCTGTAACCACAGTGGAGTGGGACGCTAACAGGGTGTAACGGAGAAACGATACCCATTATGGCTCAGAATGGCTTTGTCTCATAGACGAGTTGTCACTTTTTCAATTAGACTAAACTGTTGTTGTTTTTGATGTTGTTAAACCTAGGCAACAGTGTAATCGAGGTGGATCAGTGTGTTCTACAGTAATTGGTAGGTAGTATTTCATGAGCCTAGCAAAAATAGATTTTCCAAAATGACCCACTCAGAATACATGATTAATTATGGGTACAAACAACATGAACATCTTGGAAAAGAGAATTAATCATTTTAAATGAAGGCCTGATTCTAAATAATTGAATGCATTAACAGTAATACTCATTGTAATGTTTGGCCATTTGAAAAACACATTTATGGTAACATTAAAACACTCTTAGCACCTCCAGCCGGAAATTCCCTTTTGAAGCTTTTACCTGCACACAGTTAACATTTTCTGTACCCAGTGTTATTTTGACTTCATGGAAAGCTATTTGTTATGTGCTGTGTTGATGAGTTTATTAGGCCATCTAATGTGACACTGCATTAACAGATTATGGATTAAAGTAGCGAATTTAGCTATATGATAAAAAACGGAGTGAGCTTTTTCATATTGCTGCAAAACACATACGAGGTATCTCAAGGACATATTTTGATAGGATAACATGAAGCAAGTACACTTGATTTGCCTTAGCCTTTGAAGTAGTTTACTTTCCTAAGCTCTGTGAATTCATATCAACAACACGATCAAGATGACATGAAAAAACCAGTGAGACTGACAATATGAAGCCAGTGAGAGGAATCATACAACAGATGAATTGATTATATGCTCAAGAGTAGATTGAACATGACAGTATTCCATATGGTGCCATAATGATATCATGTGCAACAATACAGAGGTAGAATGATGAGGAAACCCTTTATTCTAGCCACATGCACAGCCATATGGTATCGTTTGCTTGGGGTTTACATCATTCAGTGTGCGGTATGAATCTCTTACAGAGTGTTAGAACAGGCAGGTTCATTCATTATCAGGGCTATCAGGAACTCACCCAGTGAGATGGTCTGACCTGTGTGGCCAGGAGCAAGCTGACCTACTTTCCTGACAGCGCTCAGATGTACACATCGTTTTTCATCAGGGCCCGATGCTAGCTGCCTGCTTTACACCGGCAAGCCAGACTTGTCAGCGGAGAGAGAGAGAGAGAGACCGACTTGATCGATTGGTAGCAAGGCACCAGTGTTGTTGGTGAGGTGGGAGGGTGTGTGTTTAGGGTTGGACGGGGGTGTTAGAGGAAGGAGGTGGAGAAAGATTGATATGGTCTGACTTTGCAACATCACTGATTGGCTTGCTTGTTGTTCCATCTCTCCAACACCATCTACCATCATTTATCTCACAAATATAATACCCTAGTGAAACATGAGACTACCATCACCATCACCATCATCGCCATTAACATCATCATTATCGTCATCATCATTACCATCATCATTATCATCATCACCATTAACATCATCATTATCGTCATCACCATTAACATCATCATTATCGTCATCACCATTAACATCATCATCATCATTATCATCATCACCATTAACATCATCATTATCGTCATCACCATTAACATCATCATCATCGTCATCACCATTAACATCACCATTAAGATCATCATTATCATCATCACCATGAACATTATCGTCATCACCATTAACATCATCATTATCATCATCACCATTAACATCATCATTATCATCATCCCTATTAACATCATCATTATCATCATCGCCATTAACATCATCATTATCATCATTATCCAAGATAGTATTTTGAAAGTGTCAGTTGAGACACTAGTTAAGAGCAAGTAAATGGAACGTTATTCTTTTTTATACACTGTTCTCTCTATGCGTATTCTGACCTTGAACTTAAGCATGATAATATCATGCTGTTCACCTGCTATTCCTTTGGGGTGGAGCTCAAAGAAATGAAAGAGGTGTGTCTAAAGATACTCCATATTCTGACCTTGACTTAATTCCTCATAAATCCACCACCTTTATGTGTGAGGAAACCATGGATAAGGTCTAGTGAACATACCGGTTCCAAGTGGAAAAAAAGTATCTACTTTATTTATTTATTTTTTACAGGAAATAACACCATTCTCTATGCACTGTAATTTACAACTTGATAAGAGCTAGATAAGTGAGTAATCCGTTTGGATAAGGGAACTGTAAATATAAATGACACTTGTTTTAGAGATATTTGACCTTTTAATCACTGAAGAAAAATGTGAAATCAGTCTTATGGCAGAAAACCTGAAGCATTATGCAGAATTGTATTTGTACAGTCTTTTAAATTGCAGGGATGTCTTAATCATAGGCTATCCCAACTTTCTGTGTTTCCTATATCTGTTTAATATTAGCCACTATCAGTATCGACCGTCAGTATGCCTAATAACAACACATATTCAACTGCCAATTTACTGTCAGTTCCCTTCAGTTGGTATAGCCTATTTATTTCCTCTGTAAACGCCATCACGGCCGTGTGGTTGTTGCTAAGGACCATTAGTAACAGTTGATAATGTAAAAACAGACATCCAGGCTAATTAAATCATTATGCAGTGGAGCGCAGACCAAGTTGTAACCGTTTGAACCCGACGCATTGCGCAACACTTGTCTGCGCATCAAGGGTTCAGAGAAAATGCAAGCGATCCAGAAAAAGCACTGACAAAAAAATTGCACACCTCTTCAAGGAACCACAACTGGTGGTCTATAAGTGTGGTCACAATATTGGGGATAGCTTAGTGAGATCTGACCTCTGAGCCCACTCAGACACTCTTGACACCCATTCCAAATGGGAACTCCAAATGTGGCTCATGTGCAATAGCACTATAGAAACATCCTTCTTCAGACACCCACATACAGGTCAAAATCCCTGTTAGGGGTGTCATCTCGTACAAGACAAAGGGAGTAATGTATCTCATCACCTGTTCATGTGGGAAAGCCTACGTAGGACCAACGGAAAGACATTTACAACAACGCATAGCTGAACACCGCAGCTCAATCAGGTGTAAGAACACTGACTATCCAGTAGCAGCTCACTTTGTTGAAGCTAACCATCCCATCTCCTCCCTCAAATACACTGGCATGGAATATGTTGCTCTACCAAGGAGAGGCGGTAAAGTCGAGATCCTGCTACTACAGAGGGAGGCCTGCTGGATATCCTTTTTAAAAACATTGACCTTTAGTGGTATGAATATTGGCTTTGAGCTCAGGCTCTTCTTATGTCCAATTATATTTTCTGTGAACAGGTCTTGTAAAGGAATGGATTCTTCCTACAGCTTATCAGAGTACACACAATATGTTCCCCCTGTTTATGATGCTTATTATGCATTATGGTTGAACCAAATGTTATGAAATTGGAAATATTTAACTATATAAGTGAAATTAAATGAAACAATGTATGCTCATGCTAATGTTATGCTAATGAAAACAATGGCATAATATAACAGTTTCGCTCAATTCATTCTGATCAACCTAGCTACTACGACACACCCCTCACTATTATCATTGGTTGCACTAATTGCACTGTCTTTGTTTTTATAGTCATACTTGCCTGTGTCATCACACAGTTCCATGTTTAGTGATTCTATGTACACTAATCTTCCAACGTTACCATGAGTTAAAGTACTGAATTCATCAATCTATTTTGTGCGTAAAGGCCATCTGCTCCGCTCCAGTGCCGGAGCAGTCCGCTCCACCTGTGCCCAGTCCTGGTCCAGTCATCTGCTCCGCTCCAGTGCCAGAGCAGTGCTCCACCGGTGCCCAGTCCGGGTCCGGTCATCTGCTCCACTCCAGTGCCGGAGCAGTCCACTCCACCGGTGCCTAGTCCGGGTCCAGTCATCTGCTCCGCTCCAGTGCCGGAGCAGTCCGCTCCACCGGTGCCTAGTCCGGTTCCGGTCATCTGCTCCGCTCCAGTGCCGGAGCAGTCCGCTCCACCGTGGCCCAGTCCGGGACCGGTGGTCTGCCCCTCTCCAGAGGTGGAGGTCCCCACACCAGGGTCCGGACTGGACTTGGTGAGTCAGGGGAGTACTGGGGAGGGATCCATCATGCCGGGGTCCGGACAGGACCGGGCGTGCCACTGGGAGGTAGAGAGGGAGCTGCCCTCATTGCCAGCGTCACGCCCGACGCTGGATCCGGAGCCCCCACCAACAATCACCCCAGTACTCCGCCCTGTCCCCCCTGGGGGGGGGGTTTGAGTAGGGGGAACATCGTGGTCGGGAGCCCGTGCCTTAGGGGGGGGGGGTACTGTAAGGGCCTGACTGAGGCCAGGTCCCTGACTCCCTCTAGGGGGAGTGGGATGGCCACAGTCAGGTCCTGACACCCAGGGTTGGGTTATTGGTGATCCCCAATTAGAGACAGCTGTCGTGAGTTGTCTCTAATTGGGGATTCTATTTATGTGCACCGCACATCCACCTGCGTGTGGATCATTGCTTGTTTGTTTGAGTAAGTACTCACGCCACGGTATTTCTTATGTTTGTTGTTTTGTCAGTTTGTTGTTTTGTCTGAGCCTCGTTCCCTCCACACTCGCCGTGACAGTCACAATACCGTACTTTCACCTGCCTATAACCTCGTGTTAATGCATGACACGTTAGATCTCAGTAAGCACCAAGCCATGAAAACAGGCTATATTTGTACTAGATGGGGTAGAAAAAGGTATGAATCATAATGTAATATACACATTGAACTCAACTCAACTAGATATCTCTGCACCAGACACATTGATTCGTGACTCAGATGTTCTAAAAATAAAAGTCATTAGGTCAAAAAACAGGCCGTACTTTAGGGTTCACATTGTGGAAACTGACACTATACCAAGTGGTTTAGTTTTTTTATTTAGATACTGTGTTTTTTACTTAGATACGGTCAGTAGCAGCACTCAGTACGTTCATATTCTCAACATCTACATTTTTAAAAACTTGACATTTCCATGGCCAGGGGAAGAAATGTGCGATGTTCTTATACTTGTTTAAAAATTAATTCTGTACATGAGAAGATATGAATTATAGATGTTGGACTGCATATATCATATATGATTAAACCCACTCCCTAGTAGGGCTGGGAATTGCCCTTCCTCACGATACGATGTTATAACCATACTTAGGTGCCGACACGATATGTCTTGCTATTCTCACAATTCTATATGTATTCGATACTGGGATTTTATTGCGATTTGATGTTCCAGACATATTGCTCACTATATGTCAGCTGCAGAGAGACAAGAGATCTATGAGAAAATTAGATTTGATCAATCAGGGAAATAAAAGTACTGAAAACAAATGAGCTCCCTATTAAAAAAAACAACTAAGAACAAGCTATGAAGGCAAAATACTGGTGGTGCAGGTACAGCAAACTAGTGCAAATATAATATTGCGACATTGTCAAAATGATACAACACAATATATAGTCAAAAATAGCATCCTGATATGTAACTGTATGGTCATGCATGTCTCCACATTGGACATATTATACAATAGGGGCTAGTGGCATCTGCATACATACAGTGTCTACATATTCAAGAACAGATTGTTCACTTCTACTGTATGCTTTTATGTCTAACAGAGCAGCTCAGCTCTGAAATCAAACCTCAGGTGCTGCACTTTGAAAGTGCCTTGTGTGGTAGAGTTTCGCCTTCCTTAATCACATTCGTGGCACTTTCAGTTGGAATTGATATGAAGCCAAGATGGTGTTGAATGCTCATTAGAATCTCTCTCACATTATCACATGGTCTCGCTGAAAATGCAACAAAATAGTTATTGACTAAATTGATAGCACCTATATGTACGTGTGAATCAATCTTTTTCTCACTGTTACAGAGTAACTTTTGTTTAAGAGACTGTTTCTATCCTCCCTCCTGATGTTTGGAAGAGCCTACAGTGCCCTTTCAAGCAGAGTGCAAAAGCAATTATTTGAGAAGTTCATTGAGTGCCCCGGTCACAGCCTGTAGTGTTTCCCCCAAATCCCTCACCATCTTGGCTTACTTCCTTCCCGCTCCCTCCTGCTCCAGCTGAGCATGCCGTTCATTAGGCTTGATCAAACAGTCAACCGAGCACTGGTATGGAGCTGACGACGTTCTCCATTCAGAACGTTCACCAGAACACTCCCCCATGAAGGTCAGGACTGAAAGATGCGTAGACCGCCAC
Organism: Thymallus thymallus; assembly: GCA_023634145.1. Lineage (NCBI taxonomy): Eukaryota > Metazoa > Chordata > Actinopteri > Salmoniformes > Salmonidae > Thymallus > Thymallus thymallus. Next base: position 7,001,312 of record CM042412.1, on the reverse strand, counting down.
TCTTGTATTCTACAGTCATTAACTTTCGGGAGAGGAATTCATTGTTCAATCATTTGTTTTATAGTAATGGAAGGCTATGCTAAGTGCTGCTGCTGACTGGACCTGGATGTGTGCTGTTCTAAAGAACTGTCCCACCTGCTGTGGTGTAGTAAAATGAGATTTGTCATCTTTATTTATTTCAGCTTTATTTATTACCATACATCAAGGAAAATTATTTTATTCTGAACACAAATGTCTGGATCTGTAGTTTCTTCAGCCTCCATATTTTTCAAGCGAGTTTCCTGGGTTGACCCCGTGGCACTAGCATGACACTATAGCATGGGCGACCATCTTTAACAGAACAAAACCGTCAGCTACTCGAGGCAACATTCTCAGTTAAAACTGGGTCAAACAGAAAGTACTTGAGTCTAGTCCCTGATTGTTTGAGTAATATGCTAGTCCGGCTTCTCCTTTACACTGAAAGCACAACCCATCGCCCTTTGAGGATTTATGAGTTTTGTCCAGTGGCTGTATTGATGCAGGTATAGAATGATACCATGTGGTCATGAAGCAGTGAGGCAGAATAACTTAAAGGCCTACTGCGATGATTGATGCCGTGCTCACACAGAGCCTTACAGAGTCTCACTAGGTAAAGTGTTAGAGGTGGTGCTAGTGATTGGTGGAAAGGCGCTCTCAGATTATTCTTTGTGAGAGCGCCAGGTCAGATACATTAGGAACAGAGAAGAGCACACTAAAACTCTTGCCAAAGTTTAATTGATGTTCCGTGGGTATCCATCATGCTCTTAACAAGTCTTTTAACAGTAGCAGGATGTAGCGGGATTGTCATGAGTTAGAGTTTCGGTTTGAAATCGTAGAAGACGATAGTCCATCAATCTTTCCTCTCAACTGTACTATGTTTCACCAGTGAGTCACATGGGTGTTTAGCCACATAATATAGCTCTGCTGTGGAGGAGGAAGACATTATCCAGAGCAAAGTTATTCACAGAGATTAACTCACTTAATGGATTTGAGACAGTTGGAAATATACAGTAGGTGTTATAAACCATTACACATAGACGTCTACCTTTATGTGCAATTTGGGGATTACGGATGCTTCCACATCACTTAGCCTTTGATGTTAAACGTCCCAATTAACACTAATGTACAAATCATTATATTTAAGAAATTAAAATGTGGCTCTTTAGATCTGTAACTAATTCTTATTGCCGAGGAAGGCTGTGGAATGGAACTGAGAAACCTGGACTTCTGCTTCCATGTTCCCGGTACATGATTCAAGCTGAAGGGTAGAATTGTGAAAGTATTCCTAACATCTTCAAGGTCTCACTGAATCAGTGTTGTGTGGAATCAGGGTTTGATTGCGAGGAGAGGAGAAAAAGTAGGCGGTGCCATCCCTCATAACTGGGACAGGGGATGAACAGTTCTAAAAGAGGAGGGGGTAGAAATGTAAAATATGAAGAGAAAAAAAATCACATTAAAATAAACCAATAAAAAAGATGCCAAGGTGAATGTATGCGGCTGCCAGAATTTGGCAGAATGTGTTGCATAAAATCCCAGCCGGGAAAAAATCCAACCCAAAGCCCAGCCTTAGCATTCAGAAAAGCAGGTTTTAGGAAAAGCAGACTTTTTCGGAGGAAGCAGTGCCGTAGTGGGAAGTAGCAGGGAAATAGCAGGTTGGGTTAACAAGGCTTGCGAGAATACAGAGAACAGTGTCAAAGGGAACGTCGAGGGGCCCGAGAACGTGGCACAACTGAGACCGGAACTCCGGTTCTTGTCACCTCATTATCATGGTAAAGAGAAGGAGAAGAAATGACATCACAAAAACATGACCCAGGAGAGGAAATGACATCAGAGTAAACATGAGACAGGAGAGGAAATGACATCACAGCAAACATGACACAGGAGAGGAGCCTCGTTCTAAGCCAGCTACTGCTATCTACTGCCTATGATAACTGCTCAGCCACAGTGGGCTGATTACATGTACTGTAAGTGGTTCTGCGTTTGCGCTGTTTGTTTCAAGACAGGGATGGTGAAAGAGAGGGTGGGAGAGAGTGAAGGAGATGAAGAGATGGGGAGAGAAAGAGAGAACGACAAGGAGAGAGATAATTAGAAATTCAAATGAAGGAGAGCAGGAGCCAAATTAGGAGGACTGAAAAGAGGCATCTTCCTGGTCATGAGATTTCAGTGTGGGAGGACATTAGCAAAATAAACACAACACAAAACAAGGCAAGGCAACAACTTCCCAATCAGGAAAACCAAGTTGAATAACACTTTAGTGAGCTAAGGTGGTGAGCAGCACTGAATGCATTAGCCTGTAACACTGAATACATTAGCCTGTAACTTTGTAACTCTGAATACATTAGCATGTAGCACTGAATACATTAGCCTGTAACTCTGAATACATTCGCATGTAACACTGAATACATTAGCCTGTAACACTGAATACATTAGCCTGTAACTCTGAATACATTAGCATGTAACACTGAATACATTAGCCTGTAACACTGAATACATTAGCCTGTAACTCTGAATACATTAGCCTGTAACTTTGTAACATGGAATACATTAGCCTTTAACACTGAATGCATTAGCCTGTAACTCTGAATACATTAGCCTGTAACTCTGAATACATTAGCCTGTAACTCTGAATACATTATTCTGTAACACTGAATACATAAGCTTGTAACTTTGACACTAAATACATTAGCATGTAACACTGAATACATTAGCCTGTAACACTGAATACATTAGCCTGTAACTCTGAATACATTAGCCTGTAACACTGAATGCATTAGCCTGTAACTCTGAATACATTAACCTGTAACTCTGAATACATTAGCCTGTAACTCTGAATACATTAGCCTGTAACTCTGAATACATTAGCCTGTAACTCTGAATACATTAACCTGTAACTCTGAATACATTAACCTGTACTCTGAATACATTATCCTGTAACGCAGAATAGATTAGCCTGTAACTTTGTAACTCAGAAAACATTAGCCTGTAACACTGAATAGATTAGCCTGTAACTTTGTAACTCAGAAAACATTAGCCTGTAACTCAGTATATGTCTCAGTGTTCTCCTGCCAGGGTATACACTGGGGGCCAAAAGTTTGGAATATTATTAATTCAAGGGTTTTTCTTTATTTGCACTATTTTTTACATTGTATAATAAAAGTGAAGACATCAAAACTATGACATAACACATATGGAATCATATAGTAACCAAAAAATATATTTTATATTTTAGATTCTTCAAATAGCCACCTTTTGCCTTGATGACAGCTTTGCACAATCTTGGCATTCTCTCAACCAGCATCACCTGGAATGCTTTTCCAGCAGTCTTGAAGGAGTTCCCACATATGCTGAGCACTTGTTGCCTGCTTTTCCTTCACTGCGGACCGACTCATCCCAAACCATCTAAATTTGGTATAGAGGTTGGAACCAAAAATCTCAAATTTGGACTCCAGACCAAAGGACAATTTCCACAGGTCTAATGTCCATTGCTCGTGTTTCTTGGCCCAAGCAAGTCTCTTCTTATTATTGGTGTCCTTTAGTAGTTGTTTCTATGCCGCAATTCAACCATGAAGGCCTGATTCAGTTGATTTTGAGATGTGTCTTTTACTTGAACTCTGTGAAGCATTTATTTGGGCTGCAATCTGAGGCTGGTAACTCAAATGAACTTATCCTCTGCAGCAGTATTTCTGGGTCTTCCATTCATGTGGCGGTACTCATGAAGCTGGTTGAGAGAATGCCATGAGTGTGCAAAGCTGTCATCTATTAACTATTGATATGAAATGGCTGCCGACTACGGCAAGTGATGCCACCCACCTTACCTCCCGACCACAGCGGAGCAGGGCTCTGCACAGTATACGTAGACCATGTGGGCTATGAATTCTAGGCTGATTTCTATTTTTCTCCCGCTCTCTCTTTAAACCAGTTAAACCATGTTCTGTGAGGCTCACAGCAAATCACTGTGAAATGACCATGCATTAAGTCTACAATTCTCTCTCCCTCTTTCCTTCTCTCCCTCTCTCCCTCCCTGTTGGCCTTTGAGCTATCTCATTGAACCCTGTACATTGCCATGTTGGGAGACATACGACAGCTGTTTTATGTCCCTGGTGATAATATGGTTCAACAATGATTATACATAATTTATTAAAGCAATTAATTGAAACGGCGACTAAAAAAATCCTCATCTTCAGCTGAAACCTGGAAAACACGGCAGTTACGCTGTTACTTTGTCATTCAATTAATTGCTTATAAAGAACAGCTATTTGTGTTTAACTCTCAGGTAAGTGTTTTCCAATGTAGAATTGTCACCGTTTGCAAACACTGACTTTAAAGGAAGCAATTACTTTTCAGTCCATCCGAGTTAATGAGTTGTAGTGCATCCAAAACTTGTCAACACCTCACTTAGCTCAGAGTGTCGGGACTTTGGTCTTTGCAGGAAAGCATATTAGAACACATGAGACAAGATTTTGCAGCCCTCCCCACGGTCCTCTTTCCACAATCGACATACATTTTAATCTGGCATCGGTTCAGGGGGGTAACTTTTTAGTGGAACATCAGAAGTGATATTTGGTAGGAGACTAAGCAGAAGTCCTGAAGTGGGCCATGGAGTGAAATGACAGGTCACACCGGATAGGGCTGAATCCCCTCAGGATAGGGCTGAATCCCCTCAGGATAGCCAGCCATTGGAGGACCTCTCAGCGGATAGCCATGTACAGTTACAGAGTATAGTGCTCCTCGTCTAAGTGAGTAATTATGCTAGGATGGCTGTGTTTCCCTGGAAGCTCCGGCTAGATAGTTGATAACGGAAGCAAGCAGCCAGAGACTAAGCGGATCTCTTTGGGACACTGCAGAAGCGTGGCTCGATTATAACTCAAAATTCACCCAAGTCTTCACAGTATCCAATTCCAAAATATTGTAACCTTGTACATTCGAGGTCACTTTTTAACAGTCTGTACCAAGGAAAGTTGAAAGAACAGAGAATTAGGATGAGACTAACAGATACAGCTATAGTATAGGATTAAACGTTGTCCAACTTGTTGGTTACTATGACAACTCTCACAATAATTTCCACATAGATTGTAACTACTTAAACTTATGAAACAGTTGCGCAGTAAACGTGAGACAAAATGATGCATCGTTTTCATTCACAGGTACATTTTTCCATTACAACAGTAACTGAAAGGTTGCTAGTTCGAATCGCCAAGCCGACAAGGTGAAAAACCTGTCGGTGTGCCCTGAGCAAGGCCCTTAACCCTAATTGCTCCAGGGTTGCGGTTGATAATGGCAGACCCTGGCCGTGACCCCACTCGCTGAGGGGGTCGTAGGGGTAGTTGCAAAATTTTTTAAAATAAATAATAATCCAATTCACATGAGTATAATACACACTTTGAAATTGGACAAATATAAGCCCCCACCTAATTATTATTATTAATAATAATAATAATAATATCCCCAGCCAACTAGGGACAGAGACAGAATGTCTGCCAAGTAAAAAACAAATAATACTTCACTGAAAGCACAATCCGTGTACAGCTGTCCGGCGCAATGCTCTGATTAGTAAATGACGTGTGCTTTGGCAACTAGGCCTGTTCTTTTATAAACAGTGTACTGTCACTGTTGGCCATCTCTGGACTGAAGGGCTCGTCTGGTACTCTCCATGTTGGACCCTGGTATCCAATAGAGAACTAATGAAAAATGAGTTCAGTGGATTCAATAATTACACTGTGGTGAGTGTGGGCTGGGATGCCTTGCCAGCTCAAATTGATGGGGAACACCTGGCCGATTCCTGTAAAGGAGGGAGAGTCAGAGCAAGCATGGGATCTTAGCAGCTCACATTCTCCATGTGAACATCAGCCCTGGTTCATAAATCAGGGGGGAGGGAGAAGGGAGAGGGATTCCTTGAAAGTAAACCTTGTTTCTTGAAAGAGTGACAGTCTTACTCCCACACAGTGATCCAAGATGACATCCCCTGTCATGACAACATCACAGCTCTAACTGCCCAGTGGTAAGATTTGTGGACAGTCATTGCTTTTTTCAAATGTAATGCCTTATGTAATCTAAGAAATATACACGTTAGCATTGTCCTCTCAAATTATAGTACATTTCCGTTTGCTATTGGCCGCCTAGAAGTTGGAAGTTTCTTAACATTGCCTGTTTCCTGAAACAACTTTTTAACTTTACTACATTCCTAAAGAAAATAATTTACTTTTTACTCCATAGATTTTCCCTGACACACAAAAGTACTCGATACATTTTGAATGCTTAGCAGGACAGGAACATTGTCACACACACTTATCAAGAGAACATCCCTGGTCATCCCTACTGCCTCTGATCTGCCGGACTCACTAAACACGCTTCATGTGTAAATTATGTCTGAGTGTTGGAGTGTTCCCCTGGCAATCCGTAAATATATATATATATATTTTTTAACTGTGCCGTCTGGTTTGCTTAATACAAGGAATTTTAAATGATGTATACTTTTAGTTTTGAGACTTAGTTATATTTTAGCAATTACATTTACTTTTGATAATGAAGTATATTTAAACCAAATACTTTGACTTTTACCCATTGATTCATTATTTTGTAACGGACAGTTAATATAAAACAAGTACATCATAACCTTCCAAAGATACCCAAGGCTTCCGTTGTAAATGCAGTGATTCAGCGTACACACACAAAGTACACACAGAAAGCCACTCTGTAGAGGTAGTTGTGTGAACCAGCTTTTTTATTTTGAATTAATGTGCTTTTAGCCACAGGCAGGAATTAGTTGCTCTTTTCAAGAGTTGCTCTTTTTATAATCTGTTTGGGAGGCAGACAGCAGAGAAAAAACGTTCTCACTAGCATGGCTGAACTCTAAATGACGTTGAACTTTGACCCGGGGGTGGGGTGAGGGGGGGGGGGATTACAACAGGCACAAGTCTGATCTGCGGCAGACAATGTCAAGTTTAACGTATACTGGTGCCATGGGTATAGTAGGTCTTGGCTAAACTCATAAATTATATGCTATAATACGTTTGAATTGTCTCTGTGGTACATTAAACCTACTATGGGTCTGGTTGATTGTAATTAAGGTGTTTCTATACACTTCTCTACGTACGTATTTGGACAGTGATTCTAAAATGTTACGTTTGGCTCTATAGTTTGGTCGAGTTTGGTTAAAAGACTGTGTTTTCATTCATTGATAATAAAGCTGTTCATTTAGTTATAGAAATTCCTCCAGTGTCAAGATGTTACCTCATATGAAACATTTGATCTCAAATCCAAAATGCTGGAGTACAGAGCCACATTTAACATTTTAGCATCAATGTCAAAATACATATGTAGTGGAGTGTACGTGTGAGTGAATGTGTGTGTGTGTGTGTGTGTGTGTGTTTCTGTTTTATTCTGTCTTTCAAATAGCTTTTAAACCCTTGACAGCTTTCAAATATTTTACCACAAGAAACAAAAACATCAAAATTCCATTAGCACCTTCTTTAATATACCTGACCACCATCAATGTCTCTTACTTCCTCTCTTACTGACCATCCTCCAGCCTCTGACCACCTCCCATCTTAGGCCATCTACACTGCTCCAATATTCCACTGTTGTCAGGGGTAATATTCTATCAACTGTCATTTCAATAATATGACACACTCATCTCTGCCTGGCAGTTTTCAGCCACAGGCCCTGATCTCTGCGTTCTTTTCTTTACATTACTACAGAGTATTCCTCTGCCCTTCATCTCATCAGAAAATTTGATTATTACTTTTACTGGAATCCTTTTTTTGGGCCAACTGTAAAAGGACCCATGGTATCAGTATTCATAGCTGACACATCACAACATCTCTATTTCTTTCAGGTGGAAAGTGTTAGTTTTCAATTTGAATAGAGATAGCTAAGACACTTGTGGGGAAACATAGCTCAAATAAAACCCCTCTTTTGAGACAAGAAGAAAATAATGTATTTTAGAGTAATGAAAAAAGGAAAGTATAACCAAAACAAGGAAGATGAAATGGCTTGGCACTACCTTGTCAAGTATGCTGCTGGCTTGGCACTACCTTGTAAAGTATGCTGCTGGCTTGGCACTACCTTGTAAAGTATGCTGCTGGCTTGGCACTACCTTGTAAAGTATGCTGCTGGCTTGGCACTACCTTGTAAAGTATGCTGCTGGCTTGGCACTACCTTGTAAAGTATGCTGCTGGCTTGGCACTACCTTGTAAAGTATGCTGCTGGCTTGGCACTACCTTGTAAAGTATGCTGCTGGCTTGGCACTACCTTGTCAAGTATGCTGCTGGCTTGGCACTACCTTGTCAAGTATGCTGCTGGCTTGGCACTACCTTGTCAAGTATGCTGCTGGCTTGGCACTACCTTGTAAAGTATGCTGCTGGCTTGGCACTACCTTGTAAAGTATGCTGCTGGCTTGGCACTACCTTGTAAAGTATGCTGCTGGCTTGGCACTACCTTGTAACGTATGCTGCTGGCTTGGCACTACCTTGTAACGTATGCTGCTGGCTTGGCACTACCTTGTCAAGTATGCTGCTGGCTTGGCACTACCTTGTCAAGTATGCTGCTGGCTTGGCACTACCTTGTAAAGTATGCTGCTAGCTTGGCACTATCTTGTGAAGTATGCTGCTGGCTTGGCACTACCTTGTGAAGTATGCTGCTGGCTTGGCACTACCTTTGTGAAGTATGCTGCTGGCTTAAAAACGCAGCCCAATAAACCAAATTACACATAACAATACACTATTTCCTGGGTGAAAAGTAGGGTGTGGAAAATGCAGTTTATAATTAGTTTTGTGTCACCCCATGAAAAATATACAGACAAAATATTGTTACTGAAAGACATTCAGTTGGGAGGTTAACTGAAATAAGCTGGTATGTCACGTTATAATTCTAGCACTTCTACAGTCGTATGCAAAAGTTTGGGCAACCCTGACAATTTCCATGATTTCCATTTATAAATAATTGGGTGTTTGGATCAGCAATTTCATTTTGATCTATCAAATAACTGATGGACACAGTAATATTTCAGTAGTGAATGATCCAAATTATTGGATTAACAGAAAATGTGCAATATGCATCAAAACGAAATTAGACAGGTGCATACATTTGGGCACCCCAACAGAAAAATCACATCAATATTTAGTAGAGCCTCCTTTTGCTAAAATAACAGCCTCTAGATGCTTCCTATAGCCTCTAATGAGTGTCTGGATTCTGGATGAAGGTATTTTGGACCATTCCTCCTTACAAAACATCTCCAGTTCAGTTAGGTTTGATGGTTGCCGAGCATGCCGAGCAAATCATCCCACAGATTCTCAATGATATTCAGGTCTGGAGATTGGGATGGCCATTCTAGAACATTGTACTTGTTCCTCTGCATAAAATCCCGGGTAGATTTTGAGCAGTGTTTTGGGTCGTTGTCTTGTTGAAATATCCAGCCCCGGCGTAACTTCAACTTTGTGACTGATTCTTCAACATTATTCAGTGGTGGCACTGGCCACACAGCCCCACAGCATGATGGAACCCCCACCAAATTTTACTGTGGGTAGCAAGTGTTTTTCTTGGAACGCTGTTTTCTTTTGCAGCCATGCATAACGCCCCTTGTTATGACCAAATAACTCAATCTTTGTTTCATCAGTCCACAGCACCTTATTCCAAAATGAAGCTGGCTTGTCCAAATGTGCATTTGTGGCATGTGTGCAGAAAAGGCTTCTTCCGCATCATTCTCCCGTACAGCTTCTCCTTGTGCAAAGTGCACTGAATTGTTGAACGATGCACAGTGACACCATCTGCAGCAAGATGATGTTGTAGGTCTTTGGAGGTGGTCTGTGGGCTGTTCTCACCATCCTTCGCCTTTGCCTCTCCGATAATTTACATGGCCTGCCACTTCTGGCCTTAACAAAAACTGTGCCTGTGGACTTCCATTTCCTCACTATGTTCCTCACAGTGGACACTGACAGCTTACATCTCTGCGATAGCTTTTTGTAGCCTTCCCCTAAACCATAATGTTGAACAATCTTTGTTTTCAGGTCATTTGAGAGATGTTTTGAGGCCCCCATGTTGCCACTCTTCAGAGGAGAGTCAAAGAGATGAACAACTTGCAATTGGCCACCTTAAATACATTTTCTCATGATTGGATGCACTTGTCTATGAAGTTCAAGGCTTAATGAGCTCACCAAACCAATTGTGTGTTCCAATTAATCAGTGCTAAGAAGTTACAGTTATTCAAATCAACAGAATGACAAGGGTGCCCAAATTTTTGCATAGCCTATTTTTCACATCTGATTTAATTTCATACAACTTAATATTGCTACACTAAAAATCTACCCCAGTACTCAACTTTTATTAGAAAATGAATGGCATGCCACTGTGATCATTTTCTGTGACGACAGAGTAAGTTATTATGCAGCCTCAGAGGGGTGCCCAAACTTTTGCATACGACTGTATGTGGTAGGTTTCATAACAGTGGTACATGGTGACATGTTGAAAAGGAATGTTTATTTTTTATGTTACCATAAACTTTCATGACATGCTTTATAAACGTCCAGGTCACGTTAATGCCAACCTTACTGTTTGAAAGCATTATGAAAAAATATTCAGACGTGTAGTGGTTCTCTTTCAAATACTTGTTTTGATGCACAGTATCACATATGGGAAAATCGCCTTAGCACATTTCCAACAGGAAGTAATCAATCACACAGCATCTGGAGACAGACAGGTCAAGTGGAGAATGAGGTGAGCTCCCCCCTCTCCCTCCTCCCTATACAGCGTCACTCGCCCGACAGTTTAGATTTTTTTATAACAAAAAATGTAAATTTTTAAGAAAAATTGATCTGTTTTTCAAGGTAAACGACTTGTGCTGAAGTAGTACGGCAATTCCACAGTAATGGAATTATGTTTTGACATATTTTTTTTTACTTAAAAATGTTTGCCAAACATTGGTTTTAAAGTTTAACAAACCATACAACTCTATGCACAATGACTACTTTCAGCAATTTCCACAGAAAGATTTCTAAAAAATTTAATGAGTGGAGGAACTGTGCAGATGCAAACTTTGGTAAAGAATGACTAATTGCATAATTGTATCATTATGGATATGAGTATCATTCTCCTCATGTTTCACAAGTTTGAACATCGCAGAGCAGAGTAGAGTTCAGTAGAGTTCAGTAGAGTGCAGTACAGCAGAGTACAGTAGTGTGCAGTAAAGTACAGTGGAGTACAGTACTCTACAGTACCACACTATACCTTTTTTACTGAACTGTGCTCTACTCACTATACAGTACTGTACTATACTGTACTCTCCAAACTTGTGAAACATACAGTACCAGTCAAAGGTTTGGACACAGCTACTCATTTAAAAAATTGTTTTTAAAACTATTTTCCATATTGTAGAATATTAGTGAAGACATCAAAACTATTACAGTAAATAACACATATGGAATCATGTAGCAATCCAAAAAGTGTTAAACAAATCAAAATTCTAATGTCCATTGCTCGTGTTTCTTGGCCCAAGCAAGTCTCTTTTTCTTATTGGTGTCCTTTAGTGGTGAAGGCCTGATTCACGCAGTCTCCTCTGAACAGTTGATGTTGAGATGTGTCTGTTACTCTGTGAAGCATTTATTTGAGCTGCAATCTGAGGCTGGTAACTCTAATGAACCTATCCTCTGCAGCAGAGGTAACTCTGGGTCTTCCTTTCCTGTTGCGGTCCTCATGAGAGCTAGTTTCATCGTAGATCTTGATTTTTTTTGCGACTGCACTTGAAGAAACTTTCAAAGTTCTTGAAATTTACCGGATTGTCTGACCTTCACGCCTTAAAGTAATGATGGACTCTAGTTTCCCTTTGCTTATTTGAGCTGTTCTTGCCATAATATGGTCTTGGTCTTTTACCAAATAGGGCTATCTTCTTTATGCCACCCCTACCTTGTCACAAAACAACTGATTGGCTCAAATGCATTAAGAAGGAAAGAAATTCCACAGATGAACTGTTAACAAGGCACACCTGTTAATTGAAACACATTCTAGGTGACTACGTCATGAAACTGGTTGAGAGAATGCCAAGAGTGTGCAAAGCTGTCATCAAGGCAAAGGGTGGCTACTTTGAACAATCTCAAATATAAAATATATTCTTATTTGATTAGCACTTTTTTGGTTACTACATGATTCCATATGTGTTATTTCATAGTTGTGATGTCTTCACTATCATTCTACAATGTAGAAAATAGTAAAAATAAAGAAAAACCCTTGAATGAGTAGGTGTGTCCAAACCTGTACATCTATGATAGATTTAGATTTGGTCCGGTCTGTCTGTGGATGTTAACATCAAGGCCAGGGTGGACTAACCACATTTCAATTACTGTTCAACGTGCATGGACATCCGGTGTTGACCGGTGGGATGCTGGTTAAAGTAAATGGAAAAAGAGGGGGCTCATGGGTAGGTGTCAGTAAAAGCTGGGAGAGGTGACATTAACTGGAGAGAGAGAGAAGAGTAAGGCAGAGAGAGAGGGAGGGGTTGTCCAGACTTTTTAAAGAGAAATACAGCAGTTATGAGCTGAACATAACAGTATGCCAGTGGAAAAGAGGACAGTAGCAGGTGACACAACTGTGTTTTGTGATTATTATAATCTAAAAGTCTTAGCCGTTGGGGGGGGGGGGGTTCTACTTATCTAAAATATGGAATTGTTTTAAGATGGCCATTTATTTATTTGACTTTTAAGGACCCCTTTAGGTATAAAAAATAAATCAAAAAGATAATTTGATAAAATATTGAATTTGGCCTTTACTACTGTAGCCCATAGAAACGCATTGAATAAGACATTTATAAATTGCAAAAAATACAAAATAAACCATAAGGAATAAGGTTTTGAAGATATACTGTAAGAAAGCTCAGGAAATATTTTTGTTTTCTGGACACATTCAACCCCTTATTTTTGTTGGAATAATCAAATCAAAAAATCTAAATCAAATCAAAGTGTATTTGTCACGTGCGCTGAATACAACAGTTGTAGACCTTTCAGTGAAATGCTTACTTACAAACCCTAACCAACAGTACAGTTTTTAAGTAAAAAATAATAGATAAGTAAAGAAATAAAATAAAAGTCAATGTGCAGGGGCTAATTGAGGCAATATGTACATGTGGGTATAGTTAAATTGACTATGCATAGATGATAAACAGAGAGTAGCAGCAGCGTAAAAGAGAGGCGGTGGGAGGTGACGACACAATGCAAATAGTCTGGGTAGCCTTTTGATTTGCTGTTCAGGAGTCTTATGGCTTGGGGGTAAAAGCTGTTGAGAAGCCTTTTGGATCTAGACTTGGCGCTCCGGTACCGCTTGCCATGTGGTAGCAGAGAGAGCAGTCTATGACTAGCGTGGCTAGAGTATTTTACAATTTTGACACTGCCTGGTATAGAGGTCCTGGATGGCAGGAAGCTTGGCCCCAGTGATGTACTGGGCCGTATGCACTACCCTCTGTAGTGCCTTGTGGTCGGAGGCCAAGGAGTTGCCATATCAGGCAGTGATGCAGCCAGTCAGGATGCTCTCGATGTTGCAGCTGTAGAACCTTTTGAGGATCTGAGGACCCATGGCAAATCTTTTCAGTCTCCTGAGGGGGTATAGGCTTTGTCGTGCCCTCTAAACGACTGTCTTGGTGTGTTTGGACCATTCTAGTTTGTTGGTGATGTGGACACCAAGGAACTTGAAGCTCTCAACCTGCTCCACTGCAGCCCCATTGATGAGAATGGGGACGTGCTCCTCCTTTTCCTGTACTCCACAATCATCTCCTTTGTCTTCATTCATTACGTTGAGGGAGAGGTTGTTATCGTGGCACCATACGGCCAGGTCTCTGACCTCCTCCCTGTAGGCTACCTCCATATTTCCATTAATTTGTATGGGTTAACTTCAGACCTGTTACCGTCAAATCCCGTGACACTTGTAGGGGTCATAGACCAAAACGGAGAACAACATCGTGTTCGTAAGGGTTCGGACGCTATAGCGTTGCTGACTTCAGATGAGTCCCATTGCAAATGCGGAAGGCCGATATTGGATATCTCTAGCTCTAACTGATGGAATTTGATGGGGATTTTTTGAATATGTTAATTAGATTGACGCTCCAGGGTTTCAATAGACTCTTAAGGATTTCGAATTCCCATTGTAGCCAATTCAGTTGCAGTAAGTCTTAAAGATATGTAGTTTTTTGGTATCGGAATTACAAGGCACAAGGAAATATTTCTTACAATTACTGAAGGTAAACACTTTCCCCAAAACAAAATAAGTGTTAATATTATTTGGCAGCAGTCTTTACGTCAACATTATTGTGTTTTGATGTATTTCTGATCCCTTGTAAGACTTCTTCTGGTAGATGTTTTCTAAGACCCCTTTTCCATCTGTTTACCCAGAAATCAAAGCCTTTATTTATGCTTTTACGATGGTAAAATGGTTGAAAAATGTGTTTATGCCTTCATTTCACAAAGAATATAGACTCTTAGGTTTGATTTGACACCTAATAATGTTGGTGCTCATGGGTCCTTTTGGATGGAAATGCCCAATACTACATGCACTACAGTACAATGGATGGCTAATTTATGGAATACTCAATTTGACCTCAAAGCATTACTACATTTGTCTGAATTGATTAGAAGGGCCCAGAGATGAACCTTGCAAGGTAATTATATCAAAATGGAACAAAATGTCAGCCATTGTCTTCATTAATTATTTTGACAGGACTAGAGAAGGCTACACAACTTGAGACATTTTTATAGCCACACAATAGCAAACAACTGATTGACATTAGTCAATTGTTTCAGCCTGTTTTTCCCCGATGGCAAAACCTCTTTTTCCATCTGTTAGTGATTATAGGAATCCATGTTGCTTTGATGCCAGTGAATCCATGTTGCTTTGATGCCAGTGAATCCATGTTGCTTTGATGCAAGTGTAATGCCAGTCTAATGACTGCATCCTTGTTGATTAATACATCTGAATATGGTATTTGATCTTCAGATTGAGCAGCAAACGTACTCATTTTTGGTTCAAACTGACCGTTAATGAGGTTTGAGACATGAACGTTTCTGTATCTCTGCAATAAACACAATGTTCATACAATTGGTGAAATAACCTCTTTGGTTTGGGTACAAAAAGAGTTAGAAATGTCAGTCAGAAAAAAAGAGAAATCTGACAGACTGTTGAATCAAAAGCCAACCCTTTGTGATCATAGAATAGACATTTTAGATCCATTTATAGAATAGAAATTGGGTTCATAGCAGTGACACACTGCTGGTGAAGGAATAATTCAAACAACTTTACTGTTCATAAGCGCTGCCAGCTGCCATCACTGATTGATGATCGATGGCCATTTTATTGACAGGGCAACTGCCACTCTCCTAAATTGAATTTGACAGATGTGAGTGACGCCCACTTATGTCTATGCAATCCAGTTTTCACCCTCTGTGTGGCACTTTTGTTTCAAAAGACATGTCATAGTAAAAAAGTATGAAAACAATGATCAATTTATTTATCAAACAATTTTGTAATCTATAATTTGGACAAGTATCAGCTGCTGAAAGCTGTTTGTTTTTGGACCCATATTCTATTGCACAATGTGAAGGAATTACAGTAGTATTTATAGAAAATAAAACCCTGGTAACGAAGATTTGTTACCTTACAATGCTAGACCTACATTAGCTGCTGAATACTGTAGAAGTGAGTGACAAGAACAGTGGATTATAAATTACAGCACCGTTGCCTTGTATCGCCCTCACGTATGACTGAGCTAACACTGGGTGTGTGAGTGACGAGGAACAGAGCTGAACAGATGAATTACTCAATGTTAATTAAGTCCCATGTTAAAAGCTGTCTCCTTATCGCGTGCTTATGGGATGATAAATTGAAGTCCGGGGCGGTGAAGCGAGGGCACCTCTCGGCACCTCTACTGTTCCGCGAGACGCTACTGTACCCCCCTGAGGATTACCTTTTTAACCTTTCACCAGCTAATCCCCTTTTGAAGGTCGAAGGAGGTTAGAATAATCCTGGGAAACACACTGGGCCCTGGTACAGGATTATCTAAAGCCCCATCTTCAACACTTTAATCCCACCCAGATGAAACAAAAAACAGACTTCAGAAAGAACTGGTCTTTTCACATGGGTGGCTACCTGTGTCAAATCGGCGTGTCCAAATGTTCACGAGTGTTGGACACGCACAGGCACACACACACACACACACACACACACACACACACACACACACACACACACACACACACACACACACACACACACACACACACACACACTGTGTAGAGAGGCCTCTGCTGGCAGTGGACTGGATTTGACGTATCGGTTTATACAGTAGAGAACCCAGACTGATTAGCACTGGCTAAAACTCAAAAGAAGACTGCTACATTTAGTTATTGTTCTCATATAAGGACAACCCGCCCTCTCCTAAATGTCATAGATGACTGACTGTAATGATTTTGTTAGTTTGACTGTATTTGCATTGACTAACAGTGTCACCATACTGCTTTCACCAAATGGACCACTGCTTTGTATACACTGAGGGGTCACTGCTACAACTAAAAGTGTCGTACAGACAGATTCTCCTGTAGAGATGAGGAGTAATGCTAGCTGAATCCAGACCTGTCAGATCTCTGGGCTCTCTTCCACCCACTGTAAAACTAAACACTGGCTCTGCACGATACACCAAGTTTGGTTTGGATACAGAAGCCATGATGTACTGTAAAGGCCTACTTGATAAAAAATATGTTTCAATCTCATTTTCAGTGTTCTCATTTTCACGGTTCACACCTCTTGGAAATATACAGTACCTGCAAATAATACATCCGATGACCTGGCCTCCACAATCCCCTGGTCTCAACCAAATTGAGACGGTTTGGGATGAGTCGGACTGCAGAGTGAAGGAAAAGCAGTCAACAAGTGCTCAGCATATGTGGGAACTCCTTCACGACTTTTGGAAAAGCATTCCAGGTGAAGATGGTTGAGGGAATGCCAATAGTGTGCAAAGCTGTTATCAAGGCAAAGGGTGGCTATTTGAAGAATCTCAAATATAAAATATTGTTTAATATTATTTGTTTAACACTTTTTTGGTTACTACATGATTCTATATGTGTTATTTCTAGTTGTGATGTCTTCACTATTATTCTATAATGTAGAACATAGTAAAAATAAAGAAAAACCCTTGAACGAGTAGGTGTTCTAAAAGTGTAGTGTACCTGCAAAGAATTCAGTTTATCTCTACAACTTTTCTACCAATGCACATTTCAACCATTTTATTATGCATTGTCTGCTGTTGAATATATTATCGAAAAAGTAAAAAAAAGAATGGTCCCTATTTTTTATC
Source organism: Thymallus thymallus (assembly GCA_023634145.1). Taxonomy (NCBI): domain Eukaryota; kingdom Metazoa; phylum Chordata; class Actinopteri; order Salmoniformes; family Salmonidae; genus Thymallus; species Thymallus thymallus. The sequence goes on along the minus strand of CM042412.1, from coordinate 6,983,974 downwards.
CAAAAAAAACAAGGTACAGTGGGGAGAACAAGTATTTGATACACTGCCGATTTTGCAGGTTTTCCCACTTACAAAGCATGTAGAAGTCTGTAATTTTTATCATAGGTAAAAATCCAGAAAATCACATTGTATGATTTTTAAGTAATTAATTTGCATTTTATTGCATGACATAAGTATTTGATACATCAGAAAAGCAGAACTTAATATTTGGTACAGAAACCTTTGTTTGCAATTACAGAGATCATACGTTTCCTGTAGTTCTTGACCAGGTTTGCACACACTGCAGCAGGGATTTTGGCCCACTCCTCCATACAGACCTTCTCCAGATCCTTCAGGTTTCGGGGCTGTCGCTGGGCAATACAGACTTTCAGCTCCCTCCAAAGATTTTCTATTGGGTTCAGCTCTGGAGACTGGCTAGGCCACTCCAGGACCTTGAGATGCTTCTTACGGAGCCACTCCTTAGTTGCACTGGCTGTGTGTTTCGGGTCGTTGTCATGCTGGAAGACCCAGCCACGACCCATCTTCAATGCTCTTACTGAGGGATCTCGCGATACATGGCCCCATCCATCCTCCCCTCAATACGGTGCAGTCGTCCTGTCCCCTTTGCAGAAAAGCATCCCCAAAGAATGATGTTTCCACCTCCATGCTTCACGGTTGGGATGGTGTTCTTGGGGTTGTACTCATCCTTCTTTAGACCAAAAAGCTCTATTTTTGTCTCATCAGACCACATGACCTTCTCCCATTCCTCCTCTGGATCATCCAGATGGTCATTGGCAAACTTCAGACGGGCCTGGACATGCGCTGGCTTGAGCAGGGGGACCTTGCGTGCGCTGCAGGATTTTAATCCATGACGGCGTAGTGTGTTACTAATGGTTTTCTTTGAGACTGTGGTCCCAGCTCTCTTCTGGTCATTGGCCAGGTCCTGCCGTGTAGTTCTGGGATGATCCCTCACCTTCCTCATGATCATTGATGCCCCACGGTGTGAGATCTTGCATGGTGCCCCAGACCGAGGGAGATTGACCGTCATCTTGAACTTCTTCCATTTTCTAATATGGAAGAAGCCTTGTGCAGGTCTACAATTTTATCCCTGATGTCCTTACACAGCTCTCTGGTCTTGGCCATTGTGGAGAGGTTGGAGTCTGTTTGATTGAGTGTGTGGACAGGTGTCTTTTATACAGGTAACGAATTCAAACAGTTGCAGTTAATACAGGTAATGATTGGAGAACAGGAGGGCTTCTTAAAGAAAAACTAACAGGTCTGTGAGAGCCGGAATTCTTACTGGTTGTTAGGTGATCAAATACTTATGTCATGCAATAAAATGCAAATTAATTGTTTAAAAATCATACAATGTGATTTTCTGAACCTGCAAAATCGGCAGTGTATCAAATACTTGTTCTCCCCACTGTATGTAGAATTTTGTTAATTACTTTATCACAGCTGTTCCTTCACTGTAACGCAATCATGTTAACACAGTGGGGTAGAATGATCCTCGGCTCCAATACCCCTCCCCAAACAGAGTGCTTGTTGTTGCCGTGTCTGTGTCTATCTGTGCAGTGCCGACCGAGAGTGCCGTTGTGTCTATGATGTTCACCAGGAGGATGCGTTCTGACAGAAGGAGAATATCTGCCTGTGGAGAATATAGTCTCAAGATGTTTGATGCTGTCTTGTTTCAGCGTCTGCTCTGGATATAAGAACTTATTTGTGAAAATATATCAATAACAAATAAAAATAAATTTTCTTTGAGAAAGTTGTCAATATTCAGAATGCTAAAAGAAAGATATTCAGAGAAACAACTGGCCTCGATACCTCTTGAGTCTCCATATTTGAAAAGTGCTACAGATGGTTAGGGCTTAACTGTGTATGTGTGTGTGTGTTTGCGTGCGTGCATCAGTGCGTGCGGTGTGTGGTGTGTGCAGAGACGATGCCAAAAAAAAGACAAAGTTTGTTTTCTCAGAAACAGCTCTTCGAAAAGTTCCACTTACTTCAATCTGTTTCTCATAGTTTGCCTTTTGTGAAGAAACAATGAATTTAGTGGAGAATCAGAACTTATAGTTTCAATCCCTCGAGGAGCGCATTCAACAAGGCACTGTAAACCCAGACATAATATAAGGTCAATAAAAAGGTCATGGTCAACGGTCAAAAGTTTTTACCACAATAAATCAACAATACTCATGACTCCGAGGTCAGTACTGAACTTGACAATATTGTTCAAAAGTCAAATGTTTCTCCACATCCACAATAACCCTCTTCCAAGAGTCTTAATCAAAAATTATATCACTATGAGTAGAAAGTACAGTAGCCTACAACGTTTCAATCTCGTCTTTTCCAGACCCATGCTAAAACGAAGGAGGCTAAGCATCAGCTCTGTCAGTGGAGTGTTGTTACTGACGGTAGGATAGTCATCTAATCTTAAGCATCTGCGGTAACATCACTCCACAAGTAGAGTATGTTTCTCTATAGTCACTCATTTTGATCAGGTGCCGAGTGTATATTAATTACTGAATTATCGTCATTGAACCCCAACCGGATGCCTAAAGCAGAGGTTCTCAAAACTCTCCTCAGGGACCCCCAGACGTTTCACAATTTTGTTGTAGCTCTGAAGTAGCTTACCTGATTCAAGTAGTTGAGGGCTTGATGATTACTTGACAAGGTGAATCAGGCATGGGTGGGGGTCCTCCAGGAGAGCATTGAGATCCACTGGTCTAATAAACTCTAGCACAATACCTACTGTATTTTGATAATGGGAAAACCATGTTCGCATAACGGTGGTACTTACAACTGAAAACTCTCTTGTATTTCAGTTCAAGAATTCAAAGCTAAAAATATGGCACCAGGTTAGGATTCACTATCCGTGGCCCTCTTTTCTCTCTCAACCTGACCTAGAGCACAGAACAAGACCAACAGTAACCTCTCTCAACCTGACCTAGAGCACAGAACCAGACCAACAGTAACCTCTCTCAACCTGACCTAGAGCACAGAACCAGACCAACAGTAACCTCTCTCAACCTGACCTAGAGCACAGAACCAGACCAACAGTAACCTCTCTCGACCTGACCTAGAGCACAGAGTCAGACCAACAGTAACCTCTCTCAACCTGACCTAGAGCACAGAGCCAGACCAACAGTAACCTCTCTCGACCTGACCTAGAGCACAGAACCAGACCAACAGTAACCTCTCTTAACCTGACCTAGAGCACAGAACCAGACCAACAGTAACCTCTCTCAACCTGACCTAGAGCACAGAACCAGACCAACAGTAACCTCTCTCAACCTGACCTAGAGCACAGAACCAGACCAACAGTAACCTCTCTCAACCTGACCTAGAGCACAGAGCCAGACCAACAGTAACCTCTCTCAACCTGACCTAGAGCACAGAGTCAGACCAACAGTAACCTCTCTCAACCTGACCTAGAGCACAGAGCCAGACCAACAGTAACCTCTCTCGACCTGACCTAGAGCACAGAACCAGACCAACAGTAACCTCTCTCAACCTGACCTAGAGCACAGAACCAGACCAACAGTAACCTCTCTCGACCTGACCTAGAGCACAGAACCAGACCAACAGTAACCTCTCTCAACCTGACCTAGATAACAGATCCAAATCAGGCAAAGAAGCACAGACATTATTTGAAGGGAGCAAATTGTAACATAGCTACGTAGCTCTGTAATCTAACACCTCTCTCCCTCTGTACCGGTATCTCTCTCTCTCATGTAGGATTACCAAATACACTCTCTTGTCCTACTCTGCCTTCCCCAATGCCCCTGTTTTGGATTTTGGCTAAAACAAACTGTGTGCTAATCCTTGCTCCCCCACAATCAACCTGTTTTTAATGATCTCATTGCATTAGTGTCCCATAATGCCGTGCAGAATGCTCATTCTGGTGTGGCACCCAGCGTGTTGCCAATCAAAATGGTCTACCCTCACCTTAATCAGCTGTTGTGTCTTGCGTTCGTTTGCTAACATCCCAAGGTCTTTAGGAGCTATGCCTCAGACTAAACGTTTTTTTGCACCTCATTATCGACTACGGGTTTATTCACAGGCACTGATTGAGGCTTATGTTTTCAGTCCTGTGATGATGACAAAGACACAATAACCACCACACTCATCAACATCTGGAGATCCGCTGTCAAATCGATGTCGTCCTGACAACTCATTCGCTGTGCCATGGCAAGACAACAACAGCCCACTTTCCACCATCTATCTCGACCTCAGCCACCATATAATCTGCTGATCCGTTGTGGGGTTCGCTTGAAAGGAATTTCTGTTTTCCATTCCATTGTTTGCTCTCTATCATCTCTGGTCAGATTCAGTCATTATTGCCTGCCATGTCTGGCATTGACAGGGAGATTTTGTATATGCTTCACTAGAAAATGAGAAATTAGATGTTGTTTTGAGTGAATATTTAGAGCAGGGATGGACAACTTTGATGTGGGTGGGGGCTGCAAAAAAATGTGAACTCATCATGAGGGGCCACAGTGGCTTGCGGGTCTGCGTACCCACTCCCACACACACACATGCAGTCAGAGCCGGTACTAGCCTTTTGGGGGCCCTAAGTGACGCTGGTGGCCACCAGTGTGAAAAGGCGGGAAGAGAAAGCAGAATGAGGCTGGTGGAAAGGACGGGACAGGCAGAGCAGTGACAATGCTAGCAGGATAGTTCATATCTCCAATCATCTTTGCTGATAGCGATGCTGGGTTTCCATAAGTGGATGAATTGGTCTAATTTAGCATGTCTGGTAAAGCCTCAACCCTTAGCTGCCTCTTCCAATTCAAATGAGCTTGAAAAAATAATAGTAATACTGACAACATTGTTGTTTTGTGTGATTACAGCGGCAGCCTTAAAACGCATAAATAGAGTCAGGTTCTAATTGAGCGAGGCGTCAAAGTAGACAACCGGCCTGACCGGCTTCAGTTGGGTCATTAGAATTCAAAACATGCATTCTAAAATAAATCACACACACCTTGAACGCTTGCTTTTGGTGAGTTTAGGCCATCATTTAAGTGACTGTCAATGACTGACATAACAAAGAGAAACTGCTGATGCACATTTCCAAACTGCACCCTGTGTATTCTACTGTTGTGTTTTGGGGAATTAATCCGTCGGCCTACAAAAAGGGGGCCGCACCGTCAGTTGTCTGTCCCTGACTGAGAGATTGACTGTAGGCTACTGCTAGGTCTAACCACAACAGGCGAATCATCTCTGTATTGATTGTATGCTGTAAGCATTCCCTTGCATCCTTTCATCGTTCTGCATCATTAAATAAAGTCTGTCAGTTTTCTCAAGCAGTCATTTCACAAAATTCATAGTCACATCGTTCACATACACACTTGGTATGTAGACATGGAATTGCAGGTACATGTGTCAACTGGCTTGGTCTATTTCCTTTGATTTGATTCCATTTGGTTTGGGTTACCGCAAACCCAAATTGAATTCAAGTTGGGGTTGGTTGTTTTTTAGTTTTTTCTATAGAGGTTGGAATGCATTCTGGTGATTGCCAAGTCCAACTACCCATCAGAGCTGTAACATTTAACTAAATCTGGCATCAACCCCCCCCCCACCCCCGATCAACTGGACACCGCACTTTGCATCAATGGGCCTTGAAATGTGATTACAAACACATCACTGCCATAGGATACTGTAGATTACTGTGGTCTGTGGTCTGCAGCTTGAGACACAGTCCGTCCACTAACCTAATCTCTCTCCCTCACCGCCCTGCTGCTATACCTGGGCATAGTAGGTAGTCTCAGCTCCAGGATATGAGCTTAGTTTACAGGAAACAAGTCTGAAACGGAATGTAATATGTAAAATGTATGTATATGTATCAAAATGTGACTATGAAAGCTGTAAAAACAAAATAAAAAGTATTTTTTGTCCTCCGAAGAGGGTGGATGGGTTATTAAAAATAATAATAAATACATTTTTAAGTCTGAAAGGGATCGTGAAGTCAGCGAAAAATGTTGTCATGGAAAGTCTTGGATCACCACTATCAAAGTGTAAGTAAGAGATTATTGTTCTGTAAATCTCAGTGTTTCTAAACTCCATCACCCATGATCCTTCATTTGTAATCACCCCCAGCCAAACAACTGACAATAGGCGAATGAATCATCCAGGTACAAGCCTCACAAGAAACACGTTTTTCATTTCAGGCATGTGTCCCTAACAGCGGCCCCCGATGTCCCAACAACACTTAATTAATTATTCATTCCCAGAGTAGTCTCTCCTCTCCGCCGCCAGTACTTTCAACGGTGGTGGCACGCTCAAACGAAAACAATCCAACCTTAATTACTTTCTCTCCATTCATATTAAACCTTGTGGATCTAAGACAATATGTTACATCAGATGTCACACACTGGCTATGAATGTTTGTCTTCCTCTTAAAGCGTCTTACTAATGGAGAGCTGCATTGCTTCGGGCAGACACCCCTCCCCGCTCTGCAAGCAGATAAATTGTAACACTCTGGGGTGTATTAACCAGCGTTTCACGCTTCGCTTACAGAAAACACAAACAGCAGAGCCGTGAATAGAGTGCATATAGCCTATATATGGGAGGTCACACAAATACATACATACTGGCTCAACGTTCTTCTTCTCTGGCTCGGCCTGAGTTGTTCAATCTGCCAGCAGCATTACAATCACGTCAGATCCACCTGCCTGGTCCCCCGTATTGTCACTGTATCTGGAAGGCTGAATACAAATGTGATTTCTCTAGTCTTTTCCACTGCTTCGGGCAGACACCCCTCCCCGCTCTGCAAGCAGATAAATTATTTGCAGCTGCAGCCAAGGTGATGCCAACAAAGATGATGGCATTTGAGGAAACACAAGTTTGTCTTGGGTAGGATTGCAAAACTACTGCTAATTTACCAAAGTTACCGGAAACTTCTGTGATTTTGGTCATTAACAGGTAATCTATGTATGTCAACCTATGGTTACGTTGGTAATTCATACTTTAATAACTTTTACAAATGTTATTCATAAAGTATTGTTATATCTGTGTCCATGATTTTCTAGTACCGTGCATTCGGAAAGTATTCAGACCCCTTGACTTTTTCCACATTTTGTTACATTACAGCCTATGTTACAGCCTGGATCAAATAGTTTTTTCCCCTCATCAATCTTTTTAGAAATGTTTGCAAATAAAAAATTGAAATATTTTAATTTACATAAGTATTCAGACCCTTTACTCAGTACTTTGTTGAAGCACCTTTGGCAGCGATTACAGCCTGAGTCTTCTTGGGTATGACGCTACAAGCTTGGCACACCTGTATTTGGGGAGTTTCTCCCATTCTTCTCTGCAGATCCTTTCAAGCTCTGTCAGGTTGTATGGGGAGCGTTGCTACACAGATATTTTCAGGTCTCTCCAGAGATAGATCAGGTTCAAATCCGGGCTCTGGCTGGGCCACACAAGTATATTCAGAGACTTGTCCCAAAGCCATTCCTGTGTTGTCAGCCATTTGATCCAGGCTGTGTGCTTAGGGTCGTTGTCCTGTTAGAAGGTGAACCATTGCCCCAGTCTAGGGTCCTGAGTGCTCTGGAGCAGGTTTTCATCAAGGATCTCTCTGTACTTTGCTCAGTTCATCTCTACCTCGATCCTGACTACTTTCCCAGTCCCTGTCGCTGAAAAAAATCTTTGACTTTTTTTTGAAAATCATCTTATTTGATTATTTTATATACTTTATTTTACATGTGATAAGGCCACACAGAGAGCCAGGGATAACTGCAAACACCAGGGATAACTACAGACACCAGGGATAACTACAGACACCAGTGATCATCTGAAGTACCCCAAAAGGCCACTAGATGTAATTTGATAAAATCCACCCCCCCCTCCAAAAAAAACTATTTACGTTACCAAAATGATGGTAGTTTACTGGAAAATTTCAAAGGTTTTCAGTAATGATAACAACATTTTACCACTAATCAAGAGATTGTAATGGGTTTGTTTACATAAACAAGAGAATCTTGGGTTACAGATTAATCAGTGGAGAGAAGCAACAGACACACACCAGGTCCATGTAGAGAATCTACTCATTTCAGCTCTCCAGTGTTCTAAACCGACTGATGAAGATAGACTAGTGAATTAGAGATGACATGTCAGTAACCTACCTGAGGAGAATAACAGCAGGTATTAGGCACAAAGGCTTTCAGACAAAACTCTCAGGGGAATAGAGGGATAGCAAGGTAGGTTAGGTAATTCTCCAAAGCGTATGTGGTTTATCTTATCCAAGACCATTCCATTTGCCTGGAATAGAGAGGAAGCAAACAGAAACTAAAAATCAACAACAAGTCTGATTTTAGAGTATAATTTCACATATGTAGGTTTGTCGTCCCTGATTTAATATTGAATGGGAAACATGTTACTGTTTTTTTTTTTTTAAGCCATCTGAGAACACACAATGAATAATGTAAGTGGTGTAGCTATAGAGATACAGCCTCAGCATGCATACATCTAACAACAACTCCTGCTGTCTTACCCTGACAACTACACCTTATGGTACACCGCTTTAATTTTGACTGTGCAACTAGGAGATACAGGCAAATAGAAGAGTGTTTACCATTATCAAAGGAAATAGCAAAACCTAAAGAGCGCACATCAGTCGTCCGTGAGATCTGAAATGCATATTCAATTGGAGCCCACTTCAATGCGACCATTTTCAGTCAGCTACACAGGGCATGTGTTTGTAGGCCTCACAGATAATAGAAACCCCTCAGATACAACACAAGAATGGATAATTGTCTTTGATATGAACAGTGTCACACTTTTTTTTGTTTAATTCCTGCCCTTCGAAGGTAGGATATTGAACAGGGGTCCCTTGAAATGTGAAACACTGATTTAAAGAATCTCTCGGGAATAATCAGACATACGTTCTACGCGCGGCCATCATGAATTTACCAAAACATTGACATAATCACCAAAATGGCTGAAGTAATGATGCTGGCTCAGGATCCAGATTGCCACAGCAGTGTAGCTGGGGCCCCAGAGGTGTGGAGGCTGGACAAGCCATACCAGCCCCACCATCTGGTACTGCAGAGGAGGAAACCTGGGCCTCTAGTAATCTCATCTATTTTACACTGCTGCACTACAAATGCGTCTGACTGGGAGGCAGGGCCGGCCCTGGGCATAAGTAATATAAGGGGTCGCTTAGGGCCCCCAGCCGCTAGCGGGCCCCCAACCCCCCCCCCCCCCCCCCAACAACATTTTCTCTATGCCTTTTGGCAAAATAGAGAGAATTACAGGAAATGTAAAATCTCTCTACCATCAAGAGGGGGACCACCAAAAGTTTTCCCGCGAGGTGGAGGGCCCGAAAACCAAATCTCGCTTAGGGCCCCCAAATAGCTAGGGCCGGCCCTGCTGGGAGGGATCACACAGCTGTGAGCCCAGTGGACAGATGTTTCTCCATTTTTGCACCCACCTCAGAAGAGACAAAAATACACAAAATTGCAGATGAACTGTAACACCAACATGCTTTCAGCGATTATTTATCATACACAGATGTGCCATTGTACACTAAACCTAAACCTGGACGGGGAAACACTCAACGATTAGAGTCACAGTGGCCTCATATATTTATACAAAGTAATTGTACTAGATAGAGAGAGAATACAACCAACTGTATAAGCTCTGATGTTGGTGGCAAAGGGCAGATGCTGAACAAAGAACATGGTCAAGACAAACGGACAGTGAACTGTTTTCTACTGCTTATGTATTCTGGGTGCTGTTCATTGAGGCACCCGACGTCAAACGCTTTACTACGTTTTGCGACGGAAAACTAAAATTAGCATTTCTTATTGAACAAGTCCAGGTAGTCCATCCCTGTTTCAGTTTTTTTTCTTTCATTTGATGCCTAAGGAACAAAACCCTGACTTACTGAACGGCTGCTGTTTGCAAACATGACTTGCTGGTGTTTAGTGGTCCTTGCTCAGTCATGGATTTACTGGCTGTGACTCAGTCATGTGTTATTGATGCTAAATTATAGTTATTTACGTTACCACAGGCCAAACACAATTACAATAGTATGAAAAGAGGAAAGAATTGCACAAGACTGCTGAACAATTAATCAAATTGCCACCCGGACTATTTACATTGACAACCCAACATTTGCTTTTACTCTGCTGCTACCAACTGTCTATTATCTAATCATAGTCACTCACTGGACTCTAGCCACTCTGTTTATTATCTATCCTATGCACTTATTACCTCAACTACCTTGTATCCCTGCACAATGACTCGGTACCGGTACCCCCTGTATATAGCCTCGTTATTGTTATTTTATTGTGATACTTTTTATTATATATATTTTTTTTTACTATTTCTTGAACTGAATTGTTGGTTAAGGGCTTGTAAGTAAGCATTTCACTGTAAAGTCTACCCCTGTTGTATTCGGTGAGAGAGAGAGAGAGAAAGAGAGAGAGATCTCCCATGAGCACCATGTGAAGTCCAAAACAGCATATCAAATCTAAGAGTCAATATTTTGGGGAAATTAAGGCATAGATACATTTTTCAATCATTTTCTATCTTAATTAGGCATAATTAAAGGCTTTCATTTTATGGATAAACAGATGGAAAAGGGGGTCTTAGTAAACATCTACCAGAAAAAGTCTTAAAAGGTTTTAGAAATACAGTTACAGATGGGCTACAGGACAATAGGCAAGCAGCTTGGTGAGAAGGCAACAACTGTTGGCGCAATTATTAGAAAATGGAAGAAGTTCAAGATGACGGTCAATCTCCCTCGGTCTGGGGCACCATGCAAGATCTCACCTCGTGGGGCATCAATGATCATGAGGAAGGTGAGGGATCAGCCCAGAACTACACGGCAGGACCTGGTCAATGACCTGAAGAGAGCTGGGACCACAGTCTCAAAGAAAACCATTAGTAACACACTACGTCGTCATGGATTAAAATCCTGCAGCGCACGCAAGGTCCCCCTGCTCAAGCCAGCTCATGTCCAGGCCCGTCTGAAGTTTGCCAATGACCATCTGGATGATCCAGAGGAGGAATGGGAGAAGGTCATGTGGTCTTCTGAGACAAAAATATAGCTTTTTGGTCTAAACTCCACTCGCCGTGTTTGGAGGAAGAAGAAGGATGAGTACAACCCCAAGAACACCATCCCAACCGTGAAGCATGGAGGTGGAAACATCATTCTTTGGGGATGCTTTTCTGCAAAGGGGACAGGACGACTGCACCGTATTGAGGGGAGGATGGATGGGGCCATGTATCGCGAGATCTTGGCCAACAACCTCCTTCCCTCAGTAAGAGCATTGAAGATGGGTCGTGGCTGGGTCTTCCAGCATGACAACGACCCGAAACACACAGCCAGAGCAACTAAGGAGTGGCTCTGTAAGAAGCATCTCAAGGTCCTGGAGTGGCCTAGCCAGTCTCCAGACCTGAACCCAATAGAAAATCTTTGGAGGGAGCTGAAAGTCCGTATTACCCAGCGACAGCCCCGAAACCTGAAGGATCTGTATGGAGGAGTGGGCCAAAATCCCTGCTGCAGTGTGTGCAAACCTGGTCAAGAACTACAGGAAACGTATGATCTCTGTAATTGCAAACAAAGGTTTCTGTACCAAATATTAAGTTCTGCTTTTCTGATGTATCAAATACTTATGTCATGCAATAAAATGCAAATTAATTACTTAAAAATCATACAATGTGATTTTCTAGATTTTTGTTTTAGATTCCGTCATTCACAGTTGAAGAGTACCTATGATAAAAAATTACAGACTTCTACATGCTTTGTAAGTGGGAAAACCTGCAAAATCGGCAGTGTATCAAATACTTGTTCTCCCCACTGTATATCAAAACGTAATGTTGACATAAAGACCCTTGCTAACTAATATCAAACATTTAGTTTTGGAGAAAGTGTTTACTTTAAGTAAGTTTAAGAAATATTGACTTTTGCATAACTTTTGCATAATTCACATACCTTCAAGATAGTTTTTAATTTCTCTCCTTTATGCAGTGGGAGAATAATGGTAGTCCTACCAATTAATTATAGTGATTTTACTGACATGAATCTTGTTAATGAATTATTAAGTAATTAAAACTGGTAATTTCATTACCAAATTGGATAATCAGGATGCACATGAGCTCAATTTCAGTTTTTCTTTGTCATAATGGGATATTGTGTGTAGATTGAGGAAAAAATGTATTTAGCATAAGGCTGTAATGTAACAAAATGTGGAGAAAGTCAAGGGGTCTGAATACTTTCAGAATGCACTGTATATACATAAAAAGATGCTGATTCATGATTTCGACTGGCTGAGAAAAGCTGCCTGTCTGTCTTATCCCGACTCACGACACGTTCACTACCATGGGACAGCTGGAGATTGAATTTGAATATTGAAACAATGTGGCAAATGTTGGAGAGACAGACAGGTTTATACAAATCTCCACTGTTGAAAACAAAATGTTAGTCTCAAAGAAATGTGAGATAATGTCTAGATGCTTTTTATAGTGGAGATTAAGTTTATAAATTGCCTGGCTCGGCTGATGAGACAGTGTGTTGTGTAGTGAGATGTAACAGATGAAATAGGCATTTCAACGTCATAGCTTTTGCCGGTGGTAACTTGTGGAATAGACACTGGCTGGAATGCGGTTTTAACCAATCATCACCCAGGATTAGACCCACCCATTGTATAATACAGTACAGTACAGTGAGTAGAGTAAAGTAGAGTACAGTACAATACAGTAAAGGAAACTATTGTACAGTATAGTATACAGTATTGTACTCTCCTGAACAATACACTACTTTACTGTACTATACTGTATTGTACTGCACTGTAATCTACTGTACTCTACTGTGCTCTGCTGCGCTGTGCTGTGATATTCGCTCCGCGAAAACATTGGCAACCAGCAAACATCAAAGGACATTGCTGAATGCACAGGCAAATACACCAGGTAGCAGGCTAAGCTACATACTAGCTGTCCTTCCTTGCCAAGCCTAGAACCAGCACACGATGACAATAGGTCGCCACCTAATCCTGAGGACACGCTAGCCACTTGGAGGACCCCAGGTTATGGCAACCCACTCACTCACTCTGAAGAGCGTCACATCTCAATGCTCACAGAGAGACACTCTCCACCCATCAACAATACAGGAGCCCCTGCTGCTAAGGCAACGCAACCCATAAGAGAACATGGCCACCAGCCATGGAACCCCCTAGCTCAGCCCTACACCCCTCAGTAAAACAGCGCTAGGAGACCAGATTCAAGCTCCTAACATGACACACTTTGCCAAATATCTTGGTAAATACAGGACTCACAGTTTGACAACCATCCTGAGAGCTTTAGGGCATGGCTGTTCTCATTCAACAATGCTACCAAGGGCCTGGACCTCACCACTAGTGAGGAGCTGGATCTGCTAACAAAATGGCTGTGTAAGCAGTCGTCACAACATGTAAAAAGGGTCTGCTCAGTGCACGCAATCGACCCAATTGCAGCCCTGAAAAAGTATTGGGACAGACTGAAGCAGTGTTACGGCTCATCAGTAGTCATAGAAACGGCACTCTTCAAGAAGTTGGACAGCTTCCCCAGAATCTCTAGCAAAGACTATTTCAAGGTAATGGAACTTGGATATCTCCTGATGGAAGTTCAGTCAGCAAAAAGAAGATGGAGACTTACCTGGACACAGCCTGTAGTATCAGCCCCATAGTGGAAAAACTGTCACACTGCCTTCAGGAAAGATGGATTTCCCATGGTTCAAAGTACCAAACTGAAAACAGCCAGGGCATTCCTCCATTCTCCTTCTTCATAAAGTTCATATGCGATGAAGCAAGAACTAGAAAAGACCAGAGCTTTGCCCTTTCTAATGGTGGCAGCAGGGGACCTGCGAGAAGTGAGTACTCAGCCATGAGGAACACGAGAACCCCTATTTCTGTACACAAAACGGACGTCGCCACCGCTGCTGACCCCAGCACAATAACCACAGAAAAGAAAGAAGATTGCCCCATCCACAATAAACCACATCTTGCTCAGAAAATGCAGAGGCTTCAGAGCCAAAACCATCGATAAGCGCAAGGCCTTTCTCAAAGAGAAGGGAATACAGTACCAGTCAAAAGTTTGGACACACCTACTCAATCAAGGGTTTTTCTTTATTTTACAATTTTCTACATTGTAGAATAATAATGAAGACGTCAAAACTATTAAATAACACATATGGAATCATGTAGTAACCAAAAAAGTGTATTTAAGATTCTTCAAAGTAGCCACCCTTTGCCTTGATGACAGCATTGCACACTCTTGGCATTCTCTCAACCAGCTTCACCTGGAATGGTTTTCCAACCGTCTTGAAGGAGTTCCCACATATGATGAGCACTTGTTGGCTGCTTATCCTTCACTCTACGGTCCAACTCATCGCAAACCATCTCACTTGGGTTGAGGTCGGGTGATTGTGGGGGCCAGGTCATCTGATGCAGCACTCCATCACTCTCCTTCTTGGTCAAACAGCCTGGAGGTGTGTTGGGTCATTGTCCTGTTGAAAAACAAATGATGGGATGGTGTTTCACTGCAGAATGCTGTGGTAGCCATGCTGGTTAAGTACGCCTTGAATTCTAAATAAATGACAGACAGCAAAACACCATCACACCTCCTCCTCCATGCTTCACAGTGGGAACCACACGCGGATATCATCCGTTCTCCCACTCTGCGTCTCACAAAGACACGGATGTTGGAAACAAAAATGGACTCATCAGACCAATGGACAGATTTCCACCGGTCTAATGTCCATTGCTCGTGTTTCTTGGCCCAATCAAGTCTCTTCTTCTTATTGGTGTCCTTTAGTAGTGGTTTCTTTGCAGTAATTCGACCATGAAGGCCTGATTCACGCAGTCTCCTCTGAACAGTTGATGTTGAGATTTGTCTGTTACTTGAACTCCGTGAAGCATCTATTTGGATTGCAATTTCTGAGGCTGGTAACTCTAATGAACTTATCCTGTGCAGAAGAGGTAACTCTGGGTCTTCCTTTCCTGTTGCGGTCCTCATGAGAGCCAGTGTCATAGTAGCGCTTTTGCGACTGCACTTGAAGAAACTTTCTAAGTTCTTGAAATTTTCTGGATTGACTGACCATGTCTTAAAGTAATGATGGATTGTAATTTCTCTTTGCTTATTTGAGCTGTTCTTGCCATAATATGGACTTGGGCTTTTACCAAATAGTGCTATCTTCTGTATACCACCCCTACCTTGTCACATCACAACTGATTGGCTCAAACGCATTAAGAAGGAAATAAATTCCACAAATCAACTTTTAACAAGGCACACCTGTTAATTGAAATGCATTCCAGGTGACTACCTCATGAAGCTGGTTAAGAGAATGCCAAGAGTGTGCCAAGAGTGTGCAAAGCTGTCATCAAGGCAAAGGGTGGCTACTTTGAAGAATCTCAAATATAAAATATATATTTATTTAACACGTTTTTGGTCACTACATGATTCCATATGTTTTCATTATTATTCTACAAATCAGAAAATAGTACAAATAAAGATAAACCCTTGAATGTGGTACTTGACTGGTACTGTATGCCTTAAGTGCTGTACTTCATCCTCCCATCTGGCAAAAGACTGCACCATACTATTGAAATGTAAAGACTATGAGAGTGAACGGCAGAGCGCAGCAATGCATCCAGTCCTGCCCTCTGGACCAAACAGCTTCCTGGCTCTATGTCAGAGAACGGCGGGGAGGTAAGGAAACCCTACCACTGCACCCGCAATCAGCTCCCAATGTACTGAGGTAAGTGGTAAGGGTCTTACAGCCCATTCATGCTCAAAGATTTGCTTAGTGTGAGTATACCCCAAGGGGCAATGTGAAAGTGCTGTCAAGCTGTGCGCTATACTAGACAACCAATGCAACTGCTCATTGGCAAGATCAGACTTCTTCAATCTGTTCAGTATTCAGGGCAACACATCTCCCTACTCTCTGAGGACCTGCGCTGGAGTCATGGAAACGGCAGGAAGAAAGGCGGACAGCTTCTAGATCGAGGCAGCGAATGGAGGGGTAAGCCTAGCCCTTCCTTCACTCATCGAGTGCAATGAGATCCTCAATAACAGATCAGAAATACCAACCCCGGAGGTAGCCCTTCACCACACCCACCTTCTGTGGCTTGGGAGAGACATCGTCAAATAAAGTGAGACAACAAATCATTGGACCACACATTGCCCACTTTGCTCAGAGACTCGACTTCGGCTGGGTCCTAGTGGGCGAAGTATGCCTGGGAAAAGCACACAAGCCAATCGTGAACAGCTTCAAAACTAAATGTGTTGGAGAACGGACAGCCCTTTCTCTTCTGAGATTTTAGGCCTCGGAGAAGAAACAGACACCTTCACCTTCGGAGTATCAGTCAGCAGCAAACCATTCACACTACATGGAGTCCTGTCAACGGTAAACAGCCTCTTCGAACCTCTTGGCCTGGTAGCTCCAGTAAACATACAGGGCAGAACCATACTGTGGGAACTCTCCTCAGACACTTGTGATTGGGATTCCCCACTCCCCGAAGAAAAGCTGAAAGAATGGGAAGCATGGGGGGACTCACTGCAGGATCTGAAGCAGCATATCCTACGCACCTACACCAAGAACTCCCTCTCAAACACAAAACGCACAGAGCTATGTGTGTTTTCAGATGCTTCCAACAAAAGCATCGGTGCAGTGGCGTACATCAGAGCCACTGATGAAGATGGACAAAGTAAAGTGGGTTTTGTTTTTGGAAAAGCTATGTTAACCCCTTAATCTGAGCCTACTATACACCGTGTCAAACTATGTGGAGCAGTAGAAATGGCAGAGCTCATCCTAGACGAAATAGACTTGAAACCAGACCTTGTTAACTTCTACAGCGACAGTAAAGTAGTCTTGGGTTACATATACAATGAGACTAAACACTTCTACATGTATGTGCACAACAGCGTGCAAAGCATCTGTCAATCAACACAGTGGCACTACGGGCCCACAGAAGACTATCCCGCCGACCACGCCTCAAGGTTGGTTCCCACTTCCCAGCTCACCAGTACATCATGGTTCACAGGACCAGCGTTCATGTACAAACCTAAACAAGCTCACCTAGAGACTCAAGTTTACTTCAAGCTGGTCAGTCCAGACATGGATGGTGAAATCCGCTCGCAGGTGACAAGCTACATCACTCAAGTCAAAGACAAACCACTTACCTCAGAGCAGTTTGAGCGCTTCTCCACCTGGAAATCCCTACAGAGAACTGTTGCATTCCTCATTCACGTTGCTTGCTCTCTTAAGCCAGACCCGACAGGTTTTAATTTATAGTGCGTTTTATTCTTTTGGCCAAGCAACCTTTGATTTGGCGCCATCCAGTGGCTGTTTTGTGGAGCCGCAGCTAACGTGTACTATGCTGTGCTACTTCTTTGTTGGTGGTTAAACAGGAAATAGAAAATGATGCAGTTCAGCCTCAGTGTTGAAAAGAGCAATGTATTATGACTGTTTATATTCTGCCATCCTTCTTGTAAAGCCTTTGTAAAGCATTGCCTGTAAGTACAAATAATTTATTTTGGTATTGTAAGTGTTTTCTGCAGGTCATGTTTTAATTCAGTAAATCGATTACATGTATTCCCTCGCTAGCCTAGCCTAGCCTAGCCTGTTAAGTGCGGTTTAGCAGCTAGCTTCTCTCTACTTGTGTAATTTCTCTTCACACTTAAGTTAGCTTACATGTTACTTAGACACTAATCCTGTTTAGAACAATATTCAAGCAGGATGCGTAAGTTTTCTATGTGCAGCGTTGGTCAAGTATTGTATTGTTCACTATGTGACTATGAAACATCGGTTAGACTCTGTTGTGCATTTATATTGTCTTTTAGTCTGAGCTGCTCCAATAATGTATTTTTCTGTATTGTTAGTTTTACACCGTTTCAACTACAAAACTGGAGGTTTATGGAAAGCCTATCCCTGACTCTGGTTCAGTTCTCGATTAGAGTTTGGCTGGCTGTCAAATGATAGTTGTATACACCTTATGGAGGACAGTACAGGGGGGCCGGAACATAATTCAAAATAAAACATAAAATTGACCGCAAGACAAAGATAATAATTTAGAAACATGCTTACATTTGTATACGATCATGTCTCTCTAATATACGTGGGAATACTTTAAAATCACTTGGAGTTGATTTCCTGGTGTTTGTACAGCCTTTTATGTCCAACAATGAAGAAAAAAACATGACTAAATACGTGTCAGTTGGGGAATCCTGATTTACAGTATCTGATGTTGTTATTAATTCAGAGACAGTGGCATGGCTGACTGGCAGACTGTGTGCATGCTGCTCTCTTCAAATGGATTCTAAGAATGCGTCCCAAATGGTACATAGAGCCCTATAGGCCCTGGTCAAAAGTAGTGCACTGTATGGGGGTGCCATTTGGGGCGCAGGCTTTACACTAATGACTGGATCTGGCTAAAGAGGCCCATTCGCCAGGCTCACTGACTGACCACTGGGCTCATTAAGAAGCCTTTGTCATTCAATTATTGAGTGATTAGGCTGATGCAAATACACTGGCAGCGCTCCTGCTGAGTAGGGAGCACCGTTGACTTTATGTCTTAACTCGCTACACAATTAACCACTTAGAACAAGTGTGCCAAGACGGGTGTCTCTCAAATTGCTGCCACTTGACCTTGTGGTTATTATCAGCTGGATCAGGCAGGTTTTCTCCCTCATTTAAGGACACGTGTTGTTTATGCACAGTATTTACTCATGTGACTAATAAAGGGCATGTTGCATGCATTAGTAGAACAGTTTGCAGAAAGGAAGTGCACTTTAATTACTGATAAACATCTGTTCAATCTACATCTTTTGGATGCTGAACGTTAGTGGGAGGCAGGGCCGTAACCAGGGGTTGCAATTCGTAATGGATGATGGACATCCACAAATTAATATCTACCATATGAAATGTAAAATATTGTATTACTTGGAGTGTCCCGGATTTACATTACTATGTTACGTCTAGCCCTGAGTCCAGGTTGCTTCCATGATAATTCTCATCGCACTTTCTTGCATTCTTTCTCTCCCCCTGTAAACAACATGAACTCCCTATTGAGTCCATTCTCTCTCCCCTCACTAAACAACATTAACTTCCAACTGGGGCATAATCTTTCAGTCAAAACAACCTGCCTACATTTCAGATTTTGAGTATTCACACTGGGTAGTCGGGCACCTCTGTTGTGTTGAAAAGCCATATCAAGCATAGTCTTCGCATCAGTGCGAAGCTATATAAGGGTGCAGATATGACACTTCGTTGACATCCCACTCCGTGTGGCCCTCCACATACAATGATGACAGTATGGCTGCTGACAGAAGAGAGTGGTCACTAGAAACCAGTTCACAGCACTAGTCATCTGGCTGACTCAAACCGCTAACGATTTATCTGATTTATTATATCAGTTATAATCCCTCCACATCTGGAGCCAGGCACTCAACTCAACAAGCTTGATCGGAAACAAATGCATTATCTGTCTGGCCAGTTGTAGCATATTGATTTGCATTGAGAAAAAACAAGCATTTCGACAGTGAATATCTTTCTTAAATCAAAGTATGGCAAAGTGCCAGATGCAATATCAGTAATGAACAGTGATAAATTCCGATTTTGCATGGTAGAGTGGTTTTTCCGTCAAGGGAAGAAACACCATCAACCCTCAGAGGTTCAAGAAAGGGACAGTCTGACACTATCCTTGGCGCATATAAATAGTATTTGGGATGTTCCCTGAAAGTTTGTCCTGAGTTCAGGAAGCCATTTGGGGATACACACGGCAGAGTTAGCAGCCACAGAAAGTAATTCTGTTTTAAACACGTACGAACATCCTTGTCTTTAATGATATTGCTGTAATATTTGCTCTCCTTAATGCCCTTCACTGAACTGCACTGGGTTGGACAAAGACACACAATTTTCTCAGAGAAGTGTGCTTTTCACAGAACGAATACTGCTTGAGTGCTTTCCACGAAAATGCAATTAACTGCACCGATCCGTATTAATCATACAAATAAAGGGAAAATATATCAATGCAACTTATTCAGGCAGCCAAATATAATCTAATGTATATAGATAATGCATATTAGTGTGTTTATGTAGAAGGCATTAAGGGATATAGGTAAAGGGCTACCAGTACTACTGCCGTGCAAAGCCCTACTTCACATTTGGCCACCCACGTCCTTTCTGCGAAATCAAGATGAGCACTAATCGGATGTGTAAACAAGCATGTGTGCTAATACACAAATGCAAGAGTGGAGGACAATTGTAATTAACCTTTTATTGGGTACAACGGATACATGAGTGAGTCATTTTATTCATTTATTCCATCCCTCCAGTCTTTACACGCCAAAACACTTTTTGCCAAGATGGCATGATTCCAGGGTAACGAACTATATACAATATAACACAACTTTATTAATCCCTGAGGCCAATTTGATCAGGGCTGACAAGGTGCTTCAGACAGGACAAGCACGCACATACAGACCGTATGAAAAAGAAAAAGAAACACTTATTAAGGCTTCATTTAAAATTGCATGGTGCAACAAGAAATCACTCTTAAGAGAAGTGTAATAACACAGTAATGAAATAAATTACTGTTATAGTATTGTGATTGTCTAATATAAAGCATGAGCTGCAACACACCCAGAGAAAACAATGTAGTGTAGAGGTGCTGACTAACAGTGAATAAACTGGAAGCTATAAAGAGAGCCGCACATATATATATATATATATATATATATATATATATATATATATATATATATATACACACTGGGAGCCAAAAGTTTGGAATATTACTCATTCAAGGGTTTTATATGTTCTACATTGTAGAATAAAAGACATCAAAACTATGACATAACACATATGGAATCATGTGGTAACCAAAAAAGTGTTAAACAAATCAAAATATATTTTATATTTGAGATTCTTCAAGTAGCCACCCTTTGCCTTGATGACAGCTTTGCACACTCTTGGAGTTCTCTCAACCAGCTTCACCTGGAATGCTTTTCCATCAGTCTTGAAGGAGTTCCCACATATGCTGAGCACTTGTTGGCTGCTTTTCTTTCACTGCGGTCCGACTCATCCCAAACCATCTAAATTTGGTTGAGGTTAGAACGAAGAATCTCACATTTGGACTACAGACCGAAAGACACATTTCCACCGGTCTAATGTCCATTGCTCATGTTTCTTGGCCCAAGCAAGTCTCTTCTTCTTATTGGTGTCCTTTAGTAGTGGTTTCTTTGCAGCAATTCAACCATGAAGGCCTGATTCACGCAGTCTCCTCTGAACAGTTGATGTTGAGATGTGTCTGTTACTTGAACTCTGTGAAGCATTTATTTGGGCTGCAATCTGAGGCTGGTAACTCTAATGAACTTATCCTCTGCAGCAGAGGGAACTCTGGGTCTTCCATTCCTGTGGCGGTCCTCATGAAGCTGGTTGAGAGAACGCCTTGAGTGTGCAAAGATGTCATCAAGGCAAAGGGTGGCTACTTTGAAGAATCTCAAATATAAAATAAATGTTGATCTGTTTAACACTTTTTTGGTTACTACATGATTCCATATGTGTTATGTCATAGTTTTGATGGCTTCACTTTTATTCTACAATGTAAAGAATAGTGCAAATAAAGAAAAACCCTTAAATTAGTAATATTCCAAACTTTTGGCCCCCAGTGTATATATACAGTATATACTGTGTGTGTGTATATATATATATATATATTCTCTATATATAGCTAATAGTATTGGAATTACACAACTAGTTTGTGTCATTGGTTTCTGTTTGAAAGACTACATGTACCAGCCAACCAGAACAAAATGTAATGAAATGCCCAAGCTAAGTTCCTATCACCAAGCTAAGTTCCTATCACCAAGCTAAGTTCCTATCACCATGTCAATGAACAATGGAATTGAGCTCAGTCTTACCATTCTGCCATGAAAGCCTCAAATAATGTTTCAATTATTTATTGCTGTTGCTGTACTCTAAAACCTTAAAATTATAAACCCTACATCCCTTATTATCTTATCTGTGTTGGATTACATTTAAAACAACTACCACCCAAAAGAGAATACTCATACTTTTAGTTAATTCAAAACAAACAAAACTAACATTTTAAGCGCTACCTAAACTCTTTGTTTGTTTTGTCTTTGTGCTTCCTACCTTCTACAGCCAACAAAGGTTGCAAGTTATATCATCAATACCCCACCTGACCTTATATGCCCATGCTTGGCATTCCAGTTGACTCGAGCTCGCCGATGATCCAGGGTCACAGCCCAGTTCTACACCACCTCGTCACGTTGTTTCATCGCGGTTCTCCATCAAAAGAGTGAACTTTTAACAGGCCAATCCTGGAGCTTCCTTGGCTGAACATAAAGACACGATCACGATAGGAGTGACAGTGGAGGGCTTCATAAAGCCAGAGAATTGTAGGGGGATTAAATGTAACTTTTCACATCCCCTCCTAAAAAGGGAACACAACAAACTCTTCAAATTGTTTTTGCTGATTCATCCCTAGTCAGACATCCTCCTACCCGAGTGAGTGAGAGAAAGAGAGTGAGTGAGTGCTGTTGTACTGTGTCTGTCCAAAGACCCATAGATAAATGGATGGTGACAGCATCAGAACAAGTGTCAACTGACTGACGATATAGAAGATCATCTCCCGGGGGCGATGGCGCTTGAAGTTCGGAGCACATTACTATGTACAGCGAGAACCATTCTCGTATCATCATTATTTTTTACTTACTAGCCATCTGTCAATAAATGCAAGGTTGGAGGTCAATCTAAACGTGCAGAACAGAGAATAACAAACTCAGAGACGTATTCCTGTTTAGTTGAATAGTTTATGCCTTTGCTATTCCAACCGCAGGGCTCTCCAGCTCTCCCGAGGGTGGTGCAGCACCCAATGTCACAGGAAGGCCAAAAAGATCAACAAGGACAACAACCACCCAAGCCACGGCCTGTTCACCCCGCTATCATCCAGAAGGCGAGGTCAGTACAGGTGCATCAAAGCTGGGACTGAGAGACAGCTTCTATCTCAAGGCCATCAGACTGTTGAACAGCCATCACTTGGCGGTTTCCACCCGGTTACGTAACCCTGCACATTAGAGGCTGCTGCCCTATATACATAGACATGGAATCACTGGCCACTTTAATAAGGGAACACTAGCCACATTAATAATGTTTACATATGCATATACAGTATTCTATTCTATTCTACTGTATTTTAGCATATGCTACTCCAAAATTGCTCGTCCTAATATTTATATATTTCTTAATTCTATTCTAATCCTTTTAGAGTTGTGTGTATTGTGTGTATTGTTGCGAATTGTTAGATACTACTGCACTGTTGTAGCTATCCCCCTTAGCGATACAGTGAAGATGTGTTCAAAACTGTCCCCAAGTTACAGGAAACTGAAAATACCAATAGTACATACATTTTTTGGACATTATGACAATGATGCTGAAAAAAATTATTTACGCCCACAGAAAGAGCAATCACAATTCCGTCTGTCAGTTCTGCCTAAGAGAATATGTCTGACAACAAAGATAATCACTAGTCAGAGAACATAGATCTGAACCTGAAAATGTCCTCCATCTATTTCCTATTATTTGTCAGGTCAAAATGAACACTGTCCATTGTTGAGACAGATGTTGTTTTCTTTCTGGCTCTATTGAACACAACATGAACAAAAACAGAATGGTGGGAAACAAAGAACGGCTTGTAACACATTTATTCGACACCAGCATCCATTTTGCAGATTGGTTAGAAATTGTTCCAACCACTCATATAAAAACCAATTTGCATTTTAATACCTAAACTTCTCTTATATTTCTCACTGCAATTGCATACTCTCAGTGGTAAACTTTAAACTTACAGTACATAGCACTGTCTTCCAATACAGAATAATATAACTGGGATTGCAATAAATAAAATGTTATAGTCTAACGGTTATCTGTTCCAAGCCAAGCCAAGCTATAACAGGCGAACCCACCTCTCCATTTTAATTACATTTGTTCAAGGGTACAGTCTTATCATAAGTTGTGACCCCTAGACAGCTAGAGGGATCAATGTCTGCTCTTTATGCTGCTATGCAGGGCAGGTGGTGCACCAGCCACCCCGCTGCTCCCCACCAACGGTTTATTGATTCAGATCTAGCATGCCAACTCTGAGCGAGCGGATAAGGCTTGGTCCAGCTAATAAACACTACTTGGCTGGTACACCAGGCAAAGAGATAAGGCCCTGGGATCAGTAACTAACCCAGGGTTTTTGTTCAGCCCTTCAGGGAGCAGAAACTAACCCAGGGTTTCTGTTCAGCCCTTCAGGGAGCAGTAACTAACCCAGGGTTCCTATCCAGCCCTGCAAGCAGCAGTAACTAACCCAGGGTTTGTGTTCAGCCCTGCATGGTCATTTGTTTCAACAGGACAATGACCCAACACACCTCCAGGCTGTGTAAGGGCTATTTGACCAATAAGGAGAGTGATGGAGTGCTGCATCAGATGACCTGGCCTCCACAATCACCCGATTTCAACCCAATTGAGATGGTTTTGGATGAGTTGGACCGCAGAGTGAAAGAAAAGCAGCCAACAAGTGCTCAGCATATGTGGGAACTCCTTCAAGACTGTTGGAAAAGCATTACAGTTGAAACTGATTGAGAGTGTGCAAAGCTGTCATCAAGGCAAAGGCTACTTTGAAGAATCTCAAATATAAATATATTTTGACTTTCTTGGTTAATTAATGATTCCATATGTGTAATTTCATAGTTTGGATGTCTTCACTATTATTCTACATTGTAGAAAATAGTACAAATAAAAAAAACTTTAATGAGTAGGTGTGTATATTTGGTTGAGTTAATGTGAATTCAACGTGAAATCAAACAAACATTTCACCCTGTCATTGGATTTAGGTTAAAAGTTGGGTGACAGAAATACAAAATCCCATTACGTTGATGACTTTTTGCAAATACAATCAGTTTTCCACATTGATTCAACGTCATCATATAGATTTTTTGGGGTAAAATGACCTGGAAACAACGTTGATTCAACCCGTTTTTGCCCAGTGGGTAGTGACTGCACTACGAAATTTCAGTTGGTTTCTGTCTAAATACAGATGAAGACAGTGGTGGTATTTTGGTGTATTTTTATTCTACATCACAAGCCTGTTTTAATCAAGAGCCGCTGAACTCTGACCTTTGGAAAAGGATTTATTGTATAGATTACAACCCGAGGTTGATCGCAGCCATTCACAACAGGTCCTTCACTAGTCTATGACCAAACTAGGTAATTCAAAGTCCCCATACATCTACCTCAAGAGAATGTAGGACAAATGAGACGGTACACACACACATGTTCCAACTGCTTTGAATTATGAATATCAGCCATTGAGTTCTAATGTTTCTAGTTGGATGAATTGTTTTCATTCAGATTCTGTAGCTTCAGCATTGTGTTTTCCACAGGTACTGTAGGTGGAGAGAGGGGTTATTTGTGACTAATGTTGCTCCATAACGTTGCTTTGCCACATCTGTCACAATATCTCACCTTCTACCCGTTCTCTGAGGGAAATAGCATGCCAATATCACACTTCAGCAATGCAAAAAGTGATGTGACGTGGACACTCATACACCAGATCACTAGATCTGAGAGAACATGCACGTGTCAAGAGGGACTTTTTGATCAAACCGATTGGATGACAAATCCCCCTCGAAGACACTGGACTAGCGCAATGATTTCTTACGCATATTTGAATCACATTGTGGTTTGATTCAACGTCGGCATTAAGGAGCTTTTTAACATCTCCTTTATAATGGTCTTGATTTCGCAATCCAATTATCTGATTACTCCATTAAGTTGAAGTAAAGTGCATGAGGTAATCAGTCAGTGCTTTTGCGTTAATAACGTTGGATAAACAGAGCTATTAACTCTGTTAGAACTGTTTTCATTTAATGAGATGCCTTTCATTAATACTTTGTGTTTTCTGTAAAAAAAAAAACAGGCCGTTTGTTTCCTCTTACCTTCTTACCTTTTGCACACTTACAGGGCCCTACACACTACACACACACACACACACACACACTCTGATACTCCAATACACACACAAACACTCACTCCTCATTTGTTCGTACACACATAATATGAACATACATTTATACTGACTCTACACACACTCACACATAAATTCCTCATATATCCTGATGCCTAGTCACCTGACCCCTATACATATCTACCTCTATCCTTCCAGTATCCCTGCACATTATAAACATGGTACTGAAACTGACCCTGTATATAGTTTGCTTACTTACTTACTTACTTTATTGTGTTCTTCTTTTTTTTTATATCTCGATTCTGTTCTACCTTGTTGTTTTTAGTATTACATTGTTATTGAGTACTGCATTGTTGGGGGTAAGCGCTTGCAAAAAAGGCATTTCACTGTGCTTGTGCAATGTGACATTAAAACTTGAAACTTTGTGATTCACTTTATCCTGTTCTCTACATTTAAGCTTCTAACAGAATAAACAAGGCCAAATGAGTTGTGTGTCCTGTGCTGGGTTTACTTTTGCTAGGCTACATATTCCACATGAGAAAAGGCAGGTGGCAAAATACTGATACTCAACAACAAGTCATATTAAACTTGATCTACATGTGAACCGGAAAAAGCACATCTACCTGTCTGTATGCCCCAGTCATTGAGGCGTGCTGGGCAGGTCAGCAGTGTCAGCACTTCAAGCAGACATACAACTCCTAGGCCTGGAGCAGCTTTTGACATTCAGCCCAGCACGTAAGGGCCTGCTTGCAGTGATTGGCAGGTCCACTGATGTGAGTGGCCAGAGGAGTGGTGGACTCAATCAACATTAACCTCAGCCCAGTCTGAGAACTACCACAGCTGTCTGTTTACTTCAACATCTACAACTTTATTTTTTGATTAAAGTCTGGTGAACGTTTGAAACCACAGAGCACAAGATAGGCTTACTAATTGATCTAATGACATATCATTTGTATCATGATCAGTGAAAATAAACGTTTTGTTTTATTTTTGTTACCACTGAAATGAAACATGACAAATGAAATGCAGTATCGCTCATATCAGCCACAATAATTATCATTTTCTACGGTTTCCATTGGTGGTCTACAGTGTGATGGATAATGTAGGAATGTCACTAAAACAATGCTACCAACTCATTCACTAAAACAATGCTACCAACTCATTCACTAAAACAATGCTACCAACTCATTCCTAGTTCATCTGTATTTCTTAGCACACACAAAAACGTATTCCTTCCAGCAGACCTTTTTATTCATTATGGAGGTTGATATAACTGATATCCGTTATAAATGACAAAGTGACATGGTTCACAAGCCATTAGCTCGCAACACTGATTGGACCCCTAGGCGTGAGCGTGTGTGTCTGTGTCTGTTGCCTATGGCCTATACACTATCTCCGATCTCCTCTCCACAGGACGCAAGTCTTCAGTACAGCCCAAAGACACACCCTGCTGCACCACAGCTGTACCATTGAGTTCTAAAGGTGTAATTTGAAAATGGTTCTAATGTCTAATTCAATCATATGTGCAATATGTTATTAATTTATCACGCAGGCTATTGATCAAGCCTGTTTTACTGGCAGTCACAACAACCCCGGGCTATATAGCTCCCTATATAGCTCTATAGCCTACAGTTTCCCCAGTAGAAATTAATGTGGGAATCAAGTGACTTAACTTCAAGGCAATGCTTTCAGGTCATTTGCAACTACTGGTACACTTTGTCTTTGAACATGACAGAACAGAGAGAAGGTGTGAGACACAGCGACGTAGCGAGCTGAGGCACGGCACAGCATTAATTAGCCTTCCAGAAGTGTGTATTGATCAGCTTCCCTTGAATGGAACACAATGGCTGCACATTTAACTGATATTAAATATTCATATTATTATTCATTCATATTCTTCTCTTTTCTTTCAGCCAAGGAAGCAGAACTACTGGTACTGCTCTTCCTTTGTCAAGTACGAATTTAGATTTGTAATGAATACTTTTTTACAATAAATCACGATGTGAAATCTGAAGTGGGGTTGCGGGCCGGGGTGAGGGAGGACGGAGTGTGGGTGAGAGTGGAGAGCCTGGGAGCATAATCAGCACCTCACCGATGTGACTCATCGCGACAGCCAAGAGGCCAGTGAGCATTTATCCTCTTTAGCACTTGTCAGGCCCCTTCTCCCCCGGCCCTGAGACGGACGACGCCGTGACAGATCTAGAGCCTCTCCGGCACTGCACTAAACGCAAGCGAGAGGTCGGAGCGGGACGTACCAGGCTAACACCACGCCGCACTGACCACACTCCGCACTGACACTCGCTTAATGGCTGCGGGTGACCTGTGACCCGTACTGACATCTATCGCCCAATTTAAATCCGCCCACTGTGGGTGGCTGGCAGTGTGTTGACAGAGAGGGAGAGTTCCATGCCTGATTACTTTTTCACATCAAGAATAAAGAGGGTATTTTCGTCGTAATGTCCGCGGAGGCATTGCAAGGTTAAGGAATACCTATTTTCTGCATGACTGGATCTAAACGTGTAACAACTACATCTGACTGTATTTGTCCAGGTGTCTGAATGAGTTAGGTCATTAAACATTGGCTTACATTTCTGAGCAACGGGCAGCTGTAATGGAGTGATGAATAGTAGAAACCTTGTATCGAGAGCCAGATTGAGCACCCTTTGATATATACAGTCGTATGCAAAAGTTTGGGCACCCCTCTGAGGCTGCATAATAATTTACTCTGTCGTCACAGAAAATGATCACAGTGGCATGCCATTCATTTTCTAATAAAAGCTGAGTACTGGGGTAGATTTTTAGTGTAGCAATATTAAGTTGTATAAAATTAAATCAGATGTGAAAAATAGGCTATGCAAAAATGTGGGCACCCTTATCATTCTGTTGATTTGAATACCTGTAACTACTTAGCACTGATTAATTGGAACACACAATTGGTTTGGTGAGCTCATTAAGCCTTGAACTTCATAGACAAGTGCATCCAATCATGAGAAAAGGTATTTAAGGTGGCCAATTGCAAGTTGTTGTTCTCTTTGACTATCCTCTGAAGAGTGGCAACATGGGGGCCTCAAAACAACTCTCAAATGACCTGAAAACAAAGACTGTTCAACATTATGGTTTAGGGGAAGGCTACAAAAAGCTATCGCAGAGATGTACTGGACTGATGAAACAAAGATTGAGTTATTTGGTCATAACAAGGGGCGTTATGCATGGCTGCAAAAGAACACAACATTCCAAGAAAAACACTTGCTACCCACAGTGGAGGTTCCATCATGCTGTGGGGCTGTGTGGCCAGTGCCACCACTGAATAATGTTGAAGAATCAGTCACAAAGTTGAAGTTACGCCGGGGCTGGATATTTCAACAAGACAACGACCCAAAACACTGCTCAAAATCTACCCGGGCATTTATGTAGAGGAACAAGTACAATGTTCTGGAATGGTCATCCCAGTCCCCAGACCTGAATATAATTGAGAATCTGTGGGATGATTTGAAGTGGGCTCTTCCATGCTCGGCAACCATCAAACCTAACTGAACGAGATGTTTTGTAAGGAGGAATGGTCCAAAATACCTTCATCCAGAATCCAGACACTCATATAGGAAGCGTCTAGAGGCTGTTACTTTAGCAAAAGGAGGCTCTACTAAATATTTATGTGAATTTTTCTGTTGGGGTGCCCAAATTTATGCACCTGTCTAATTTCGTTTTGATGCATATTGCACATTTTCTGTTAATCCAATAAACCTAATTTCACTACTGAAATATTACTGTGTCCATCAGTTATTTGATAGATCAAAATGAAATTGCTGATCCAAACACCCAATTATTTATAAATGGAAATCATGGAAATTGTCAGGGGTGCCCAAACTTTTGCAAACGACTGTACTGTGTGAGAGAACGTGAAGAATCAAAGACTACTACAGAATGCAGTCTATCTACACCTGAGTCTCAAAAATGACGTCCATCTTTATTATATCCTGACCTGGGTAGAGGACACACAATAGTACACCATGTGTCCTCTACTCGGGTCAGAATATACAATATTACATCATGTACTTTATCCCTGTGTCATTTCACATTAATACACATAACTTAATTTCCGAACTCATTTGTTTTGGTTTCTTTGTATGTATGGATTACTTGGGTTGTTACCAACATCTGGTGAACGTTTCATGTCAATAGCACCTTTGGAAATATATTTACTGAGAAAAATGTTGACTTGTTCAATACTTATTTCAACCGCTGTAAATACAATAGTACACCATGTGTCCTCTACTCAGGTCAGGATATACATACAATAGTACACCATGTGTCCTCTACTCAGGTCAGGATATATATACAATAGTATACCATGTGTCCTCTACTCAGGTCAGGATATACAATAGTACACCATGTGTCCTTAACTCAGGTCAGGATATACAATAGTACACCATATGTCATCTACTCAGGTCTGGATTTAAATATGGACGTCTGTTTTGAGCCTCTATGGTGGAGGAGAGGGATCATGTCTAACATGTTCTGTTCCACGCCTCACCACTATTTGACTAACCCCGAGCATCGAATGCTGGGTAACGGGGCTGCACACATCCAATGCTAAACAAACAGAGACACTTCATCCAGAGAGATAGACATCCCACTGACCTGAAAGAATACAGAATACAATTCACTTCCTGGTATTAGTAATGGTCCCCTTCCTGTTCATTGTTGTTGCTTCAGAAGTGGGTTTGGCGGCGTGCTTGAAATGTGTAATGTTGACTGTCCTTGATCTTGAGCGAGCTTTCACTGTCTAGTAAAAATACTGACGAAAGGTTCAATTAGGAGATGGGATGTGCACACGCCATGTCTCTATATTACATGCTTATAGAATGATAATATATATTTTCTCTTCTCTCTTCTCCTCCAACTCTCCTTCTTGTTCTCAGATTGTGTACACTGTGCAGTCAGGGCATTTCATTAGTGTTCAGTTGCGTTCAGTACGGTACATGCTAGCCTCAGAGAGGAGCGTTGCCTCCCGAACGCATACTGAGGCAGGCCACAGATCAGAGCTGATTAAAAAGATGATAAATAAAACATTTAGCACTAAGACGAACAATACATTAGGCCTGATGTTATTCAGAATGGTCACATAAATCTTTTATATGGAATATTTCTATCTTCAAAAAGCCATTTAAGGATTTTCTCTCTCTTTCTCTCGGTCTCGCTGTTGTTCTCTCTCTCTCTTTTTCATTCACTCTCTTGTTCTTCCTATATCGTTCTCTTCCTCTCTCTTTCTCCCTCTCATTCTCTCTCTCTCCTTCTCCTCTCTCCTTCTCTCTCTCCTTCTCTGGGGATCCAAGCTGTACAGGAGCCTTTTGGTGTCAGACTTGATGCACAGGTGCTGCTTAGATAGATAGATAGATAGATAGATAGATAGATAGATAGATAGATAGATAGATAGGACATTTCATTGTCAAGCAGCTACAACAATACACAGGGCAGGTGCAAAATGCCACAACGAAAGTACACAAAAGACAGATACACGGTACATGATACATAGAGCGGCAGTATGAAAAAGTATAGAAATACAAGATATCTGGAGTGCAAAAAAATAAAAGCTATAAAAAAGACATAGCATAGTATGGGTGGTTGGCTGAATATGTACACTATACATTGGTGGATGTTGGATGGTTAAGTATACTATACAGGTCGATGGCAGAGAAATACTTCAGTAGCTAAAAATGCGCATGATATGAGCGAGGGTAATAATAGTTAATTAATAGACAGACTGGGTAAATTAACAGGTAAGTGAAAATTTTGCATGGTTAAATTAGCTGTACAGTTAAGTATATAGTTATATTTACAGATAAGTGAATACTTGCATGGTTACACAAACTGTACAGGTAAATGACAGGAAGAGATACTTTAATAGCTAAATGTGTGTATGATATCATTTGGGGTAATAATAGTAATTCCCTTAAAATACAGTCCTTAGTGCGCAGGGTTTAATTACAGACAACTGCACGTATTGCACATTCGATATACTAAAAGCAATGAGAAAAGGTGCAATTGACAGGATACTAATATGCATTCCTGAGTGAATGCCTACGTAAGTTAGGTCCAAGAATTACTAGCAATATTGCACGTGATATGATATAACAACTGTACATGAGTATGTATATACAGACCTGTAAGAATAAATAGGTCCTGAGTGAATGAGTGCTGACGGACCAGAGTTACTCACGGATGGATGCATAATTGTTAAACTAGGTCCTAGCACCCCAACAGTTCCAGATCTATGTTGCCGACGGCACGGCACCCCGGTGAGGCATTATATAGTCTAATAGCCGCCGGCAGGAAGGACCTCCTGTAGCGCTCTCTGGCACACCGTGGTGGGATCAGTCTGTGACTGAAAGTGCTCCTCTGCATCATAACCATAGCGTGCAGAGGGTGGGTGACGTTGTCCATGATGGCCAGCAGTTTGGCCAGGATCCGTCTCTCCGCCACCTCCTCTAGAGTGTCAAGGCTCATCCCCAGGACAGAGCTAGCCTTCCTGATCAGCTTATTTACCCGAGAAGCATCACCGGCTTTGATGTTTGCTCCCCAGCACACCACTGCAAAAAAGATGGCACTGGCCACCACAGACTGGTAGAAGGTATGCAGTAGTTTACTGCACACGTTGAAGGACCTGAGCCTCCTCAGAAAGAGTTGGCTCTGGCCCTTTTTGTACAGGGCCCCGGTGTTACCAGCCCATTCCAGCCTGTTGTCCATATGGACTCCCAGGAACTTGTATGACCCAACCATTTCCGCATCCATCCCCTGTACAGGGACTGCAGTCAGTTGTGCCTTGATTCTCCTGAAGTCCACCACCGCTTGCCATGCGGAAGCAGTGAGATCAGTCAATGGCTTGGGGGGTTGGAGTCTTTAATGATTATCCGGGCCCTGATGGCAAGAAGTTCGGCCACAGTGATGTACTGGGCTGTCTGCACAACCCTCTGTAACTCCATGCGATTGAGGGCAGTGTCATTGCCATACCAAGCAGTGATGCAGCCAAGGTAGTTTGCCAGTGATGCCTAAACTTAACCCTAACCTTAAAAATTCAGAATGAATGCCTAAACTTAACCTTGATGTTTGCAACAACTTCGAAATTTTACTTTTGAGAAACATGGATGAACGTCTAGTTGCATCACTTCCACCGCGCTGGAGTCAGCACACCAGTTGTTGTTAATGAAGAGGCAAACCCCTCCCCCTCTCGATTTCCCCGACTCCACTGTCCTGTCGGCATGGTGAATGGAGAATCCATTGAGTTGGATATCCATTGGGGGGTATCTTGTCCGAGAGCCATAGGAGGTCATTAATCTTATTATCAAGTGACTGTACATTGGCCAGTAGAATGGATGGAAGAGGTGGTCGGTTCACCCTTCGCCTTAACCTCACCAGGATCCCCCCCTCTCTTGCCTCTGTTACGTTGACGTTTCCCCTTGGGTAGCCCGAAAAATGGGTCAGTATTACAGAAAGAGCCCAGGGCAGATGAGTCGAAGTTGAAGCCGGAATTGAGGTAAGTAACTGCCAGTCTGATGTTCAAAAGTTCTTGTTGGTTGTAAGAGAGGATGTGTTGAGGTGGTGCAGAGTTCCTCTGACCTGTTGTAAGAGAGGATGTGTTGAGGTGGTGCAGAGTTCCTCTGACCTGTTGTAAGAGAGGATGTGTTGAGGTGGTGCAGAGTTCCTCTGACCTGTTGTAAGAGAGGATGTGTTAAGGTGGTGCAGAGTTCCTCTGACCTGTTGTCTCTCTGCACCCTGTTGTTCAACAGAAGAACAGGCAGTAATATAGGGTCTGTTACCCCACCTGATAGGGCATGTGATTGGCTGACCAGGTCAGCTGACTGAGTTCCCCAGTAACCTGGTCCTTAACACAGAGGTGTGAAGTTGTGGTCTTCACTGGTCCAAAAGGTTTCACCCATTCCGAAATGGACCTGGGGCTTTCCCACCTGGACCCAATATGGATAAATATATTTGTTAAATATAGAGACACGTTCCGATCCGAACTGAGTTAGGGAAGCAGCAGAAAAGTCTTTTTTTAAAGCCACTTTATGTACCGGAGCTGATACAGCGCGAGAGGAGGGAGAAAGGCGGGGCTCTAGCAGGCGGGGGAGGGGCTGTTCTGTGAGTGAATGACACAGGGAGGATGGAAGAAGAGACTAGAGACAGCAACCAATCAACAAGCCGACTCGCACTATAGTAGACGAATAGCTGCCATAGCTAGGTTTTTTATCATCCAATATGATTACGTAGTACCTGTCTTGACTGCATCAAACCGGAAGCTAGTTCAGTTAGCTAACGTTAGCTAGGTTGGCTAACTGAATTAGTTCCATCTTCTATTGATTAGAACTTTTGCCACACTGAGGCTCTATGGCTGTGGCCTATTGCCGCTTTGACTTATGATTGGCCAACA
The DNA here is from genome assembly GCA_023634145.1 of Thymallus thymallus. Lineage (NCBI taxonomy): Eukaryota > Metazoa > Chordata > Actinopteri > Salmoniformes > Salmonidae > Thymallus > Thymallus thymallus. The sequence goes on along the minus strand of CM042412.1, from coordinate 6,949,555 downwards.
ACAACAACAAGCTACACACGCCACTCTCCACTCTCGTGAAAAGCAAGAGCAGCAGCATAGAATTATACAATTTCTCTCTCTCTCCACTGCAGTCACATTCGGATCTGTACGGGTCCTTCTGGACAAGTCAGTAAAAATTACACATACCCGAGACCCATGACAATCATATCAGATCTGAAGTCCTCTAGTGTGAAGTGGTGGCAGGGGATGATAACCTACCTCAGCAGGAAAAGGCTCCAAAGTTTGTCTCTTCACTCCCGGAGCCAGGGAGAGGGTTTGAATGGTTAATGTCTGAGGGTTTAAAAACCCTCCAAAAGTTGGAGGGTTTTGTACAGCCACCCCTTCAAATGTATGTAGTGCATTTAAAAATATTAAAACCCTTGTGTAAGGACATGGCTGTGTGTCCTCAGGTCTGACAGGAATACTATGCTTGTGTTACATGTTTTAAGAGCACATCTCTACAGTCTACAGGGGTCTACAGGGGACTAAACAACGCTGACAATAGTTCTTTATTAATAACTGAGTAGGTAGGGTCTCTTTGTATTTCTGTCCTCTCTCTCTCTCTGTTCTGTCTGTCTCTCTCTCACACCTAACACACACACACACACACACACACACACACACACACACACACACACACACACACACACACACTTCCCTTCTCTCTGTATTGAAAGACTGGAAATATCACCAGATTGCATTGATATTCTCACACCGTATGCTCCACCCCACTCTTCAGATCAATCAACCTCTCTATCGTCTTCCATCACAGAACCCCATGCTGCTCTTGGGCAATTCCACCAGAACAGAATAACGCTTTCGGTTCATTTTTTTTTTGCTTAAAAATGTATTGCCGATAAAAAACGTTGATTACAAAGTTTAACAAACCATACAACTCTATGCACAAGGACTACCTTTAAACATTTTTTACTGAACATTTTACGAAAACACGTTTACTAGAAGAACCGATGCTAAGTTTGATAATTTTGGTAAAATCTCCCTCAGTTTTTTTATGGGACCACGTTTTCCAAAAACTCTGTTAAGAGTGTCTGCAGTGACTCAGTGACTCAGTGGTTCTGCAGAAAGACTGAGGTATCAGCTATGACATGACACCTTGACTTTGAAAAAAATATTTTCGGGTTATTGAACTATGGTAAGTGAAGTGGATTTACACCCGGTAACATAATTATGGTCAAAGAATTACATCATGCATCCCTGATCTGAACTACACAGGATAATTATGGATATGAATATAATTCTCCTCATGCTGATGTATCCAGAATAGATAGATAGATAGGTACTTTATTGATCCCCCGGGGGGGAAATTTCATTGTCAAGCAGCTACAACAAAACACAGGGCAGGTGCAAAATGCCACAACGAAAAGTACACAAAAGACAGATACACGGTACATGATACATAGTGCGGCAGTATGAAAAAGTATAGAAATACAAGATATCTGGAGTGCAAAAAAATAAAAGCTATAAAAGAGACATTGCATAGTATGGGTGGTTGGCTGAAAATGTACACTATACATTGGTGGATGTTGGATGGTTAACTATACTATACAGGTTGATGGCAGAGAAATACTTCAGTAGCTAAAAATGCGTATGATATGAGCAAGGGTAATAATAGTTTACTTAATAGACAGACTGGGTAAATGCACAGGTAAGTGAACATTTTGCATGGTTAAATTAGCTGTACAGTTAGGTATACAGTTATATTTACAGATAAGTGAATACTTGCGTGGTTACACAAACTGTACAGGTAAATGACAGGAAGAGATACTTTAATAGCTAAATGTGTGTATGATATCATTTGGGGTAGTAATAGTAATTCCCTTAAAATACAGTCCATAGTGCGCAGGGTTTAATTACAGACTGCACGTATTGCACATTCGATATACTAAAAGCAATGAGAAAAGGTGCAACTGGCAGGATACTAATATGCATTCCTGAGTGAATGCCTACGTAAGTTAAGTCCTATAATTATGTACAATATTGCATGTGATATAATATGACAACTGTACATGAGTATGTATATTCAGACCTGTATGAATAAATAGGTCCTGAGTGGATGAGTGCTGACGGACCAGAGTTACTCACGGATGGATGCATAATTGTTAAACTAGGTCCTAGCACCCCAACAGTTCCAGATCTATGTTGCCGACGGCACGGCACCCCGGTGAGGCATTATATAGTCTAATAGCCGCCGGCAGGAAGGACCTCCTGTAGCGCTCTCTGGCACACCGTGGTGGGATCAGTCTGTGACTGAAAGTGGAACACAAAGGTAGAAATATACAATATTTTGGGTATTGTTCTACACACTGGCTATTACTACAATGAGCTCCTCCCCCAAATAATTATGTCTTAATTTCTAAAAAAAAAAATAGACTCTTAGCTTTCCTTTGACACCCAATATGTCATACTCCAATGAACTTCGCATGGAGCGCAAGGTTCCTTTTACATGGAAATGTCCTCTTACTGAATAATTTCACCCGTATTCTCTCTAATTGGATGATCTCTCATTCCCTACATTATAGGAATATTATGAGCACCCAATCCAATTGTCAACCCTTTAAATCCAAAGCACAACGTATCAAATATGTTTTGAGAAGTGTAAGGACTGCAAAAAAAATCGTAAACAATAACGTTACCAAAAACACAAACACCAGATCGTTCCCAGCATGACGTGCGATTCAATTCAGCTCAAAATTCAAGTTCATTTAGGGAGTGAAAAAAGGGGCAAATTATTGCAATGTTCAATATCAATGGGATTGCATATTGAGAGTGCATTCGGCAGATGTAATGGCAATCAGTGGCTTTTGATGTGCACAATAAAGAAACAGTTTTATGGGCTAAAGGATGTGAACACTGTTAGTCCATTGACAAGATCATACTGCAAGCATATGTTGCATGTAGGCACATATAGGAAACTGCAAGCATATGTTACAGGCACTTCCAATGTACTCAACAGTTTGTTGAAATTATACATGCAGTATGGTTCATACCGTATTAACTTCAGTGTAAAACATTTCCACGAAAGGTGAATTAGTAGTTAGCCATATGTTGATGAGGAGAGGGGAGCAACAGAAAACATAACAAAGGCTTATTATAGAATGCATGAGGTGTCTGCACAGAGGAGCAGCGCTGTTGTGTGCTTCTTCAAACATCTGTGAGCATGAGTGCGTGAATAAGTGAGTCTATGTAAGAATGAATGAGTGAGTGAATAAGGGAATCTTTGTGAGTAGCCGACTTCTTAAGGACAACTAGATATCAACTAGTGCACTAGTCACTACCCTCTGAGGTTTGTGAGTGTCTCTGGGAAGCGTGGACGAGTGGGCCGAGTGACAGATCGTATTATTACGGTAGCCCGTTGTTTCTACAGCGATCCTAAGCCTTGATTAAATTGTCAGAATACCGGGTGTATATTCTCTACAATGTCTGCATCCCCTCTCTGAATGAACAAATAATGGCAGCTTGATGCTCCTGTGGTGATACTCTTTGTTTTCCATTTTAAGCCGCAAATAATCAAGATTATTGACAGAGGACTTAAAATGCTAGTTGACTGACGATCAATATGGTCCCACTCTCCCTGAGCACTTGATAAAGATAAGGCTTATTTATTTAGTAAATCCAGGCTTATCTCCTGTCCATATAAACCTGGTCCCAGTCCAAACATATGTATATTAATAGGTTCTGTACACTTTTAATCTGTATGGATGAAACAACATGATTTTGCAATAGGGCATTTTAGGACCCATGAGCACCAACATGATGTTCATAGGAGCATATCATATTGGGCGTCAAACGAAAGCGAAGACTATATTTTTGGAGAAAAAAAAATATTTTTTCAGGCTTTGATTTCTGGGTAAACAGATGGAAAAGGGGTCTTAGAAAACATCTACCAGAAAAAGTCTTACAAGGGATCAGAAATACATCAAAACACAATAATGTTTTTCACGAAAGCATATTCAATTCCCATCATCCAGTTCTATAGTGGTTTTAGAAACATACAGTGGCTTAGTAAAGAGCACCTGCTCACACACACGCACACACACACACACAAACACACACAGTGACACACACACCATTATGCACAAACGCACTGCTGTGTAAAGCAGCATGCACGCCTGTAAATGGAGGAGCTCAACCAATTTCATGGTTGTAAAAGACGATCCTGAAACTTGTGTAATCTCTTTACCTCCCAGTAGGCCTGCTAAGTCGAAATGCTTCCCCTACCAAGAGTTTCTAATGTTTAGAATGGTATTCAAAAACAACAACACAAACCTAAACCAAACCTAAAAATACTCCCTTTCACTTCTCTAAGAAACAAGATGACTATATTCTGCATGGAAACAGATAACTCAGTGTCATTTTAATTGAGCAGTAAGAAAACAGTAACCTCCCTTACTATCAACATTAGTTGAATAAGGGGACAGTGGTGAGTGATATGTTTCCATGCAGGGCCAACAAAAGGACAGTGATGATCAACCATAGAACAGTATTAATATACATTAGCAGGGTTGGGGAGTAACGGATTACATGTAACGGATTACAATTATCGCTTTTTGTAATCCCTTACATGTAATCCGTGAATCCCCAAAGTAATCATCTAGTTTTTCAAATTATCTGTAATCTGATTACAATATTTTACATGGTAACGTAACAGATTACACTTATCGCTTTTTGTAATCCGTTACATGTAAGAGATTACAAAAAGTGATAATTTTAATCCGTTACGTTTTTGTAATCAGATTACAGATAATTTGAAAAACTAGATGATTACTTCGGGGATTACTTTTGAATTCAGAAAGGATGTTTGGATCATGGGAAAAGGTTTGTGGAAAAGGGATCTATTCACCCAACTTGAATAAACGCTTGGAGGTAAGTGTAACCGGTGTGAAATGGCTAGCTAGTTAGCGGGGTGGGCGCTAGTAGCGTTTCAATCGGTGACGTCACTCGCTCTGAGAACTTGAAGTAGTTGTTTCCCTTGCTCTGCAAGGGCTGCGGCTTTTGTGGAGCGATGGGTAACGATGCTTCGAGGGTGACTGTTGTTGATGTGTGCAGAGGGTCCCTGGTTGGAGCCCAGTTAGGGGCTAGGAGAGGGACTGAAGCCCAGTTAGGGGCTAGGAGAGGGACTGAAGCCCAGTTAGGGGCTAGGAGAGGGACTGAAACCCAGTTAGGGGCTAGGAGAGGGACTGAAGCCCAGTTAGGGGCTAGGAGAGGGACTGAAGCCCAGTTAGGGGCTAGGAGAGGGACTGAAGCCCAGTTAGGGGCTAGGAGAGGGACTGAAGCCCAGTTAGGGGCTAGGAGAGGGACTGAAGCCCAGTTAGGGGCTAGGAGAGGGACTGAAGCCCAGTTAGGGGCTAGGAGAGGGACTGAAGCCCAGTTAGGGGCTAGGAGAGAGGCTGAAGCCCAGTTAGGGGCTAGGAGAGGGACTGAAGCATAACTGTTACACAAGGATGACAGCAGTAGTGTAGATTGTGGTTGTTGTGGATGGCTGTTCAAAAATCTAAATGTGTATTTGAACCCAATATTGGTTGAATTCAAGAAGTTTCAGCTGCCTATCAAACATTGTTTTTGAAACCAGTGGACAGCCAGGGAATAATGCGCTCTTGCAAAACGCACACACTTTTGATAGACCTAAAGGGGCAATCTGTAGTTGCTATATCCATTTTCGGACTTATATATATTAATGTAAAGATCTAATTTAATTGCATTATGATATTTAGTAGAAAGCGATTGGTTAGACCGTTAGAAGAAGCCTACATAACCGACCCAAATGAAAGCTAAGACCATATTTATGCCTTAAAAATGAGGCATAAGTAAAGGCTTTGATTTCTGGGTAAACAGATGGAAAAGGGATCTTAGAAAAAACATCTACCAGAAAAAGTCTTACAAGGGATCAGAAATACACAATAATGTTGACGTAAAGACCCCATACACTTAAGACCCCATACACGAAAGCATATTAAATTCCCATCATCTATAGTGGTTTTAGAAACATACAGTGGCTTAGTAAAGAGCACCTGCTCACACACACACACACACACACACAAACACACAGTGACACACACACACACCATTATGCACAAACGCACTGCTGTGTAAAGCAGCATGCACGCCTGTAAATGGAGGAGCTCAACCAATTTCATGGTTGTAAAAGACGATCCTGAAACTTGTGTAATCTCTTTACCTCCCAGTAGGCCTGCTAAGTCGAAATGCTTCCCCTACCAAGAGTTTCTAATGTTTAGAATAGTATTCAAAAACAACAACACAAACCTAAACCAAACCTAAAAATACTCCCTTTCACTTCTCTAAGAAACAAGATGACTATATTCTGCATGGAAACAGATAACTCAGTGTCATTTTAATTGAGCAGTAAGAAAACAGTAACCTCGCTTACTATCAACATTAGTTGAATAAGGGGACAAAAAAATCCCTGCCCTCCCCCAGTGATATGTTTCCATGCAGGGCCAACAGAGGGACAGTTTTGATCAATAGAACAGCTTTAATATACATTAGCATAGCGTAGCTCCCTTATACCCTGGGAGAAGTGGGATAGATTAATCCTGCTCGCTTGTCAAACTGTTTTCTGGTTAAACAGTTTACTGCTGAGTCAAGCTCTTCTTCCACACAGTCCACCTGCTGGTTTTAGCTGCTGGTTATGTAACTATCGGCAGAACTTTCTCCTCCACTGTTCTAAAATACAAATAGTTGCTCAGTTGACGACAGAAGCAAGACACGATGGATTTGTTCGTGTCCGAGAGGGCAGCAGTTCGAGGGAAAATAAAGACTTCTTAGCAACTGACAATAGTGATATTGATAATAATGATGATGATGATGTTGACGATGATGACGTTGTTGATGATGATGATGATGAAGATAACACCGTTAGTTATACTACCACTACTACTTGTTATCCTTTTTCAGGATCAATAATCTTATTAGTAGAATTAGTATTAGCCTATTCACTGTAGTAGTCGTAACAGTCGCACACTGTTGTGAAATCTGTTGTGAATGTATTGTAATATTTTAAAAAATGTATAACTGTCTTAATTTTGCTGGACCCCAGGAAGAGTAGCGGCTAATCGGGATCCATAATAAATACTAATACTGTTGTTGTAGTAGCAGCATTATCGTCATCCTTATCAACGTTAGATTCATTATCAGTGTTAGATTAATTGTTACTAGGAAACCTTTCTGAGGCTTTATTATTTTGTGTGAAAGACAATGCAAGCATGTTGAAAAGGGTCATGTGATATTTCTCCTTTCCAGTTTCCCTGTCACTGAGAACTCCATTAAATACCATTGTTTATAATCCCAGGGGCTGAAAATGACTCTGTTCAGAAAACATAATTGGATTTTAACAATATTGAATTGCTAATAGCTATCTATTTGTACAGGCTTTTCAGTTTCAGCGATCCCAGTTTTTCACAGCTCCCTCACAAATGTAGAGTTCTCTAATTCTGGCATTATGCTAAAAGGCCTCTCTATGTCTAATATGCCTTGCTGGGGTATTAGACATCTCTTCCTCTAGAGGGAGAGAGAGAGAGAATAGGATGAATAGAGGAAGATCTTTTTTTTACTTTATTTAACTTGGCAAGTCAGTTGAGAACAAATTCTTATTTACGTTGACGGCCTACCTACAGGGAGAGAGAGGAGAGAGAGAGAGGGAGAGGGAGAGAGAGTGGGATAGAGGGAAAGAGGGGGGAGAGGGAGAGAGAGAGAGAGAATAGGATGAATAGAGGAAGATGAGGAGAGAGGGATAGAGGGAAAGAGGGGGGAGAGAGCGAGAGAGAGAGAGAAGGATAGAGAGAGAGGGGGATAGAGAGTGAGGGAGAGAGAAGGATAGAGGGGGAGAGGGGAGAGAGGGGGAGAGGGATATAGAGGGATAGACTAAGAGAGAGGGGGAGAGAGAGAGAGATAGATGGAGAGAGGGGGAGAGGGGAGAGAGGGGGAGAGGGGGAGAGAGAGAGGGATAGAGGGGAGAGAGGGGGAGAGGGGGGGGGGGGAGAGGGATAGACGGAGAGAGGGGGAGAGGGGAGAGAGGGGGAGAGAGAGAGGGATAGAGAGGGAGAGCCGAGAGAGGGGGAGAGGGGGAGAGAGAGAGGGATAGAGGGGGAGAGGGGGAGAGAGAGAGGGATAGACGGAGAGAGGGGGAGAGGGGGAGAGGGGGAGAGGGATATAGAGGGATAGACTAAGAGAGAGAGAGAGAGATATGTTATCATCATGGCAGTTGGTGTCACAGAGCATTTATGGTGCTTTACGTTTCTGAAAGGATTTACATTTACCATACATTTTTATTAAATAATTATGATAAAATGTAGTAGAAACATTAAATATGTTATAGGATATCTCTGGAGGAATATAAACTCCAAACTCCAATACTTTTTATGTAAAGTAGCTGTTGTGGGATGCAGTTGTGAATATTCTGTCTAGGTTTTCCATTGTGTTTTTATTATTAGATTTTTTTCACACCATATACTGTACGTTTTGAAGGCTCTTGGTGGCAACGTCTGATATAGGAGTGATACTATTGTGAGCGGGGGAGAAGCATTGTTAAATGCTTGATAAATGTGTGGGAGAGAGGTAATGACAAGCTTCCCATCTGCAGCAAGATGACTGCCCCAAAGAAGCAAGATGACTGCCCCAAACCAGAAAGATGACTGCCCCAAAGAAGCAAGATGACTGCCCCAAACCAGAAAGATGACTGCCCCAAAGAAGCAAGATGACTGCCCCAAACCAGAAAGATGACTGCCCCAAAGCAGAAAGATGACTGCCCCAAAGAAGCAAGATGACTGCCCCAAAGCAGAAAGATGACTGCCCCAAAGAAGCAAGATGACTGCCCCAAACCAGAAAGATGACTGCCCCAAAGCAGAAAGATGACTGCCCCAAAGAAGCAAGATGACTGCCCCAAAGCAGAAAGATGACTGCCCCAAAGCAGAAAGATGACTGCCCCAAAGCAGAAAGATGACTGCCCCAAAGCAGAAAGATGACTGCCCCAAAGAAGCAAGATGACTGCCCCAAAGCAGAAAGATGACTGCCCCAAAGAAGCAAGATGACTGCCCCAAAGCAGAAAGATGACTGCCCCAAAGAAGCAAGATGACTGCCCCAAAGCAGCTTTAATAATTGTTTTTCCTTTTTGATTGTACGCTGACTGAGGTCATATTATACTCATCATGCCACTCTTTGATGGATGGCTGAATCCTCCTCCCATCTCCCGGTACCTGTATTCCCTTTCTGAAACGTCATCTTCCATTCCAAAAGGAAATGTGATGAGAATGAACATTGTCAAGCACAGAGAAGAAAGTCTGGCCTCTAAAATTCAACTAAACACAGGCAAATAAGGATGCACGTAATTCATAACGTAAAAAGGTAAATTTGCCCTGTGCTGATTAGAAGGATCAGGTGTGAATATCTTCTCCCTCTTCTGAGGCTTAGTGAGGGTCACTGTTAACAAAAGGTTACGCTATCGGACAGCTGCGTGTCACCGCCAGGATTACAGCCTATTAAATGGGCTCATCAGCCGAGGTCAGGAAGGCCACCTTCAAACGTGCTGTAATTAAGAAGAAGTGATGATATCCATTAATCCTGCTCTCTCTCTCTCTCTCTCTCTCTCTCTCTCTCTCTCTCTCTCTCTCTCTCTCTCTCTCTCTCTCTCAGGGGCTGCCCTCTTCCACTTTTGAAGGGAACATTGAATTAGGTTTAATCTGTGGAATTTCAGACTTTCAGCAAGGTCAAGGTTTTGTTGTAGGGAATGTTTCAAATGGAATGCAACGTCCCTGCTGTGTTCGGGATACTAATGGAAGTCAGTGTTTTGCTAAAGAGGTTGTTTTCTGAGTTTAACTAAAGATGCTTTAACTAAAGTTCTAAGCAGAGAATGTGACCTCTCTGTGTAGAGCAGGGGACTTGGAGAGATTGGCCAGGCAAACAAACTTTTTGTAATTACACTGTCCGAATGGCTGAAATTGGCTGCAATGGAAAAGCATTTATTTCAACACAGATGGCTAACTGACTGGCACATTTTTTTAATTCATCCTTCCTGTAATATTGACAGTTCTTGAGAACATTTTTGTTGTGCATTAGACAATACTGTATGTATTGCAGTCACGCAATACATTTAGTTTAATTTATATGGGCTAGTTTTTCAAGACCACATGCAGTTTAGAAGAATAGAATGGAATGGAATATAAGAATAGAATAGAATATAATAGAATGGAATGATAGAATAGAATATAATAAAATGGAATGGAATTGAATAGAAGCACCACAGACAGTGAACAGAATTATAGATCTGATTGTGACTCCCTCTGTTAATGACGTAATCACACACCTACAGTATCCCTAACCATTGTCACCTCTAACAGTAGCAGCATTATCCCTAACCATTGTCACCTCTAACAGTAGCAACATTATCCCTAACCATTGTCACCTCTAACAGTAGAAGCATTAACCCTCACTATTGTCACCTCTAACAGTAGAAGCATTATCCCTCCCCATTGTCACCTCTAACAGTAGCAACATTATCCCTAACCATTGTCACCTCTAACAGTAGAAGCATTAACCCTCACTATTGTCACCTCTAACAGTAGAAGCATTATCCCTCCCCATTGTCACCTCTAACAGTAGCAACATTATCCCTAACCATTGTCACCTCTAACAGTAGAAGCATTAACCCTCACCATTGTCACCTCTAACAGTAGAAGCATTATCCCTCCCCATTGTCACCTCTAACAATAGCATCATTATCCTCACCATTGTTACCTCGAACTGTAGCAGCAATATCCCTCACCATTGTCACCTCTAACAGTAGCAACTTTATCGCACACCATTATCACCTCTAACGGTAGTAACATTATCCCTCATCGCTATCACCTCTACCAGTAGCAGCACTATCCCTCACCATTTTCACCTCTAACAGTAGCAGCATGGGAGGCGAAGAGAGAATAAACAGAGCGAAGCCGCAGATGCTGTTTGTATTTATTAGGGATCCCCATTAGTTCCTGCCAAGGCAGTAGCTGCTCTTCCTGGGGTCCAAACACATTATGGCACTTACAGTGTACATCATAAACCAAAAGATAAAACAGTACATCATATAACATTATTTCACCACTACATATCTACAATATAAAATGTATAATACCACCATACAACAATATTACAATCTGTGTCACGATCGCTATGAAACAGTACTCGAGGCGCAGAGCTGTAGTGTGAAGACATTCCTTTATTTCAGTAATAATAATCCCAAAACCGAACAAAGGAGAGACAGTGACCATGAACCAGCGTGAAAACAAAAGGAACACTCACAAAAACCCACAAACACAGGTGGAACAACTGAACATAAATAGGCTCCAAAAGGACATAAAGGTCTCTGGACACTAAACCTGGAAAACATAAAGGTTTCCAGAGACCTCTCTGAACATAAATCCTTACAGGGAGGGGAACAGGCGGCTGTGGAGGCTCTGGACCCGGTTCCGGACCTGGCAGCAGGTCAGGCACCGGTGGAGCGGACTGCTCCGGCACTGGAGCGGGGATGACGACCGGTCCCGGACTGGGCACCGGTGGAGCGGACTGCTCCCGGCACTGGAGCGGAGCTGACGACTGGTCCTGGACTGGGCACCGGTGGAGAGGACTGCTCCGGCACTAGCGCTACCGCGCTGAGTACACACACTGGTGCCACCGGGCTAGGAACCGGTACTGGCGCTACCAAGCTGGGGACACCCCCTGACACCACCGGGCTAGGAACCGGTACTGGCGCTACCGAGCTGAGGACACGCACTGGCACCACCAGGCTAGGAACCAGTACTGGAGCTACCGGGCAAGGAACCGGTACTGGCGATTACCAAGCTAGGGACACTCCCTGACGCCACCAGGCAAGGAACCGGTACTGGTACTACCGAGCTGAGGACACGCACTGGCGCCACCAGGCTAGAAACCAATACTGGCGCTACCAAGCTGGGAACACACACTGGAGCTACTGGGCTAGGAACCGGCACCGGCGCCACCGGGCTAGGAACCGGTACTGGCGCTACCGAGCTGGAGAGGCACACCGGAGGTCTGGTGAGTAGGGCCAGCACTGGAGGCACTGGGCTGGGCGCATGCACTGGAGGTCGGGTGTGGGGAGCTGACACAGGGCTTACCGGGCTGAGGAAGCACACCGGAGGTCGGGTGTGGGGAGCTGGGACCGGCTTACTGGGCTGAGATCCGGCGCTGGAGGTATCGGGCTGAGAACCGGCTTTGGAGGTACCGGGTTGGGCACCAGCCCAGGAGCCTCTGGAAGAGAAGCGCCAGTCGTTCAGACCTCATCCTCTTGCTGTCCTCGTTGTAAACCTCGTCCTCCCTCGGGCTGGTTCCTGCTCCCGGGCTGGAAGGTCTCAGCTCCAGCCAAGACCTTCACCACCTCTCCTGTTTCTCCAGGGACCGGTCAAAAAACCCCTCCGGTGGCCGCCGGTCCTCAGCTGTGGCAGGTTGCAGACTCCCACAGTCGTCCTCCCTCCTCCGCCGATCCCGGCTCTGCAAGGGATCATCCAAGAGCCCCCACGTGTTGGGGAACAGGAGCACCTCGTCGTCATCATCCGACACCTGGGCGTACTCTTGCTCCCATGGCTGTAGGGGCTACTCCATGAGCCCCCACGAGTGTAGTGGCCGGGGCTCCGCCTCTTCATTCCCCGACCACCCCAATAGCCCCTGCCCAAAAAATTGTATGGGGGTTCTTCGGGGCTCTAGGCTGGGCCTGCCTCTTCGATCGCCGACATGGCCCCCGTCGACGTCCTTGCTGCTCTGGGACCCAGCCTTGTCCCAGAGCTAAACAGTGGAGGGACTCTAACTTCCATACCTCCGGGGAGTTTCTCCTCTGTCCAGCCCTGCTTGGTCCCGTGGTGGTGGGTTTTTCTGTCACGATCGCTATGAAACAGGACCCGAGGTGCAGAGCTGTAGTGCGAAGACATTCTTTTATTCCAGTAATAATAATCCCAAAAACAAACAAAGGGGAGACAGTGACCATGAACCGGCGTGAAAACAAAAGGTTATACAGTGGGGAGAACAAGTATTTGATACACTGCCAATTTTGCAGGTTTTCCCACTTACAAAGCATGTAGAAGTCTGTAATTTTTATCATAGGTACTCTTCAACTGTGAGTGACGGAATCTAAAACAAAAATCCAGAAAATCACATTGTATGATTTTTAAGTAATTCATTTGCATTTTATTGCATGACATAAGTATTTGATACATCAGAAAAGCAGAACTTAATATTTGGTACAGAAACCTTTGTTCGCAATTACAGAGATCATACGTTTCCTGTAGTTCTTGACCAGGTTTGCAAACACTGCAACAGGGATTTTGGCCGAATCCTCCATACAGATCCTTCAGGTTTCGGGGCTGTCGCTGGGCAATATGGACTTTCAGCTCCCTCCAAAGATTTTCTATTGGGTTCAGGTCTGGAGACTGGCTAGGCCACTCCAGGACCTTGAGATGCTTCTTACGGAGACACTCCTTAGTTGCCCTGGCTGTGTGTTTCGGGTCGTTGTCATGCTGGAAGACCCAGCCACGACCCATCTTCAATGCTTTTACTGAGGGAAGGAGGTTGTTGGCCAAGATCTCGCGATACATGGCCCCATCCATCCTCCCCTCAATACGGTGCAGTCGTCCTGTCCCCTTTGCAGAAAAGCATCCCCAAAGAATGATGTTTCCACCTCCATGCTTCACGGTTGGGATGGTGTTCTTGGTGTTGTACTCATCCTTCTTCTTCCTCCAAACACGGCGAGTGGAGTTTAGACCAAAAAGCTCTATTTTTGTCTCATCAGACCACATGACCTTCTCCCATTCCTCCTCTGGATCATCCAGATGGTCATTGGCAAACTTCAGACGGGCCTGGACATGAGCTGGCTTGAGCAGGGGGACCTTGCGTGCGCTGCAGGATTTTAATCCATGACGACGTAGTGTGTTACTAATGGTTTTCTTTGAGACTGTGGTCCCAGCTCTCTTCAGGTCATTGACCAGGTCCTGCCGTGTAGTTCTGGGCTGATCCCTCACCTTCCTCATGATCATTGATGCCCCACGAGGTGAGATCTTGCATGGTGCCCCAGACCGAGGGAGATTGACCGTCATCTTGAACTTCTTCCATTTTCTAATAATTGCGCCAACAGTTGTTGCCTTCTCACCAAGCTGCTTGCCTATTGTCCTGTAGCCCATCCCAGCCTTGTGCAGGTCTACAATTTTATCCCTGATGTCCTTACACAGCTCTCTGGTCTTGGCCATTGTGGAGAGGTTGGAGTCTGTTTGATTGAGTGTGTGGACAGGTGTCTTTTATACAGGTAACGAGTTCAAACAGGTGCAGTTAATACAGGTAATGAGTGGAGAACAGGAGGGCTTCTTAAAGAAAAACTAACAGGTCTGTGAGAGCCGAAATTCTTACTGGTTGGTAGGTGATCAAATACTTATGTCATGCAATAAAATGCAAATTAATTATTAAAAAATCATAGATAAAAGTGTACCTATGATAAAGATTATCGCTACCGCTACATGCTTTGTAAGTAGGAAAACCTGCAAAATCGGCAGTGTGTCAAATACTTGTTCTCCCCACTGTAGATAGTTATATCTGTTACCAAACCACCTAGCCAGCCTACAAATATAGATAGTTATATCAGTTACCAAACCACCTAGCCAGCCTACAAATATAGATAGTTCTATCTGTTACCGAACCACCTAGCTAGACTACAAATACATATAGTTATATCTGTTATGGAACCACCTTGCCAAACTACAAATACATATAGTTATATCTGTTATGGAACCACCTAGCTAGCTACTCTCGTTATGTCTAGGGGTCTTAAGCCTGGCTAAATTATCTTTAACCTGTCCTAAAATTTAAATACCCCAGTTCCTAACATACTGTATCTCTAACGTTGTCACTCATCTAATTGAGTAACATATCAATAACATGTCATATCAGACACATTTTGATTATTTAGATTATAAGATTGTTTTAATTAAGATGGTCATACTATGGATCATTTAGCTATTTGATTTAGAATTTTGGGAAAAAAAAAAAAAAGATTTGATAAAAGCCTATAGAAACACACCAAATAACACATTCATACGTGGCAAAAAGGACATAAAAAAAACAAAAAAAAACAACAACATTCTAAATAAATCTGACAGTGTCACCAGCATAGCACACAATCACACCTCCTCCATGCTTCACGGTGGGAACCACATATGCAGAGATCATCCGTTCACCTACTGTGCGTCTCACAAAGACACGGCGGTTGGAACCAAAAATGTCCATTGCTCGTGTTTCTTGGCCCAATCAAGTCTCTTCTTCTTATTGGTGTCCGTTAGTAGTGGTTTCTTTGCAGCAATTCGACCACGAAGGCCTGATTCACGCAGCCTCCTCTGAACAGTTGATGTTGAGATGCGTCTTTTACTTGAACTCTGTGAAGCATTTATCTGAGGTGCTGTTAATTCTAATGAACTTATCCTCTGCAGCAGAGGGAACTCTGGGTCTTCCTTTCCTGTGGTGGTCCTCATGAGAGCCAGTTTCATTTAAAAAAAAAATTGCAACTTAAAGACATTTCTTCTTGACATTTTCCAGATTGACTAACCTTCATGTCTTAAAGTAATGATGGACTGTCGTTCATCTTTGCTTATTTGAGCTTTTCTTGCCACTTGGTCTATTACCAAATCATTTTGTGATTCCATATGTGTTATTTCATAGTTTTGATGTTTTCACTGTTATTCTACAGTCGTGGCCAAACGTTTTGAGAATGACACAAGTATTGGTCTCCACAAAGTTTGCTACCTCAGTGTTGATGATGGCAATTTGCATATACTCCAGAATGTCATGAAGAGTGATCAGATGAATTGCAACTAATTGCAAAGTCCCTCTTTGCCATGAAAATTAACTTAATCCCCCAAAAACATTTCCACTGCATTTCAGCTCCTGCCACATTTCAGATCCTGCCACAAAAGGACCAACTGCCATGATGTCAGTGATTGTCTCTTTAACACAGGTAAGAGTGTTGACGAGGACAAGGCTGGAGATCACTCTGTCATGCTGATTGAGTCAGAATAACAGACTGGAAGCTTTAAAAGGAGGGTGGTGCTTGAAATCATTGTTCTTCCTCTGTCAACCATGGTTACCTGCAAGGAAACACGTGACGTCATCATTGCTTTGCACAAAAAGGGCTTCACAGGCTAGGATATTGCTGCTGGTAAGATTGCACCTAAATCAACCATTTATCGGATCATCAAGAACTTCAAGGAGAGAGGTTCAATTGTTGTGAAGAAGGCGTCAGGGCGCCCAAGAAAGTCCAGCAAGTGCCAGGACCGTATCCTAAAGTTGATTCAGCTGCGGGATCGGGGCACCACCAGTGCAGAGCTTGCTCAGGAATGGCAGCAGGCAGGTGTGAGTGCATCTGCACGCACAGTGAGGCGAAGACTTTTGGAGGATGGCCTGGTATCAAGAAGGGCAGCAAAGAAGCCACTTCTCTCCAGGAAAAACATCAGGGACAGACTGATATTCTGCAAAAGGTACAGGGATTGGACTGCTGAGGACTGGGGTAGAGTCATTTTCTCTGATGAATCCCCTTTCCGATTGTTTGGGCCATCCGGAAAACACCTTGTCCGGAGAAGACAAGGTGAGCACTACCATCAGTCCTGTGTCATGCCAACAGTAATGCATCCTCAGACCATTCATGTGTGGGGTTGCTTCTCAGCCAAGGGAGTGGGCTCACTCACAATTTTGCCTAAGAACACAGCCATGAATAAAGAATGGTTCCAACACATCCTCCGAGAGGAACTTCTCCCAACCATCCAAGAACAGTTTGGTGACGACCAATGCCTTTTCCAGCATGATGGAGCACCTTGCCATAAGGCAAAAGTGATAACTAAGTGGCTCGGGGAACAAAACATTGACATTTTGGGTCCATGACCAGGAAACTCCCCAGACCTTAATCCCATTGAGAACTTGTGGTCGATCCTCAAGAGGCGGGTGGACAAACAAAAACTCACAACATCTGACAAACTCCAAGCATTGATTATGCAAGAATGACCTGCCATCAGTCAGGATGTGGCCCAGAAGTTATTTGACAGCATGCCAGGGAGGATTGCCGAGGTCTTGAAAAAGAAGGGTCAACACAGCAAATATTGACTCTTTGCATAAACTGAATGACATTGTCAATGAAAGCCTTTGACACTTATGGAATACTTGTAATTATACTTCAGTGTACCATAGTAACCACTGACATAAAGATCTAAGAACACTGAAGCAACAAACTTTGTGGAGACCAATACTTGTGTAATTCTCAAAACTTTTGGCCACGACTGTACAATGTAGAAAATAGTAAACATAATTTGGAATATTACTCATTCAAGTGTTTTTCTTTATTTGCACATTTTTTTATATTGTAGAATAAAAGTGAAGACATCAAAACTATGACATAACACATATGGAATCATGTAGTTAGCAAAAAAGTGTTAAACAAATCAAAATATATTTTATATTTTAGATTCTTCGAAGTAGCCACCCTTTGCCTTTTGACAGCTTTGCACACTCATGGAATTCTCTCAACCAGCTTCATGAGGACCGCCACAGGAATGGAAGACCCAGAAATACCTCTGCTGCAGAGGATAAGTTCATTAGCGTTACCAGCCTCAGATTGCAGCCCAAAAAAAAGTAACAGACACATCTCAACATCAACTGTTCAGAGGAGACTGTGTGAATCAGGCCTTCATGGTCGAATTGCTGCAAAGAAACCACTACTAAAGGACACCAATAAGATGAAGAGACTTGCTTGGGCCAAGAAACTCAAGCAATGGACATTAGACCGGTGGAATTTTGTCCTTTGGTCTGGAGTCCAAATTTAAGGTTTTTGGTCCCAACCTCAACTAAATTTAGATGGTTTGGGATGAGTCGGACCGCAATGAAGGAAAAGCAGTCAACAAGTGCTCAGCATATGTGGGAACCCCTTCAAGACTGATGGAAAAGCATCCAGGTGAAGCTGGTTGAGAGAATGCCAAGGGTGCGCAAAGCTGTCATCAAGGCAAAGGGTGGCTATTTGATTAATCTCAATCTGATTTGTTTAACACTTTTTTGGTTACTACATGATTCCATATGTGTTATGTCATAGTTTTGATGCCTTAAAATTTTATTCTACAATGTAAAAAAGTGTGCAAATAAAGAAAAACCCTTGAATGAGTAATTGTCCAAACTTTTGGCCCCCAGTGTATATACAGCAGGGGGTGATATTGCGAGGGGTGAGAAGTGAGTGATGACCAATATGGAACAGGTGTGGGTCATCAGGGTCACTATTTAATCCTGTGTTTTTTGTTACAACCCTCGCGGGTTATTGTCTTTGTGTGTTGCTGTGTTCCATTAAATGTTACTTGTTCTTTTGCCAGAACTTCATCTCCTTTTCATCTTTTGTCTCATCACTCACTTCTCACCCCTCGCAATATCACAGAATAACCCGGGTGTTGCTACCATCTTCCCCCGACCGCCGGTTTAGAAAGCCAGCGAGGATGATCGCTGGAGAGGAGGAGGGCCCGTCGTCCTGCGCGGGGCATTCGTTACAATAAGTATTGAAACGTCATCATTTTTCTCAGTAAATATATTTCCCAATTCAGAAATTAAGTTATGTGTAATAATGTGAAATGACACAGGGAAAAAGTATTGAACACTCTTACTGATATTTATTTAATACTTTGTACTAAAGCCTTTGTTGGTAATGACAGCTTCAAGACGCCTCCTGTATGGAGAAACTAGTTGCATGCATTGCTCTGGTGTGATTTTGGCCCATTCTTCCACACAAACAGTCTTCAAATCTTGAAGGTTCCGTGGGCCTCTTCTATGAATCTTGATCTTCAGTTCTTTCCATAGATTTTCAATGGGATTTAAGTCAGGTGATTGGCTGGGCCATTCTAGCAGCTTTATTTTCTTTCTTTGAAACCAATTGAGAGTTTCCTTGGCTGTGTGTTTGGGATCATTGTCTTGCTGAAATGTCCACCCTCGTTTCATCTTCATCATCCTGGTAGATGGCAGCAGATTTTTGTCAAGAATGTCTCGGTAAATTTGCCCATTCATCCTTCCTTCAATTATGTGAAGTTTGCCAGTACCATTTGCTGAAAAGCAGCCCCACACCATGATGTTCCCACCTCCAAACTTCACTGTTGGTATGGTGTTTTTAGGGTGATGTGCAGTTCCATTTCTCCTCCAAACATGGTGTGTATTATGACATCCAAACAGTTCAATTTTTGCTCTCATCTGACCACACTATATTCTCTCAGTATTTCACTGGCTTTTCCAAATGTTGTGCAGAAAACTTTAAATGAGCTTCAACATGCTTTTTTTTCAGCAATGGAGTCTTGCGTGGTGAGCGTGCATACAGGCCATGGCGGTGGAGTGCATTACTTACTGTTTTCTTTGAGACAACAGTACCTGCTAATTGCAGGTCTTCTGATTATTCTTTTCACTCCTCTGTCAGAAATCTTGCGAGGAGCACCTGTTCGAGGCAAATTTATGGTGAAATGATTGTCTTTCCACTTCCGTATTATGGCCCCAACAGTGCTCACTGGAACATTCAGAAGCTTAGAAATGCGCCTATAACCAATGCCATCATTATGTTTTGCAACAATTAGGTTGCGAAGGTCTTAAGACAGCTCTTTGCTTTTACCCATTATGAGATGTGTCTTGTGTGACACCTTGGCAATGAGACCTTTTTGTAGGCCATCAGTTGAGACTGAACCAGCTGATATTAATTTGCACTGACAGGGGGCTGGATTGCTTTTTAATTACTGATAGTTTTCAGCTGTTGTCTTGGCTTTCCATGCCTTTTTGCACCTCCCTTTCTTCATGTGTTCAATACTTTTTACCTGTGTCATTTCACATTCTTACACATTGTTTTGGTTTCTTTGTATGTATGGATTACTTGGGTTGCTACCAACATCTGGTGAAAATTTCATGTCAATAGCAACTTTGGAAATATATTTACAAAAAAAGAATGGTGACGTGTTCAATACTTATTTCACCCGCTGTATATACATTGAACAGCATTGAAGAGAATTGGAATTTCAGTTTTCTTACATTATTCTCTAACAAAAAAGATTGCATTCAGAGTGCAGTATAACTGCAGTAAGCTGCAAATACTGCGTCCAAAATAACTAAACAAATTTACTGCAGTAATTTTGCAGTGTAAATGCTGTTACAGTGTAGTATAACTGCAGTTCAACTGCAGTACACTGAAGTTATCATAAAATTACTGCGTCCAAAATACCACAGTCAACTGCAGTTAATGCACTTTTACTGCAGTTTCAAAACTGCCATCTTTTTTTTGTAAGGGTTGACTGGAATTTAAATGGAATTGACTCCAACACTGATCAGTGACAAAACCCCTCGCTGGGCTGGCTAAATCAATCCAACACATCAACAGAGCCAAACCCAAAATCCTTCTGCTTAAATGAGGGTAAACTTGTATGTTCAAATTGCTGCCTTAGTCTGTGAATATAAACAATACTAATGCATTATAATTCAGTTTCTGTATTGCCAGATCCCAACAGAGCCTAGCCACTTAATTACCAGGTTCAATCATTACTGAGCCTTGTCTTATTTTCTGCCTAGGGAAGCTTTCACATCGGTCTGCTGCATTGATTCAAGTCGTCTTGAATAATTACAATTATCCGGGGGGGGCGTGCGGCATCAACATCAGTGGTTCCCCTACTGACGTCTTTTGATCCAGGCATCATTGCATTATGAGACTTTGTGATCGTGTCAATAAAATTTTAAGATTGTTTTCCAGTGACTGCCTCTGTGAGAGCAGCACTCTGACTGCAAGAGCCGTCTCTGGCTCCCTGTTCTCGTGATGTTTGTTTGAAAACACACCATCGACTCTAACAGGGCCTCTTACAGATAATTGTCCATCGTTTCCGTCCCTCTGATGATCACACAAATGGCACGTGTTGACGCTGTTAGCAAGGCAATTTTAGTTCAGTCATCTCAGTGTGAGGTACAATACAGTGTATTATAACTGACCAAAGATGGGTTGCTCCCTCTGATTGGCACAGCTGGAGAAATAGCTTTCTCTCTCTTTTGCTCTGCAAAAGGTCCTTGATTCTCTCTGGAGAGTAAGAGGAGGGAGGGAGGGGAGGAGTGAGATGAGATGGGAGAAAAAATAGGAATATGTTTTGATTGAGGAGGAAGCAGGTGTTACACCGAAATGCACAAGGTCACTGCTGTCGTGTGCGCTGGTACATGGAGGAACTCGCTCAATTTCATGGTCCTAAATGACAAGTGTAACATCTCATCTTTTAACCTCTCTTAAACACTGTTCCTCTTCAGAATGAAGGCTATATGCATGTCTCGTACAACACAGGGGATATCCCTGATAGATTTATAATGACAAACAGAAATATTAACACAGGGGATATCCCTGGTAGATTTATAATGACAAACATAAATATTAACACAGGGGATATCCCTGCTAGATTTATAATGACAAACAGAAATATTAACACAGGGGATATCCCTGGTAGATTTATAATGACAAACATAAATATTAACACAGGGGATATCCCTGCTAGATTTAAATATAAACCCCAAGGTCTCTCTTTCCTCTTTCTTCATCATCACCCTCGTCCATCATCTTCCTCATCATCTTGTTTATGTAAGTGTTGACTGTTTTGTGGTCTTGGGTTATCTTTATCTTGACCCATCGACGATGACGTTTGTATAATGATCATGTTTGAATTATACAATGGCTATTGCATGTACAATGCCGATGGTTCACTAGGTCTCAATATGTTTTTACATTGTATATTGTTGACCAATCCGCCTTCAATTCACAATAGATATATATCGTTATTGTTGAAGTGTTGACTTATGTTCTGTTACACAGGCACCTGTGGTAAGCAGCAGACCGGGTTCAAATACTACTTGAAATCGTTAAGCGTATGCTTTAGGCTGTCTGGAGTTCCAGATCGGCAGGTTTTGCAGTGACAATTTGGGTCTGGTGAGCAGTCTCCATGATGAGAGGCGCAGGCTAGACTGAAACAGCTGCATAAAGTTACCAACGGCTGGTAAAGTTACCAAGTGTGCCACACAGACATCAAAGGACTGCTCAACAAACTATTTAATTTGAAATGAGAGCAGAAAATATACTCTGGCTTAATCACCATGTTTTAAAAATAGCGTCATGCCTCAAAGTAGCCTCAATGTCTATGTGGCCTATATTACATTGTATGTGTGCTTACAGTCTCTGAAATTATGAAGCCGTATTAACGTAAGTCTTAAATCATCATGAGGCCGGCTTAACTGAATTCTGAGAAGGTTTTTGGGGCATTAAATGTGTCTGGTGTGAAAACAGACCAAGCCAATTCCTTAGCGCCGTGTGTCATAAGTCAGCGTTAACGGCTGGTAACTGAGATGCCGCTGCCATCTAGCAGACAGGAAGAGAACGTTCAATCCTTGTGACATTTAACACTGGGCCCCATTTGTCACAAACCCCGTTATTTTATAGGCAATACACATATCCAAGGCTATACGCAGACCCAGAAACTAGATTACACCTTTACCAAAAATGATGGATATCAAACAAAAATTATTATCCCTGAAATGGCTTGAGTGGGATTTCATTGCGGCAGGGACACAGGAAGTCACTGTATGAAGCCAAGAGGAAGTTAAGAGGGTAGTGTTTGTTGAAGGGGAAGTTTAGAGGAGAATGTTTGTTGGATTGGTAATGGAGGTTGTGGAGGGCAGCTGCCTGGATACAGACAGAGGTCCGGGGCGTGACTGGCTGCAGCCTGGATATCGACAAAGTTCCCAGGGCATGATTGGCACCCTTGGCCCCCTGCTCGGCTGATGTGCTGAGTGGGTTGGCATGGTCGTCGTATCCCACCAGGCCCTGCCTGACTCAGCCCCATCAGTCTTCACGGGTCATTTGTATCTGTTCCGCCTATCTGCCTGCCAGCCAGCGCTCCGGAATATGCCAACTCAGCCGTCTTCATCTGGTCTGCCAGGGGTCGTACTCAGGTCCCCTGGATAGGACACAGAGAGTGAGAAGTGGAATACTGCAGACCATCGGCTACAGTAGAAAAGTAATTGTCCAACTAGGGAAAATCCATCGAGAGAAAACCCATCATCCAACGAGATGATTACAGTATATTTCCCGAGCATGTTGTGAGAAGAAGCCTTTCAAAAACGTTTTCCCAGTAACCTTACATATTGTCTCCTCCAAGGTTATTATATTCAATTTTCAATTAAATTCAATTTTGTTTCTGTTAGTTTTCAGACCTGATTTGATCGTTTTCATTTAGTTTTAGTATCAAACATATTAATATTTAATTTTATATTATTTAGTTTCAGTTTTAGTGATAGTGATAGTGTTAGGGACACAACAGCCAGATCACTCAAGATTGACTTCGAAATCGTACGTCTGCCCATGTTCAGAGGCCGTCTGGAAATGCCTTCAAAACCGGCCACTGATGTCCGAAGGTCGCGTATTCAATCCCAGTGGTAGACACTCATTTTGTATTGTTTTGTTTTAACCTTAACCCTTAACCATTCGGAATGACTGCCTGAAGTTAAGAACATTTTCAAAAATGTTGTACTTCATATTCATCATCTCCAGCACCAACCCAACATCAACATTTGTGAAAACGGCACGTTTGTATGTTTTGTACTAAAGTATTGCTAATGACATCACAATCAAACAGTGC
This sequence comes from Thymallus thymallus, assembly GCA_023634145.1. Classification (NCBI taxonomy): domain Eukaryota; kingdom Metazoa; phylum Chordata; class Actinopteri; order Salmoniformes; family Salmonidae; genus Thymallus; species Thymallus thymallus. The sequence continues at coordinate 6,925,841 of CM042412.1, read as the reverse complement.
AAACCGATGATGTCATTGGAAACACTTATCTTCCTCTATATTTTTTACTACAAAACATACAAATTGTTTCCCCTTAATGTTTTAACCCTATTCAAAACCTTAACCCTTAACTTCGAAATTTGACATTTGGGGTAACTTCAACATTTGACGTTTGGAGAAAACGTGGAGATCTTGTTGGGACAGAAAGCATGGGAGGCTAGGATCCATTTACGTTGTATAGTTTTTGGGTGTGTCACTTCTTGCAACCCGGGGGCAGTAAAATATAAGGTGATGGGTCAGGTCATAGGTTAGGTATAAATTATTAAGTCAATCTCAAAGTGGTTTGGATTTAAAAAACAATAGTAGTGCAGAGACTGGTAAAAAAATCTATAATGGAAGGAAACTCTCTCTCTCCCATGTTTACATCTTTGAAATTTTTTGTATCTTTAGTAGTAGATGTAAGTAGAACAGGCCTTTGGTGGGGCAGGTGCTCAAAGTGAAAAACTTTTTGTTGAATTTATTCTGCTACTCACAAACAGTCAAACTGCAGTTGTATCTTTCCCTGTGCCTGACAGAGAGAAAACACATGCTAAAGTAAGCTACTACTGGCGGTATTCATTTCAAACTCACCGCCCAGCGCCGGTAGGAAGTTAGTGCATGAGGTGGAGTGCAGAAGCGTACTAGCACTAGAGAGAGGGGAGGGGACTTTTTTCAAGATGAATGAGTTTATGAGAAATGATCTACTTTGATGGGCAATTCGCTGCATTTAACGTTACATGAGAGAAAACAGACAAAAATATATATACAGTGGGGAGAACAAGTATTTGATACACTGCCGATTTTGCAGGTTTTCCCACTTACAAAGCATGTAGAAGTCTGTAATTTTTATCATAGGTACTCTTCAACTGTGAGTGACAGAATCTAAAACAAAAATCCAGAAAATCACATTGTATGATTTTTAAGTAATTAATTTGCATTTTATTGCATGACATAAGTATTTGATACATCAGAAAAACACAACTTAATATTTGGTACAGAAACCTTTGTTTGCAATTACAGAGATCATACATTTCCTGTAGTTCTTGACCAGGTTTGCACACACTGCAGCAGAGATTTTGGCCCACTCCTCCATACAGACCTTCTCCAGATCCTTCAGGTTTCGGGGCTGTCGCTGGGCAATACGTACTTTCAGCTCCCTCCAAAGATTTTCTATTGGGTTCAGGTCTGGAGACTGGCTAGGCCACTCCAGGACCTTGAGATGCTTCTTACGGAGCCACTCCTTAGTTGCCCTGGCTGTGTGTTTCGGGTCGTTGTCAAGCTGGAAGACCCAGCCACGACCCATCTTCAATGCTCTTACTGAGGGAAGGTTGTTGGCCAAGATCTCGCGATACATGGCCCCATCCATCCTCCCCTCAATACGGTGCAGTCATCCTGTCCCCTTTGCAGAAAAGCATCCCCAAAGAATGATGTTTCCACCTCCATGCTTCACGGTTGGGATGGTGTTCTTGGGGTTGTACTCATTCTTCTTCTTCCTCCAAACACGACGAGTGGAGTTTAGACCAAAAAGCTCTATTTTTGTCTCATCAGACCACATGACCTTCTCCCATTCCTCCTCTGGATCATCCAGATGGTCATTGGCAAACTTCAGACGGGCCTGGACATGCGCTGGCTTGAGCAGGGGGACCTTGCGTGCGCTGCAGGATTTTAATCCATGACAGCGTAGTGTGTTACTAATGGTTTTCTTTGAGACTGTGGTCCCAGCTCTCTTCAGGTCATTGACCAGGTCCTGCCGTGTAGTTCTGGGCTGATCCCTCACCTTCCTCATGATCATTGATGCCCCACGAGGTGAGATCTTTCATGGTGCCCCAGACCGAGGGAGATTGACCGTCATCTTGAACTTCTTCCATTTTCTAATAATTGCGCCAACAGTTGTTGCCTTCTCACCAAGCTGCTTGCCTATTGTCCTGTAGCCCATCCCAGCCTTGTGCAGATCTACAATTTTATCCCTGATGTCCTTACACAGCTCTCTGGCCTTGGCCATTGTGGAGAGGTTGGAGTCTGTTTGATTGAGTGTGTGGACAGGTGTCTTTTATACAGGTAACAAGTTCAAACAGGTGCAGTTAATACAGGTAATGAGTGGAGAACAGGAGGGCTTCTTAAAGAAAAACTAACAGGTCTGTGAGAGCCGGAATTCTTACTGGTTGGTAGGTGATCAAATACTTATGTCATGCAATAAAATGCTAATTCATTATTTAAAAATCATACAATGTGATTTTCTGGATTTTTGTTTTAGATTCAGTCTCTCACAGTTGAAGTGTACCTATGATTACAGACCTCTACATGCTTTGTAAGTAGGAAAACCTGAAAAATTGGCAGTGTATCAAATACTTGTTCTCCCCACTGTATATATACAGTACCAGTCAAAAGTTTGGACACACACCTACTCATTCCAGAGTTTTTCTTTATTTTCACTATTTTCTACATTGTAGAATAATAATGAAGACATCAAAACTATGAAATAACACATATGTAATAACCAAAGAAGTAATTTAGATTCTTTAAAGTAGCCACCCTTTGCCTTGATGACAGCTTTAAACACTCTTGACATTCTCTCAACAAGCTTCAAGAGGCATGCTTTTCCAACAGTCTTGAAGGAGTTCCCACATATGCTGAGCACTTGTTGGCTGCTTTTCCTTCACTCCGCGGTCCAACATATCCAAAACCATCACAATTGGGTTGAGGTCGGGTGACTGTGGAGGCCAGGTCATCTGATGCAGCACTCCATCACTCTCCTTCTTCTTGGTCAAATAGCCTTTACGCAGCCTGGAGGTGTGTTTTGGGTCAAAAACATTGGGATGGCATATCGCTGCAAAATGCTGTGGTAGCCATACTGGTTAAGTGTGCCTTGAATTCTAAATAAATCACTGACTGTCACCAGCAAAGCTCCCCACACCATCACACCTCCTCCTCCATGCTTCACGGTGGGAACCACATATGAGGAGATCATCCATTCACTGCACCGTGTGTCTCACAAAGACACAAACCAAAAATCTCAAATTTGGACTCCAGACCAAAGGACAGTCAATCTATCAATTCCACCGGTCTAATGTCCATTGCTTGTGTTTCTTTCCCAAGCAAGTCTCTTCTTATTATTGGTATCCTTTAGTAGTGGTTTCTTTGCAGTAATTCGACCATGAAGGCCTGATTCACGCAGTCTCCTCTGAACAGTTGATGTTGAGATGTGTCTGTTACTTGAACTCTGTGAAGCATTTATTTGGGCTGCAATCTGAGGTGCAGTTAACTCTAATGAACTTATCCTCTGCAGCAGAGGTAACTCTGGGTCTTCCTTTCCTGTGGCGTTCCTCATGAGAGCCAGGTTCATCATAGCACTTGATGGTTTTTGCAACTGCGCTTGAAGAAACTTTCAAAGTTCTTGACACTTTCCAGATTGACTGACCATGTCTTAAAGTAATGATGGACAGTCGTTTCCCCTTGCTTATTTGAGCTGTTGTTGCCAAAATATGGACTTGGTCTTTAACCAAATAGGGCTCTCTTACGTATACCACCCCTACCTTGTCACAACACAACTGATTGGCGCAAGGTGACTACCTCATGAAGCTGGTTGAGAGAATGCCAAGAGTGTGTAAAGCTGTCATCAAGGCAAAGGGTGGCTACAATACATTTTTGGGTTACTACATGATTCCATATGTGTCATTTCATAGTTTTGATGTCTTCACTATTATTCTACAATGTAGAAAATAGTGAAAATAAAGAAAAACTCTGGAATGAGTGTGTGCCAAACCTTTGACTGATACTGTATTTTCTTTTTTTTTTGGGGTCGCAGGGTTCACATTTTGCCCTTTTCTGAGATCTTTGACACACAGTCCAACAACGAGTCAGAGGGGTTTAGGAACATAGACACATTTCTGAAATGTACCGCTATTTCCCTTTAATAGCCAATTGGACGTTGGATACTACGACTTCCTGTTAGCCTGAGGCTCCTGTGGCCCTAATTTGCCAGTCTATGGCCATGATTGCTTAGTCAATAAATCAATGCAAGCCTGCTGGGAAAACACAGCTGGCCAGTTATACAGTTATCACATGCTAACCTCAATTAATTTATTCTGAGGCTGCAAGAGCAGAACGTGTAATATATTGTTTTCACTTAAGTTGTATATTTCAAGTCTATTTCTATTTTATATATACTGCATCTCTCTTTCTCTGTCTCTCTCAGATTTGAAGAACATTGAGATCCATGTACCATGTGGATGAGAGAAAACATTGAACACTTCATTTCCACAGCAAACCTAACCATCCTTACCTCCTGTCCAACCACCCTGACCTCCTGTCCAACCATACTGACCATCCTGACCCCCTGTCCAACCATCCTGACCGTCCTGACCTCCTGTCCAACCATCCTGACCTCCTGTCCAACCATCCTGACCTCCTGTCCAACTCCAAGTGAAAAGGTGTGTCACCATCAACAAAGAGTACCTCACTCGACGCCAGCCTCTGAATGGGCCTCTTGAGTATCCAATGCAATGATTCTCCACATTCATCTTCTATCTCTGTCCTCATAGTTGTAGATACACTACCGTTCAAAAACCCACAAACACAGGTGGAACAACTGAACTAAAATAGGCTCCCCAATTAGAGGCAATGTGGCACAGCTGCCTCTAATTGGGGACCAATTCCAACACCAACATAGAGAATTCCAGAGAGGTCTCTGGACACTAACATAAAGGTTTCCAGAGACCTCTCTGAACATAAATCCTTAAAGGAGGGCATAGTGGGATTTCTTATATGGGTCCGGGTTAGAGTCCCGCTCCTTGAAAGCGGTAGCTCTACCCTTTTGCTCAGTGCGGATGTTGCCTGTAATCCATGGCTTCTGGTTGGGGTATCTACGTACAGTTACTGTGGGGACGACGTCATCGATGCACTTATTGATGGAGCCAGTGACTGATGTGGTGTACTCCTCAATGCCATCGGAAGATATATATTCCAGTCTGTGCTAGCAAAATAGTCCTGTAGCTTAGCATATGCGTCATCAGACCACTTCTTTATTGACCGAGTCACTGGTGCTTCCTGCTTTAGTGTTTTCTTGTAAGCAGGAATCAGGAGGATAGAATTATGTTCAGATTTGCCAAATGGAGGGCGAGGGAGAGCTTTGTACGCGTCTCTGTGAGTGGAGTAAAGGTGGTGTAGAGTTTTTTCCCTCTGGTTGCACATTTAACATGCTGGTAGAATGAGCGTTTTCCTGTTTTCTTATGGCCTTATACAGCTCATTGTGTGCAGTCTTAGTGCCAGCATCAATTTGTGGTGGTAAATAGACAGCTACAGAAAATATAGATGGAAACTCTCTCGGTAGATAGTGTGGGATGAGCTGAAGAGGAGAGTCCACAAGCATGGACCTCGAAATCTGAAGGATCTGGAGAGATTCTGTATGGATGAATGGTCTCAGATCCCTTGCCATTTGTTCTCCAAACTCATTACGTATTAAAGTCGAAGACTCAGAGCTGTTATCTTGACAAAGGGAGGTTGCACAAAGTATTGAATGAAGGGTTGCCAATAATTGTGAAACACATATGTTTGAGAAAATATTTGTTTTATGATAAGATTTTTTTATTTCTTTCAATTTTTGTGAATATTTTGAATGAAAGACCAAGAGGATAAACAATAAAGATATTCACAGCCTGTTTTGCTCATATTTACCAAGGGTGCCAATATTAGTGGAGGGCACTGTATGTAGGGAATAGGGTGCCATTTGAGATGCAGACCCAATGTTCTGTTTATACCCAAGTGTGTATTTGCATAATCATCTTCATGCATATCTCACCTCTTCCCATCCCACATAGTCACTGAACCCCGATTGTAGTACAGTACTGTAGCTAAAGGTCTGAATGCATTGACCCCCATTCACCTCAGTCATCTTGCAAGTGGATGTTTGGTAATGTCATAGCTATAGCTAAATCAAATAACACAGGTATGCTGATTGCTGAGATTCCGAACATGCAGTGATGCTTAAGTATGGTCTCGGAATATCATGAAAAAAAAATGGAGATATCTCTTTAAACTTATGTTACAAAGTCATGTAATGACAGTATGGGAACATAACCTCATTCAACCATCTTTAAGATAGCATTATACTCTCTGACACTGTCTAGTGTTAAATAATCCTTTACATATTCATGAAAACAACAGTGTGTGTGTGTGTGTGTGTGTGTGTTTCTGTGTGTGTGTGTGTGTGTGTGTGTGTGTGTATGTATCAGTCTGTTATCTAAGAGGAGCACTACTCTCCATCAAAGTGGTTACACATCTGCTACTGACGCACTCCACTGAGTGTTTTAATTGAAAACAGGATCAGGAAGTCAGACATACACTATACAGTGCATTCAAAAGTATTCAGACCCCTTGAACCTTTGCACATTTTGTTACGTTACAGCCTTATTCTAAAACGGATAAAATAAAAATAAATCCTCATCAATCTACACACAATACCGCATAATTACAAAGCAAAAAAAGGTTTTTTAGAAATGTTTGCAATAATTTTTTTTTTTTTTTAAATACCTTATTTACATAAGTATTCAGACCCTTTGCTATGAGACTCGAAATTGAGCTCAGGTTCATCCTGTTTCCATTGATCATCCTTGAGATGTTTCTACAACTTGATTGGAATCCGCCTGTGGCAAATTCAATTGATTGGACATGATTTGTAAAGGCACACACCTGTCTATATTAGGTCCCACAGTTGACAGTGCATGTCAGAGCAAAAACCAAGCCATAAGGTTGAAGGAATTGTCCGTAGAGCTTCGAGACAGGATTGTGTTGGGAAAGGGTACCGAAGGTCCCCAAGAACACAGTGGCCTCCATAATTCTTAAATGGAATAAATTTGGAAACACCAAACTGAACAATTGGGGGAGAAGGGCCTTCGTCAGGGAGGTGACCAAGAACCCGATCTCTTCTTTGGAGATCAAATAAAATCCAACCTTACAGTGAAATGCTTATTTACAAGCCCTAACCAACAATGCAGTTTTAAGAAAAATAAGTCTTAGGTTAACAATAGATAAGTTAAAAATAAAAGCAGTCAAATAACAGTAAAAATAACAGTAGCGAGACTATATACAGGGGGTACCGGTATAGAGTCAATATATGATGGGAGAACCTTCCAGAAGGAAGGTTCTGCAGCACTCCACTTATCAGGCCTTTATGGTAGAGTGGCCCGACGGAAAACACTCCTCAGTAAAAGGCACATTACACGCTTGGAGTTTGCCAAAAGGCACCTAAAGACTCTCAGACCATGAGAAACAAGATTCTCTGGTCTGTCGAAACCAAGATTGGCCTCTTTGGTCTGAACGCCCTGTGTCAAAGTGAAGCATGGTGGTGGCAGCATCATGCTGTGGGATGTTTTTTAGCGGCAGGGACTGGGAGACTAGTCAGGATCGAGTCAAAGATGAACGGAGCAAAGTACAGAGAGATCCTTGATGTAAACCTGCTCCAGAGCGCTCAGGACCTCAGCCTGGGGCAAAGGTTCACCTTCCAACAGGACAACGAACCTAAGCACACAGCCAAGACAACGCAGGAGTGGTTTTGCGAATGAATGTCCTTGAGTGCCCAGCCAGAGCCTGGATTTGGAACCGATCAAACATCTCTGGAGAGACCTGAAAACCGCAGAGTGCTGAAGCGCTTAGTGTGTACAACTCGTCTGTCCTCAGTTGCAACACTCACTACCAAGTTCCAATCTGTCTCTGGAAGCAACGTCAGCACAAGAACTGTTCGTCGGGAGCTTCATGAAATGGGTTTCTATGGCCGAGCAGCCACACACAAGCCTAAGATCACCATGCGCAATGCCAAGCTTCTGCTGGAGTGGTGTAAAGCTCACCGCCATTGGACTCTGGAGCAGTGGAAATGCGTTCTCTGGAGTGATGAATCACGCTTCACCATCTGAGAGTCCGACGGACTAATCAGGGTTTGGTGGATGCCAGGAGAACGCTACCGGCCCCAATGCATAGTGCCAACTGTAACGTTTGTAACTGTAAAGAGGAGGAATAATGGTATGTGGTTGTTTTTCATGGTTCGGACTAGGCCCCTTAGTGCCAGTGAAGGGAGATCTTAACCCGTAGCCTGTGCTCCAGCAGGCATATTTCACTGGTCACCCCCAAAGCTAACACTTCCTTTGGCCGCCATTCCTTCCAGTTCTCTGCTGCCAATGACTGGAACGAATTGCAAAAATCCTTGAAGCTGGAGATTCCTATCTCCCTCATTAACTTCAAGCATCAGCTGTCAGAGCTGCTTACCTATCACTGCATCTCTGTATATAGCCCATCTGTAAATAGACCACCCCAACTACCTCATCCCCATACTGTTATTTGTGCTCATTTGCACCCCAGTATCTCTGCCGGCACCATAGGCATACTTGCACATCATCATCTGCACATTTATCACTCCAGTGTTAATGCTAAATTGTAACTATTTCGCCACTATGGTCTATTTATTGTCCTACCTCCCTAATCTAACTACATTTGCACTCACTGTATATAGATTTTCTATAGTGTCATTGTCTGTACGTTTGTTTATCCCATGTGACCGGTCGTTGTTGTTTTTTTGTCGCTTTGCTTTATCTTGGCCAGGTCGCAGTTGTAAATGAGAACTAAAGAAAATAACTGTAATGGGGGATGGCCCTTTCCTGTTTCTGCATGATAATGCCCCCGTGCACGAAGAAAGGTCCATACAGAAATGGTTTGTCGAGATTGGTGTGGAAGAACTTGACTGGCCTGCACAGAGCCCTGACCTCAACACCCATCAAACAGCTTTGGGATTAATGTTGACTGCGAGCCAGGCCTAATTGCCCAACATCAGTGCCTGACTCACTCGTGGCTGAATGGAAGAAAGTCCCCACAGCAATGTTCCAACATCTAGTGGAAAGCCTTCCCAGAAGAGTGGAGGCTGTTATAGCAACAGAGAACTCCATATTAATGGCCATGATTTTGGAATGAGATTTTCGACTAGCAGGTGTCCACATACTTTTGGTCATGTAGAGTACGTTGGGGCACAGTGATCCTCTCACCTTCAGCAAGGCATGACCTGTAGATGTCCTTTGTACCTAAACCTGAGAGCATACCGGTGTAAGTGATCATGGGCCCTGTCTAAAAATAAGTCATAACAGATCTGTTAAAGGGATAGTTCCCAGAAACTACAAAATGACACAAGACACGTCACAAGACGTTAACCAACAAGCAACATGTGTAGCCTGGTAGAGTATTAAAACATGGTAATAATTAAAAGGCAATAATATATGCAAATCTATGTCTAAACAGAGTCCTCTCTTTTTCATTGCTCTGATGTAGTTTGGTGCCTCATGGGCTGTCCCTCGTGACAAGAGGAAGGAATGAATTCCAGCATCCAGCTAAGCAAAATACTTTCTCGAGATCCAATTAGATCAAGGGATTCGATGTTAAGAATGTGCTAGATGACATGTGGTAAAGTTTTAGTCTTGTTAGCTTGTTTACTGCTTCACTCCACGCACCAATGGGTGCCTGTGTGTTTATCCACAGCACTGTACACTCCGTGGTTTGCAACTGCTTTTCTGTTTACTTTCCAAAGTGAAAACACAGTTAATGGGAATGAATGCAAATGTCAATATGCCTTTTTCAAACATTTCAAACATCCCTTTCACAAGAGTGCATTATATGAATAACCAACAACACAGTGGTTCTAGCACCCAAAGAAAGCCCTGGAGTATATGGCATTCTGCTTGGGAGATCTCTAATAGGAGTATAATGAGGCCTATACTGTGGTCTGCCTTGGAGCACATTGAGACAATGAAGCAGCAGCAGTGTCATAATGTAAGATGATAAAGAAGACCTGCACACCCTGAGAGCCCTCTAACGGAACCCTGCCCCCTCCAGACCTGCACACCCTGAGAGTCCTCTAACGGAACCCTGCCCCCTCCAGACCTGCACACCCTGAGAGTCCTCTAATGGAACCCTGCCCCCTCCAGACTTGCACACCCTTAGAGCCCTCTAACGGAACACTGCCCCCTCCAGACCTGCACACCCTGAGAGCCCTCTAACGGAACACTGCCCCCTCCAGACCTGCACACCCTGAGAGCCCTCTAATGGAACACTGCCCCCTCCAGACCTGCACACCCTGAGAGTCCTCTAACGGAACCCTGCCCCCTCCAGACCTGCACACCCTGAGAGTCCTCTAATGGAACCCTGCCCCCTCCAGACTTGCACACCCTTAGAGCCCTCTAACGGAACACTGCCCCCTCCAGACCTGCACACCCTGAGAGCCCTCTAACGGAACACTGCCCCCTCCAGACCTGCACACCCTGAGAGCCCTCTAACGGAACACTGCCCCCTCCAGACCTGCACACCCTGAGAGTCCTCTAACGGAACCCTGCCCCCTCCAGACCTGCACACCCTGAGAGTCCTCTAATGGAACCCTGCCCCCTCCAGACTTGCACACCCTTAGAGCCCTCTAACGGAACACTGCCCCCTCCAGACCTGCACACCCTGAGAGCCCTCTAACGGAACACTGCCCCCTCCAGACCTGCACACCCTGAGAGCCCTCTAACGGAACACTGCCCCCTCCAGACCTGCACACCCTGAGAGTCCTCTAACGGAACCCTGCCCCCTCCAGACCTGCACACCCTGAGAGTCCTCTAATGGAACCCTGCCCCCTCCAGACCTGCACACCCTTAGAGCCCTCTAACGGAACCGTGCCCCCTCCAGATGTGCTCCCTGGCTCCTTGCCTTGCGTGACAGCCTGGGAGAAAACTGTCTGCTGCTGCAGTTTATCGCTAATTGACCTCGACTTGCACCCCGCCCCCATTAGCTCCCCTGAGACAGTTCCCCAGGTCCTCCCACGCGACATCACCCACCACGACACACACACCGATGCATGCACACACACACACACACTACTCACCCCCCGCTCCGGGGCCAAGCTTGAATTAAATATGTGCACACTCACAGTGGCTGAATGGCAAATCCATACTGACTGTTCACAGTGGTAGCACAGCCAAATCCATACTGACTGTTCACAGTGGTAAAACAGCCAACTTCATACTGACTCTTCACAGTGGTACTCTTAGAAGTAAAGGTGCTATCTATAACCTAAAATGGTTCTTCGGCTGTCCCCATACGAGAACCCTTTGAAGAACCCTTTTGGTTCTACCTAGAACCCTTTTGGTTCTAGGCAGAACCTTTTTGGTTCCAGGCAGAACCTTTTTGAGTCCTATACACAGAGGGTTCTACATGGAACCCAAAATAGTTCTGCCTGGAACCAAAAAGGCCTCTTCAAAGGGTTTTCCTATGGGGACACCCGAAGAATCCTTTTTTTCTAAGAGTGTAGCATAGCCAAGTGAGAAGGCATTGATTCGTACCATTCGTACCATAATTATTACACTTTGTTAAATTCCCCACTCCTTTTTTTGTTGCTGCAATGTTAAAAATCAGAACCTCTTCATGGCTGTCTGGGCTAGTTGTTAAAAGAGATGACATTCCCACCACGGGGAAAATGGCTACACACTGGCACCATATTACCTGAGTAAGGCCATTCTGCCCCGTTGTATTCCTATTCATTCTCTATGTATCACTTTCTGTTCACGCTGCTAGATTTCCTGTCAAACTCTGTCCATGTCACGTTCGGGTGTGTAGAAAGACCAAGGCGCAGCGTATCCATAGTTCGACATCTTTATTTAATGAACTATCGAACTATACAAAATAACAAATGATAATATATAATGAAAGGACACACGTAGCACGAACACGAGACAACATAACAATGAACCACGCCAACGGAGTGGAACACAGACATATAAGTAAGATCCCTAATTAGAGGTAATGCATAGCAGCTGCCTCTAATTAGGGATCCCACACACACACACCAGACAGAAATAGAAATGATAGATCTGCCAGACTCTGACCATAGAAATATAGAGAAGCAAAGCTTCTCTATGGCCAGAGCCTGACAGTACCCCCCCCCAAAGGCGCGGACTCCCGGCCGCAAGAAAAATAAACACAAAAACATGAGGGAAGGGTCAGGGAGGGAAAAACATCAACCATAACCCATCGCCGGTGGCGGTTCCGGCCCCGGCGAAGTGGATGTCTTCCTCTTCATTTCTACTTGGCCCGGACTGGGCACTGGTGTGGTAGGCGACTCAGGCCATTTAAAGGGGCAACCCACTGGTCCTGGAAATGACCATGGTGGGGCAAAAGGCTCAGGCCATGGAGAGGGGCAAATAACCGGGCCAGGACTGGGCACCGGTGTGGCAGGCGACTCCGGCCATGTAAAGGGGCAACCCACCGGTCCTGGAAACAACAATGGTGGGGGAAAAGGTTCAGGCCATGGAGCGGGGCAAATAACCGGGCCAGGACTGAGCACCGGTGTGGCAGGCGACTCCGGCCATGTAAAGGGGCAACCCACCGGTCCTTTAAATAACAATGGTGGGGGAACAAGTTCAGGCCATGGAGCGGGGCAAATAACCGGGCCAGGACTGAGCACCGGTGTGGCAGGCGACTCCGGCCATATAATCGTCACGGGAGGCTCCGGGCTGTCGATCGTCATGGAAGGTTCCGGGCTGTCGATCGTCACGGAAGGTTCCGGGCTGTCGATCGTCACGGAAGGTTCCGGGCTGTCGAGCGTCACGGAAGGTTCCGGGCTGTCGAGCGTCACGGAAGGTTCCGGGCTGTCGAGCGTCACGGGAGGCTCCGGGCTGTCGAGCGTCACGGGAGGCTCCGGGCTGTCGAGCGTCACGGGAGGCTCCGGGCTGTCGAGCGTCACGGGAGGCTCCGGGCTGTCGAGCGTCACGGGAGGCTCCGGGCTGTCGAGCGTCACGGGAGGCTCCGGGCTGTCGAGCGTCACGGGAGGCTCCGGGCTGTCGAGCGTCACGGGAGGCTCCGGGCTGTCGAGCGTCACGGGAGGCTCCGGGCTGTCGAGCGTCACGGGAGGCTCCGGGCTGTCGAGCGTCACGGGAGGTTCCGGGCTGTCGAGCGTCACGGGAGGTTCCGGGCTGTCGAGCGTCACGGGAGGCTCCGGGCTGTCGAGCGTCACGGGAGGCTCCGGGCTGTCGAGCGTCACGGGAGGCTCCGGGCTGTCGAGCGTCACGGGAGGCTCCGGGCTGTCGACCATCACAGGAGGCTCCGGGCTGTCGACCATCACGGGAGGCTCCGGGATGATGAGGCGCACCGACGGTCTGGTGCGTGTAGCCGGCACTGGAGGTACCTGGCTGGGCACACGCACTGGAGGTCGAGTGCGGGGAGTCGGCACGGGACGTACCAGACTGGAGAGGCGCACTGGAGGCTTGGTGCGTGGAGCCGGTACTGGAGGACCCTGGCTGGGCACACACACTGGAGGTCGAGTGCGGGGAGTCGGCACGGGACGTACCAGACTGGAGAGGCGCACTGGAGGCCTGGTGCGTGGAGCTGGCACTGGAGGTACCTGGCTGGGCACACGCACTGGAGGTCGAGTGCGGGGAGTCGGCACGGGACGTACCGGACTGGGGAGGCGCACTGGAGGCCTGGTGCGTGAAGCCGGAACTGGAGGAACCTGGCTATGCACACGCACTGGAGGTCGAGTGCGGGGAGTCGGCACGGGACGTACCGGACTGGGGAGGCGCACTGGAAGCCTGGTGCGTGAAGTCGGCACTGGTGGCACATGACTAATAACACGCACTTCAGGGCGAGTGCGGGGAGCAGGCACAGGACGTACCTGACTGGGAAGGCGCACTGGAAGCCTGGTGCGTGAAGTCGGCACATGTGGCACAGGACTAATAACACGCACCTCAGGGCTAGTGCGGGGAGCAGGCACATGACGTACCGGACTGGGGAGGCGCACTGGAAGCCTGGTGCGTGAAGTCGGCACTGGTGGCACATGACTAATAACACGCACTTCAGGGCGAGTGCGGGGAGCAGGCACAGGACGTACCTGACTGGGAAAGCGCACTGGAAGCCTGGTGCGTGAAGTCGGCACATGTGGCACAGGACTAATAACACGCACCTCAGGGCTAGTGCGGGGAGCAGGCACATGACGTACCGAACTGGAGAGGCGCACTGGAGGCCTGGTGCGTGGAGTCGGCACTGATGGCGCCGGACTGGTGACACGCACCTCAGGGCGAGTGCGAGGAGCAGGCACATGACGTACCGGACTGGAGAGGCTCACTGGAGTGTAGCAGACGGCCGGACCCAGACTGGGCACCGGTAGAGCGGACTGCTCTGGCACTGGAGTGTAGCAGACGGCCTGACCCAGACTGGGCACCGATGGAACGGATTGTTCTGGCACTGGAGTTCTCACACGTGAAACCGGCATAGGACATACTGGAGTGGGGATGTACAATGGAGACTCGGCGCGGGATGTAGACAGTAAACGACCCGGACTGGGGATGCACACCGTGGGCACCTTTAACTCCAGCTCCCTCCGCTCGTTCTCACATTCTTCCCGATTACGCCTACACAGCTCCATAATGTCACAAAATACCCCCTTCAGGTATTCCTCTTCCTCCTTCTCCACCGTATTCCACATGGAGAGTGGTACTGGCTCGTCCTCCTCGTAGCCAGACCAACCCCATAGCCCCCCCCCGAAATTTTCTTGGGGTTGCCTACGGGCTCCGTTACCTCCGTTTACTCGATTACGCCGTTGTCTTCC